>PVIA01000187.1:0-578746 GCA_004024845.1 Tonatia bakeri
AAGCAAGCAAGCAAGCAAGCAAGCTGGTCTTCCTTCTACCTTTGGATTTAAAAATACATATGCTCCCAGGGGTGTCCAACCTGCAGCCCAACAGGCTGCATGCAGCCCAGGATGGCTGTGAATATGGCCTAACGCAAAATCATAAATATACTGAAAACATAGTGTTTGTGTATGTAATGTGTGGCCCAAGATAACCCTTCTTCCAGCATGGCCCAGAGACACCAAAAGGTTGGACATCCTTAGCTCGAAGTCGACTTTTTAAATTCTCTAGATAAGAATACTAAAAAGAATCATCTCTACACACAAAAAAAAGTTTAAGAGAAAAGCCATGTGCAAGCATTACATGATAATAATTTTCTCCAAATATAAAATTTCCCATTACATGATAAACCATTTCCTCCAAATACAAAACAGGAATATCACTGCCTACTGGAATGTGCTCCATGAACATAAAGCCACACCTCATGTATTTGTGTCCTTTCATAGCATTCAATATTTAATTCAACACACACACAATGCATGCTTAGCATATTTTACAAGCCCAGGGGAGGATAAAAGCCTATCATCATTACTAGATGTTCATGGATTAGATTAACATTTAGTGAAAATGCACTACAAGGTGCTAATTTAGCCTCTTCCAGTATTATACAACCTCTGGGCCCCAGATTCCTTATATCAAGAATGAATGGACTAAACTGTGTCTTTTTGTGTTTTTAACTATAAATACTTAAGGGAGATAATTAGAGAAAAAAAACCCAAAAAGATCAATTAGAATAAAGGCATTTAAGAGATCAAATTTAACAAATTTTGTTAAAAATGTGTGGGGGGAAGGAGAAGGCTTTATTTGGACATTGTCTTGAAAAATAAACTTTAAATTATAAGACTAAATGATGTGTAGTTTTTAACAAAATTTAGGGTAAAATTATATCTATGCTATAAATTCATCAATTTGTATACACTCAAGAGTTGTATCTTATTTTAAATGTTATATTTTAACTAAAAAATTACCTTATTGAAAAACAAAACAAAAAACAGAAAGATTATACCTCTGAGCTAAATCAAGTAAAAAAATATTTTCTTTTTTTTGATTGAAAAAAACAAATTACAACATAATACTAAATCTTTTTTTTTCCTGTGCTGACTCAAATTTTTTAAATTTATTTGATTGTTGGTTTGTTTTTAGAGAGGGAAGGGAGGGAGAAAGAGAAAGAGAGAGAGAGAGAAAGAGAGAGAGAGAGAGAGAAACATCAATGTGCGGTTGCTGGGAGACATGGCCTGCAACCTAGGCATGTACCCTGACTGGCAATCGAACCTGCGGTGCTTTGGTTCACAGCCCGTGCTCAATCCACTGAGCTACGCCAGCCAAGGCTATAATAGTAAATCTTTACATGTAGTTCACAGCATAATAAAAAAACATTCTTAAAGAAATATTCCTGAACTTTATACATTTTTCCAAGGACCTCTCCTTAATTCCTTGGTTTTTTTAAATCAAATCTTTCTCTTTGAAGTACCCTTATCATTATCCTTTTCATAATTCTGCTAGATCCTTATTTGTCAGTGGCTGTGCCTGTTAGTGTAAACACTTCCCAAAGATGGCTTTCATGGACTTCATGAATTCCTGCATGTTTTGCAACTGACTTCTTACTTTACAAATGACTGATAGTTTTCATGGATTTGAAATAAACTTACCTCTGTCCATCTACTGTGCAAACAGATACACCCCACAAATCAGGACTAAACTTGGCCAGTTGAGGAATATAATCTGCAACCTAACAAACATACTGAAAATTAACAGATATAATACAAGAAAATAATACTTTTTTTTAAATTTTATTTTAATGATTGTTCAAGTACAGTTTTCTCCCCTTTACTCCCAATAAAAATAATACTTTCTTTTACCTCACTGAAGTGAGAAAAATTTATCTCACTTTAGCTTCCACCAATGAATAGTTATTTTATAGCACTCAGTGACTTTGTAGTCTTTTATAACAATATTCATAAAACCTAAGCGCACAACAGACTTGAAGATTACAGGTGAGATCTAAGTGATTTCTATCAGTCTCCATCATCACCTGTTTTCCAATGCATTCTCTCTTCCTAGAAAAAGAGTCTAAAAGAAAAATTAGGACTTGAAATTTTTTATAAGGGAAAGAAAGAATTTCTTTAATCAGGGTCATATTGGTGGGGTTTCACTATCTAAAATCTTTCAATATGAAGAAGAAATAAAATAGCCTTTATTATTACTTAGAGGATTTTTTAAACTGAAAACATTTCATTCAATGTTCAAGGAGAACATATCTGCAGAAATTCCCATTAAAGTTACTATTTTATTAGTTAAAGATTTAAAGGCCATCTCAATCATTTGAAAATCAAAAGGAATTTGTAAACTTAGATTTCTTTTTATCGAAAGGAACCAAGTTGATATTTAAAATATTTTAAAAGCACTTTAATTCAATGGCCTCATTTAACTTAAATTTCTTACTTAGCAAAACATAAGGAAACTACACACTCTCTATACCTCAAGCTGAGATAAATTTAAGTGATCAGTTTAGGAAAATATTCACATTAAAAATGTTACCTTTCCTCCAGACTGCTTTTTAGCACTTTCATATAACTCATCGATATGAGAGGTAAAAGACATAAAGTCAGGAATGACAAACTTTCTTCTAAACGCTTGTGTCAACAAAACAATGTTGCTTTGAACACATCTGTGGAATGTGAAAAAAATAAATAAAAAGACTGAATGTCCTTCAAATATGAGTACTTGGAAATAACAATGTTAATCAGAAGAATATTTAATAATAGAGAAATTCATGATTTTACACAACAAATTAAATCCTATAAATTATATGCTTTCTACATTATTTTTATTTCCTTCAAACAGGCTTTTACGTAGTTGTTTGTAATCTGTTGAACAAGTTAAAGAAATAAATTAGATTGCCTAAGAATTATATCAAAGATTAAAGCAACAGAGCATTCCATCAGGTTAAGTATCAAGACCATCTAAAAACAAGTTTCTTAGCCTATCAGAGTTAACAGGCATTCAGTATGACATATAGTTAACAAAAATCAGACTTGAATATGTCATAGTTGAGATTCTATTTCTTTTTACATTAAGTAACCTCAGACATATATCCCTTATTTCTATAAAACTATTACTAGTGTTTTACAAAAAGCTACAGTTTGTGTTTTAACATAGTTTTCCTGAATTGTATTTCAAAAACTTGAATTTCTAAACTAAAAAATGGATATAAAATCAACATTTAGTCACATTAATCTGTCTCATAAATAACATACTTGTTAAGATGCTTGTAAAAATAATGAGTAATTCTACATAAGATATATAACGTAGTATAATCAAATTTATGTTATTTGAATCACCAAAAATGTTTAATTATATTATTTTACTGACAATAAGATATGTAATACATTGGAGAATAAAAGTGTTTCATTGTTTAAAACTATTTAAAAGATGGTAAATCAAGTGATTGGAGGGGGATGAAATCTAAGGATGTGGACTAATATTCTGCTTTGTACTAAACAGGATTTAAGCCAGAAAATCAATATATTAATGTAACCTTAAAGAAGGTTACAGCCAACCATATACTTGAGGTTCATTTTTAAAGTTTCAATAACTCAGAAATAAAATATTTAATTGCTAAAGGAAAACTTGCTAGACATGAGCATCAGGCTATAATACCAATTTAGGACTAGCCTTTAAGAGACAAAAAAACCCAAATGTTTATAGATAAAGTATTAAAGTCAAAGCATTAACTATGGGAAGTCATTTACGTGACAGACTTCTCACAGATAAGTGATACGACACTATATTAGCAGCTTCTTTGGGGGAAAGAAAAAAAACACTCTAAACTGGCATCTACAAAAATATACTTAGTTTCAAGTATTATTCATCCTATTTAATCCTCAAAACATACTTTGAGAAGGATAATTTCCCCACTTCACAAATGAGAAAACTCTAACTTGAAAGTATATAACTTGCACTAATTATAAATGGAGAAATGAAGCAGACACTCAGTATTTGCCTTTTTAGTCCATGGTAAATGAGAAAGTTTTGTATCTCAATACTTTAGTTCAAGTGGTTCTAATAAAACATCCAATTAAAATTAAAAGCCAGATTTCACATTTTTTAACTATTAATGAAAATTCAGAATATATACTCACTTGGTCAACGTAAAATTTAAGAAATGATTTAAAATAAAATAGGATGTTTCCAGTGACAAGGATGTGCCCCAACAAACATAAAAAATTATAGTCCTAATTTCATTAACCTATACATGTAGACATAACTGACACCCCAGAGATACCAAGTATTTACTTCAATAAACTTTGATAAACTGTTTTGTGATAGCTTCACAATGTCAATCTAAAAAGTATTAAGTTTTGTCATTCATTTAGTATTTAATATATTTCAAATAGCAATTCAATTTTTACATGAGAGTTTAAAGAAATACATACTGAAAATATACTTCTCAGCAAAAAAAAGTTAGGACAATTCCTGATCTTAAATCACTTTATCTGTATCAAATCAAAAATACATCCTTATTTAAGAAATTACACATGAGAGAATATGAGGCTGTCAATCAAATTTAAATTATTAACTTACCACTAACCATTTAACTATTTAAAATTATCAGCACTTTTAAAAGTAGGCTTTATATTAACAAAACTGTAGTCAGTAAAAGTAGGATTTGCTTTTTTTTTTTTTAAATCAGAAGGTTCTGATAAAGCTGTGGTAACAGCCTTAACCCGTGAATTACTGTGGCCAAGAAAAGTAATCTTAAAACTCAGAAAAGTGTCTAATTGGGTAATGATGAGCATTCCAGGCACTAAATGTTTTTTCTTGGAGTTATTTTAATATGAATCTAGATAGCATGAATCTAGGAAGATAGAAGTCATACAAAAGGAACTCTGAGGAGGAAGAGCTTATTCATTTCAGTAAGTCACATCTTTCTCATGCTTTGGTCAGTCTTCTCATCTGCAAACTAGGAATAATCACTTTTTCCCCTTGATTAGTCTATGTTAGAGTTTTCTTTAGACTTTTTTCCCATGTTAGTCTATGATTAACAACTGTAATGTATGTCAATATTTTACAAAATATCTTGCACATCATTTTTCACTAGTAAAATAACCCTGAATTTTTAAACAAAATGAAACATACAAATGTAATAAAGACTTCCATTTGGTTAGACCAAAAAATTATGATCACATAAAAATAGTTCTAATACTCATATGGTTAAAAATGCATGATTAAACATGGTATTCATTTTCAACACAAATTTTCTACTTCTATTAGTTTTAAGGATAAATTAGCATTAAAAACAATTGACTGTCTAGATGGGTACAGGCAGTCTCCAACTTTCAAACAAATTATGCTCCAAACAGTATGCTCAGAACTCACTTTCCCATTAAAAAAAAGTCATACATAATAGCTTTCTCAGATTATCCTCAAATATTAACCAACAATGTATTTTAGGTAAAATATCAATATATTGACTTCAAATCTGCCCACCTTTATAAACTATTTCTCTGGGAAAATGAATTCCACTATAACATCTCCTTCCTGCCCACTTGGAGGTGAAATAGTTTTATTTCTGGCAACACTAACTGGAAAAATTATTTTGAAAACAGGAAGAACTCTGCAGCAATCACCTTTCCAGGTGACCTGAAAAGGTTAACATTCAGAGGTTTTAAATCACCTCATTCTAGGGATGAAAAGAGCAATCCTCATGTCTACAGACTTAGACTTTTCCACTATCTGCTTATATACACAACAAAGCTTTTGTCAAGTTGGGAACTGCCTATATTACAGTCATCAATTAAAAAAAAAAAAAATCGGATTAGTGTTTAAAATAAGGTGGTTGTTTTTTTATATAATCATGGGTAGAAAATTTTATGATTATATTTCCTGTATTCATAATTAATATTTAAATTACTTTTAGTTTCAGATTTAAATATAGCAACATGTTTATAAAGTACAAAAAAATTTAAACAGTACTAAAAAAGTGTAAAAAAGTGTGGGATGCTGCTTTCAATTTAAATTCCAAAGCAAGTCCTCATATCTATTATCAGTAGATCTACCTACCATCTCTGACAATTTCACTATAGACATGCCAAAATAACTCCTCGAAAGTCATCATAATCAAAAAGTCCTTTGCACAGAAAGCTCATAAACACTAAAAATAAAATAATCTTTATTGGAAAAAGGTACAGCTAGCTAGAAATTACTTCCTTCTCTACACAAATAAAGCAGTTCCGAAGACTCAAAATTCCTAATGCTTATTCCAACATGGAACTAAAATCTACACTTTACAAGGTCAGATGAGTTAACAGAATTAAGAACCCTTGTAGTGAAAAGATAAACCCACACTGTTAGCAGTGCTTCAGAGCATGCCAAGAAAATTTGAAGGACCTCAGTTAAATACGCATACCTCAAATGACAAAATTCCAGGACATTCCCAGGAGATATCTAGAACAAATATCATCCAGCCCCCCAAAGAAAATAAAAGAAAAATAAATAAAATTACATATACACACACAAATAAATTTTCAAGGCTGATGCTGGAATTCTTTGGATATTTCAACCTAAGCCTATAAAAAAGGCTTTTTTTCTGAAAAAAGCTAATGTCTTATACTAGTTTTACAATTTTATACTAATTTTCACTTTATTAGTAGTTTAAAATACGACTGACCTCTTTGGGATCCATTAGATCATTAAGTAATTCAGACTAGTAGGAACACATTAATGCAGACAAACAATAAACAAGCAAATACAAAAATCAAAAATAAACATTCTCAATCAACCAAATCAAGGCATTATTCTCCAAAGTTATCTTTAGTTTTTAAATATTTGAAGAAAATTAAAATAGTAAAAAGCCTATTTATTAATACATCTAAAAAGAGGAGAGAAGCAAACAATGAAGAATTGTAAATCTAAGAAATAAGGGCTGTCTGAAACTCTTTTTTTATAATGTCATCTAAATCACCCTGAAAGAAAGAAACTGAGACCATGCTGAGAAAGCCTGCAAGACATTCAGATGAACTGGTGCTCAATTTCAGCCATGACAGGACAAAGAGTATTCTCTATATAAACTGAATGCAATCTCCAGGTTCTGTACACTGGAAACATCCATAGCTACATTTCCTTCGAGCAGTTTTAAAGTATACAGTCACCGCAATGTATACAGTCACCCCAACGTACTAGAGAACCTTAATGTGCACCAAGTTCTTCAAACAATTGATGTTTATAAAACCCAGTTTTTGTTTGTTACACAGGAAACACTGGCCTTAAAAGATGCAATTTTGTTTCAAAATAAAAACCACCATATAGCATAGCAATCACCATTAAATGTTTGTCAGAAATTTTTACTTTTTAAAAAGATCTTTGTCTAGCATGACACCATCTGATGTTGTTTGAAGAGTTAATCTTAACATATCCATACACTCTTTCAACCTGGGATCAGACGTTCGCAATCCTGTAGATTTGAGTGCCTGTTTTTAAAAAAATAAGAGTTTGTAAATACATAGTGCAAATAATGTTTATGCTTATTCCAACTAAAAGTTTTTATTCCTGTACATAAAAACTTCTACCCAAGACCTGAATATGTATATGGCATTTTAGTGTCACTATTACCCACTTTCTGGACAAGTTTCTCATTCTTTCTTTCATTTTCTTTCACTGATTACCTTGAAATGAGCATAATAAAAATTTGAAAACACAGTAAGAGAAATAGTCAGTCAGAATCTACATGTCAAATGACCTTTAAGACTATATTTCAATATATCTGTATTACTGATTCAATACTACCTTTAAAGAGTTTAAGACAGAAAAATGCACAAACTTACTGTAATAAATTTATGAACGGGTATTTTCTCTTGTCCTTCTGCAATTGTATAGAACAGCAAATCTTCCAAGCTAGGTAACAGACCCTGTTTTATTTTACTAAAGGGGAGAAAAGAAGACGAAATTAATTCTTGTGTATAGATTCTAATAGATTTACCTACATTTATTATTAAATATTCACTAAACCAGACTATAACTGAATTGATCTACTCATTAAGTATATATATTATATAGATTTATCAAAATCAAACCAGTATTACTGAAACCGCACTGAAAAACAAGTAAATAATGATTCATTAATGAGTACAGGTATTTTTAAATTCCAGGTTTTAAAATCTTGATTACCATTTGTTGCTGTGCTAATGCCTAGCCATCTGATACGGCAGTACCTTCCTGCACAGCCTAATACAATCACCTAATATTAATTACAGAGCTCAGCAAAAGTTCAGGTAAGTCAAAACTTCGCTTTTTTTTTAATGACTACATTTACATATTATTCAAATAGTTAACCTGAGTGCAAAATCTGAGGGAGACAGTAATTAAGTACTAGGCGGTAAAGATTAGCATACAAGTTCTCGAATCCTGGCTATAATACTTGAACTGAGTCACCTTGTGTAAATTGACCTTTCTCTGATTCAGTTTCTTCATCTGAGAAAGGGAGATAATAGCACCTACCTCACAGGGTTATTGTGAGGAACAGCTGACTTACACATTCAATCCCTTAAGAACACTGCATGGCAGAGAGTAAATACTCAACTGATGGTAGCTACAGTTACAATTTCTAAAGTGTTCTAGGTTTACATATACAGATCAAAAGCCACAAAATCAGAAAGCCTGTTAAAATAAAAATTTTTATCATTAAAATCTTAATTAACTAACCAGTAAAATGCTATGATTAACCAAACTTTTAAACAAGAAAGGAACTTTTCCCTATACATTGAAAAGCTTTCAAGTAAACAAACTACAATAAACATATTAAACGTCTTCTTTTGGAGGGGTCGGAAACTGAAATTAACACATTTCATTATCCTGTCCACCAATACTGTCAATAAGCATTACAGCGATGTTATAAGGACTATAGATCTAAAACAGATTAATCTGTTCCCCACCCATATTTATTAAAATGGGGGAGAAATACATACGTCTGTATATATATATTATATATATATCTGTATATATAAAATATTCTGGAAAGGACTTTACCTGTATTTCAAGGTAGCAAGAGAGAAAATTATGAGAGAAAAGAAGGAGGGAATACTTGTTTTCTTAAATTCAGACCTTAAGTCAATTCTGGACTAGCCATTAGTATAATGGAAACTTTAAAAGGAAAACTCTGTAGTTACTTTTGTAAAATAAACTGTTCCACAGCATAAGTCTTTTTAGAATTGTGTTTTTATACTGTTAAAAAAGCTTTTCTAGGGTCCAAATATGTACTAGATTACCCGGCAATTACATAATAGTTCCATACTTTAGTTAAGACTGACCACATGTATTTAGCAATTACTTAATATAATTACTTCCCTATTATTAGTGATCTATCTTTAAAAAAACAATAGAAAATAGAGTTGGTTCATAGAGCATGTACATTTATACATGCAAATATATAATTTCTCCTAAAATATTAATGTTGACATTAATATAATTTATGTGTGTTCAAAGCTATTATAACTTTCAGTTTTTAAAGTCAACCTTAAAATATATGAATTTCAGGTCAAGATTTTAAATAAACTTCACACATAGCATAATTTAGTGATATATCTTGGATATATAATTATTCCCTGAAACAATTTTGGCTCCTAGAAAACTTTTTAAAATGTATTTCTGGCCCTGGCCAGATGGCTCAATTGGTTGAAGTGTTGTCCCATATGACAAAAGGTTGTGGGTTCAGTCCCCAGCTGGGGTATGTGTGGGAGGTAGCCAATTCATGTTTCTTTCTCACATCGATGCCTGTCTGTCTGTTTCTCTCTGAAAATAGCCCCGAGTGAGGATTAAAAAATTTATTTGCAATATTGTAAAAATAAGAGCTAAAATTAACAAGTAACTTACATTCTAAATACTCTCAGAGCACGCATTTTAATGTAATCCCTCCAACGATCTTACAACATAAGGTATTATTATTACCCAAAATACATTATGGTTCCTGGTTTACTATTTGTTGAAAAAAATGTGTAACTTCATCCCCATTTCACAAATGAGGAAACAGAGGGTCAGACACATGAAACTTCCCAAGACTGTATAGCGGCAGAGATGGATTTCTGTTAATCCAGAGTCCAAGCCATTTACCACTACAGTATACTGGGTTTCAAATTTACTAGCTAGTTATTAGTTGTTATTACTGTTATAATGTAGTTTTTCTTGGCCTTACCCATATCTAAAACCATTAAAGTGTTCGACAATACTAATAAGTTAGTATTTAAAGAAAAACTGAGTCAGAAAATCAGTGAAGAATTCGAACACACCAATTATTAACAGAAAATGGTTTGTCAAATAAACGTCAGACAGTGGTACTTTATCACTTTAGAAAACTGCAGGATAAGATTTCTATATATTTATCACACCAGTACATGGTTTTTGCTTTGCTTAAAAGCTATATAAATAACATAAAATGCATATATACTTCTTTAGCTTATGGAACATAGTGCCAAAAAAAAGAAAGAAAAATTAAAGTCACTGAATTATTGCCACGGCTGGGAAAAAGGTTAATGTTTCTTTGCTTTTGGACGAGACTAATTTTTATCCACAAGAGAGAGATTTAAGCCATCTCTAAAAACTATTCTCACAAAATAAATGGTCAAAATTAACAAAAATAAAATACTACCTATCTTAGAATTCAAAAGCTCAGACTCTGATCTGAGAATGAGTTATCTTCAACAATCTGGTGAACAAAGGTACAGATTCTCCCCAAATTTTACACAGGTAGAAATTACTCCAAAGATCTTTCTTGTCCCCTTTTCCTTCTCAAATTGAGTATGGCTTTCTGACAACACTTCACAATAACATATTTTGCTATTAAAATTCAAAAGCTAAAAACTCAGTTTTCAGTAACTATACAATAAGTAGAAAATCCATGAGAAGTATTTAAGTTTTAATGAACAACAACAAAAGATTATAGCAAGCTTTCAATCCCTAACATTAATATTTTAATGTTATTAAGTCAATATTAATAAACCCAAGTGATCCCTGCAGACACCCTAAAGAAAAATATAAAATGGTAATAACACTCAACAATTAAAACAGAATATGCATAGATTAATAAATCCAAAGAAAAAAATCCTTGCTTTGTATTTTTATTCCTTTCCTTTTATTCTCCCTCATTTCCCTTCTAATTTCTGCCTTTAAGATCCATTCACCATCACTTTGTTCCTTCTTTTACCCATTCCTTCCCCTACTTTATCCTCACAAAATACCTGCCTAAAAAAAAATTATTTCTTTAAAAAAATCCCCATGCATTTAACTGCCATCTATGACATGTACAATGCTGTTAGTTGTTGCTTACAACCTAAAAGGGAAATAGAAGAACACATGTAAGGCAGAATTATGGGAAAAGATCTATGGGATCCAATCACTGAAAATTACTTTACTGTGGACTAATAAGGTCAAGCTTTTTTAGAATAGGTAGAATTTGAATTAGACTTGAAAGCTGGGTAGGAGCTGGTAACATGGCAACAAATGGGGATTTCAGGCAAAGGAAATAGAACTACCAAAGCAACGAAGTTAAGCATTCACTAGATGTTTGTAAAGAATAGCAAAAAAACCAGAACTTAGGATATATGAATTAACATGTCTTTTTCTACCTACAAGCTATTAAAATACCTAATTTTCATGGCTGGAAGAAATCTATGTTAAGTCAACCAATAAATGATGAACTACCACCCCAAAAATGATCTTTAAAAACAATTTTTTCTTTCTAAATGTTTATCGTTTTGAATTTGAATAATACTGTGTCCACCATCACTAGCAAATAGCAGATTAAACCTTTGAGGTTGAAAGCTGAATTGAAGGTAGCTAACCATCTACCATTATGTTTGACAAAGTGACAAATTCTACTTACTCTTTAAGTCACTTCACCCCAAGGGTTATTGTTGGTGGAATATAAAAGAAAGATCTTATATATTTTGAAGATTTACTGTTAAAAAAAAACTTTGTTTTATCTCAAAATCCTAGGCAGTAAAGCAAAGTGGGTAAACAGTTCCCAATTTATAGATAAGGGCAGTCTCAAAATCAAGCAGCATGTCCAATGTCACACAACTCTTGAGTCACTGGACCAGAATTAGTCTAAGAGAGCTGGTTCTTGGTTTCCAGTCCTAGGTACTTCCTGCTGTGTCGATGAAAAAGGGGCCACATACTAAACCTCAAAAGCTGAGGGGAGGCCAACATGGTGGGCCTTACAAACCCAGAAATGGAAAGTAACCACATACGATGGCCTAACTAAAAGCAGGCTATGGTAGATGGTCACCCTAAACTTACATCTGTCTTGACAAAGGTCAATTTTTATCCTTGAAAATGTTAGGTGATTAAATTTTTGTTCTGCCTTGTTAAAACTGCATCCTGAAAAAAGCAAGGATGAGATTATATAAAATTAGGGTTGCTGTTTTGATTGGACTTTATTGAAATTTATTGAAGACCAAGCCAAAGAAAGAAGCACAAAGGCTAGCTTTATGTGAGGAAATGGCTGGGCTATTCATATCAGCTAATGGTAATTTGTCCACATGCACAGCTTCAGAAGTCTAACGGGTGGTGGTGGGGCAGGGGTGGCAATCTGCCTGTCTCTGATGGAGCATGAGTACATAGCAGATCAAGCCTCCAATGTCCAACTCTGTTAGTCCTTTCAACCAGATATTCCTTTAGTCAAGTATCCTTTAACAAATCATTCTAGTTGTAAAAATACCGGTATTATGTGACTTCTGTCACTTCAGCCACTTTGATACCACAGCAGAGATATTTACTTTAAAATAACTAAAATAAATGGGTGGATATTAATAAAAGGCAAACTTAAGCTACTCATAATACAGAACAGCTCTGAAAATGGAATGGGCTGCCTGCTAAGGAAGTGAATTCTCTTGTCAGGAAGTATTCAACCAAAAAATGAGTAACAGCCTACAGGGGAATTTTTATAAAAGAAGAAATAAGTGCATAATCTGGGAAGATGGGATTTTAAGGTCTCTTCCAATCCTGAACTTCAAAAAGTAATCAATTCAACAGTGTTTTATTAATTTGCTAGTACTGCATTTTTTTAAGAAATCCTAATAATGTATGAACTTGATTAGGTCTTTTAATATCTGTGGCCAGTTTGTAAAATATGTAAAATGAGGGGGAATTAAGACATCTTTATAATCATTTCCAACTTTAATCCTCAGTTTTTGGATTGCTAAAAACAGATCTCCTAAATTCCTACACTAAAGACCATAAATTTTATTGACTCAGGACCTATGTGCACGTAAAGGACTTATGCACACACATTTTATACATAAAGCTCAATTACCTGGGTTCTTTTAAATAAAGGGAGTACTTAATGTCACTGAATTGTATACTTACAAAATGTTAAACCAATAAATTTTATATTTATTTTACCACATTTCTCTTAAAGCTAAGGGCAATGGGTATAGAAGGTGAGAGTGAAAACAGCTGTAACAGAGACATGAAGGACAGGAACAAGATGTAGCAACTGATAAAAAGACACAAAAATCCACAGAACAAACTCATTCAAAGTGGAACCAATCTGAGTATGAAAGACTACCTTACATAACTAAACACAGTTTAGTGCAGAGGCCACTAACAGCAAACTATAGCAGGGGACCACCTGTTTTTGTAGATAAAGTTTTATTTTAAGACAGCCATGTCTTATTTATTTACCTATTGCCTATGGCTGTTTTGCTACAACAGCTGATTTGAAAAGTTTTAACAGGGATCAGATAGCCTGCAAAGCCAAGATTATGTATTATTTGGCCCTTCAGGGAAAGTTTCCCAACACTTGGCTTAGAGCATCACTGTTTTGGCACTGTGTAGTAATGCTCACTTATACTAAAGATAACTTAATGGGAAATGTTAGACCCCATTCATTATAATGCTTTAAGATGGCAGAAAAATATGCGACATTTTCTAAGGAGACTTATACCAAGAATAGTTTAGAAATAAAAAATTGTAGTGAATATAACTGAATAATATTGATAAATAGCAATATTATTTAGCACAAACCTATTCATAATCTTTTTTCATGTAAATGGTGCTTACTATTTTTTACTGTCAATAGTGCTTACTATTATACATACCAGCAACAGGATATTAGAAAAGCAGACTAGAAGAGAATAGCAGAGATTAACAATTTAAAATTTAACAGTGTGGCCCTGGCCGGTGTGGCTCAGTGGATTGAGCACCTGCCTGTAGGCTGAAAATTTGCCAGTTAGATTCTTGCCCAGGTCCCCAGTTGGGGGCATGCGAGAGGCAACTGATCTGTTTCTCTCCCTTCTTTCTTCCCCCTCTCTGAAAAAAAATAAATAGAACCTTTTAAAAAATAAATAAAACTTAATAGTGTGGTTCTTCTTATTATTGAGGTTATATATAACCATTATATATACTTATAAAGGGAAGTCTTAAAAGTAACTTCAAGGAGACAAGAAAAATAATGTTCAGTCTCACAAGCCACAACTGCTATTATCAAAGCAGCTTACTTCCCTCTATCACTTTTTAAAGCATTTTTTTCAAAAGCTTAAGATCACTCGAGATATTATTAAAAAATCTGCATTCTAACTTTTGACCCAACATTTATATTTTCCTTATATCCATAAAAAGAATCTGTATACATTTTAAATAACCAAGTAAGAGACTTTCATGTAGATGTACCATAATTTAACCATTCCACTAATGTTGAACACAAGTTTTCCCCCACTCCTCTCTAATATGCATAATACTGTGCCAAAATATTAGTAAATAAATCTTTCCTATAACCATCTTACTTTGTTACTCTAGAGAATACATTTACAGTCCTTCATACAATTAAAAAATTTTTCTTCAGAAAGTCTGTACTCTTTTACTAACCCCTACCATGAATCTAAGGAAGTACCTATGTCACTCAATATCATCAATACAATGATTTAAAAATCTTCTTTAGAGGCGTGTACCAAAAATCAGTATGCACAAAATGCATTTCTAAATCCTGAAAGCTATCCAACTTGTTCATCATGCAGTATCAGTAGTTCTGTGTTTTAAAATTAGTGTTTTCACCATAAACATTTCTTTAGTAAGTAATAATGTTACTTACCTACCAGGGATTAGTCCCAAAGGAAGCCAAGACACATTAACATTTCATTTCTACTGCATCGTAGGTGGTCAGAAAAATCACCCAGTAATCAGTCATATGCACTGTTTCATAACCAAAGCAATTTCTCATCTGAGTAGATTCCAGAATAAAATCATACTTAACAGCATCTCTACTTGAAAGCTATTTACCTCACTTAGAGATATCAATAATTACATAGTAACTATTTTTATAAAGTTCACTAGGCTTTCTTAAGCATTCCTCCTTTAAAAAAATAGATTGTTTGTTTGTTTAGGGAGGGAAGAAGAGGGAGAGAATACATCCGTGTAAGGAATATTGATTGGTTGCCTCTAGTATATGACCCAACAGGGGACTGAACCCGCAACAAGCATGTGCCCTGACCAAGACTCAAACCAGAAATCTTTCACTTTGCCAAAGGATACCCAAGCAACTGAGCCACACCAGTCAGGGCAAGCATTCCTCTTAGTAGCAAATGACTTAAAAAGTGGAAAAGTGCACAGACAAGCAACTCCTTGGTTCATATAGGATTTAAAGATTGAAATCCTTAAAGAATACAAATCCTACAGTTAGACTTTCAGTTTCTACAGACATAATTTTTCTTTACCTCGGTACTATAAGAAGGTACTAGTATACAGCTTTTTACCGCTTTTGAGTATTTTTTTTAAACTCAAAGAAACCCACAAATATCTTCAACACATTTCTCTTCAAGGTGATTTATTTTTTTCCAGACTAAAATAGTGTCCTATAACCATGCCTCTCTGTCCCCAATAACTTTTACCTACATATTGTCTCTAAAAAAATGACTAAACTTTGATTGTCATATCCTGAACTAGTTGATTCTGAGGTAGACAGACTTCTTTGTATAACAGTAAAACCTGAAAACAAGAAGCTAAAACTCAAGGAGACTAAATTTCTGAATCTAATGCATACTCTTTCAGTGACCCTCATCTGAATATTTATTAGTAGCATGCAGTTTGTGAATTACAGATCATATATAGATGTATTGACAGCTAAATAGATGTGTGGTTTAATGTAAACATTAGGCAGCAGAAATGGTATATGTGTTATGATCCCATTAAAACCTCACTAATAAAAAAAATTTAATATTGAGGAAATCACAAATAAAATGACTGAGGGGGTTCACTGAGAAAACCCTTATCAAAATTAATTATACTTTCAATTTTGATTTTAGCTTAAGTGAACTGAATATGCTTTTACAAATTAAAAACAAATGCATTATTAAATGATCGTAACAGAATGTCATCTATTTCAACAGATTGTCTTTTGATTCCAAAATGTATTACCTATACCTGCCAAACACTATCTCAATTTTATTATCAGTACTATTCTATAGGCCTAATTCAATGTTTGCTGAAATGCATAAATATTTAATCTTACTTTGAAACTCAATTCTCAACAGAATATAATGATTCTCCGGCCCTTGCTTTGCATTTCTTAAGAATATAAACTCCTGAAACAAAGTCACAGTATCTGAAGGTAGCTGAAATCACTTTTGTTTGTACTTTCACTTTTAGTATAATAATTATTCTATTTTAATTAAAAAAATATTTTTGAAATGCTGTGACTTTGAATAGGTGAGCAAACACACAATTATTGCATGTGAATATGCAGTTTTCAACAGATACTACCAAACTGTCCCTCCAAACAGCTGAACTAATTTATACTTCTACTAACAATGTAAGAGTTCCATTTCCCATAACCTTTACATTACTTGCTTTAACTTAACATCTGCCAATCTGATAGAGAAAAAATGATGTTGTTTTAATGGAATACTTTCAATGTTGTAGAAGATAGGTATGATTACCTATTTTCTAAAGAGCATTACAAGTATTGCTACTTTCCCAGCCTGGTCCTTCTGTTTGATCACTTTTCCTTTCTAATTAAATAATAAAATGCCCCCTCATCCCCACCTGCCAATCCTTTGCAGGGACCCCAGAATATACTTCTGGGCTTTAGAGAAATGAAGCATGGCATGCTTGACAGAGAAAAAGATACTGTGATAAAAATGGCTATGTTAAGACAAGCATTGGTATAAAGGTTAATCAAGAATCTTCAATGCTGCCCTGGCTTGTGTGGCTCAGTGGACTGAACACTGGCATGCGAACCAAACGGTCGCTGGTTTGATTCCCAGTCAGAGTACACGCTCGGGTTGCAGGCCAGGTCCCCAGTGGGGGGCATGTAAGAGGCAACCATACATTGAGGTTTCTCTCCCTCTCTTTCTCCCTCTCCCTCTGTTTAAAAATAAATAAATAAGCCAAAAAAAAAGTACCTTCAATGCTACAGCATGGTCTGTGACTTTTTTATAATACTTATTCCAGTGATATTTTGAAATTAAAAGTCTACAATTAATCTCAAAACAATATGCAAAATCGAATGAAATGAGACAAGAGAATGGATATGGGACCCTTGCCAGGTGGTTCAGATGGTTGGAGCCTTGTCCCATACACCAAAGGTTGTGGGTTCAATTCCTGGTCAGGGTGAGTATAGGAGCCACCCAAATGATGCTTCTTTCACATTGGTGTCTTTGTCTCTCTGTCTCTCCCCATTCCTCCCCCTTCCTCTCACCTAAAATCAATTAAAAAAATATCCTTGGGTGAGGATTAAAAAAAAAAAAGAATTGATATGGGGGTACAGATTTTAAATTTGAAGTCATCAGATATGTGCAGGTAAATGACAGAACAGAGCTTGGAGGGGAGATAATATTACCTACACAAAGACAAGAGACAAGACTGAGAGAATGAATATGCTCTTGAGAAGGCAGACAAATGGAAAAGAAGCAAAGGCCTCAGCCTCAGGGTTTAACCAGTGAACAAACTCAAAAAGAGTCAGGAAAGAAGAGAGACAACTTAAAAACTGAGAGAGCTGAGCAAAGTGGTTTTCAAAATGACAGAATGATAGTAACAAAATTAAATAAGAGAACTATATGGAAAACTGGACACAGATCATTACATTTTCCCATAAGATATTAGAGATAGTAGTAAAATCTTAACCTAAACCAGAACTGAAGTTGACTGAAGGAGATGGCAAATACTAGAATAACAACGACTCAAAGTGTTTGACCATGGGAAAAAGATAAGTAGGTAATTTGTTTATATCCCACTGCTTTGATAAGGTTGATAAGGTATAGTTAGACCAAGGTAAGAAGGAAAAGCAAATACCCAGCTATGTGAACTAATAAAATTGCTATATTTAAGTATTTAATTCACTCCGAGCTTACTGGTAAGCAGGGCAAAAGGGTAAACAGTGCAAGTCACATACTTTCCTATAAGAAACACACTTTCACAACATAACTTTTTTTCCTGGAAACTAAAAGTTTCTCGTGTGTGAGCCTAAAACTCAAAGACCAATGTCCTTGTCAGATTTTACAATAGCAAAGCAATTTTATTCTTATTTATTTAATAAACAGTTATGTTGTACTTAACACATGCCAAATACTGTTCTAAGTAAGCCCTTTAGAAAATATTAACTCATTTTTCACCTGGCTATTTCTTCTAGTAATCCTCTATAAAACCTAGCAGAGTCCTGAGTGAGTGCTGGCATTCCAGGTGGCTTGCCGATTGAGGGATGATGATGCTTTGGAAGCTGAGCATTACAAAGGATAACAGGATCAACTGGAAGCTTACCTCCCAGCAAAAGAAAAATGTTTATTACATAAAGGCAAAATGAAAGAAGTCAAAGTAGGAAAGCTACACATTTGAAGAGCAGATTATTCAGAAAATAGGATCTTTAACCAGATTAAATTTTTTTCACAATCTTAAGACCAGTGTTTTTCACTTTATACATAAACTGGAGACAGCTGGGGTTCAGTCATGAAATCCTTGACTGAAAGCTCACAGGATTATGGTATGTAGGCATGCCTCATTTTACTGCATTCAGCTTTACTGTACTTCACAGGTATGGCATTTGTTTTTTGTTTTCCAAACTGAAGGCAAGACCAGCAAAAAGAGTATGATTTGCTTGATATTACAATACTCACTTTATTACAACAGTGTGTAAGTGAACCCACAATATATGTAAAGTATGCTTGTTTGAATCAGTCCAGCTATTACTCCAACTTTGGTGGCAAAAAAACCAAAAAAATCTCTTTTGAACTACGGTAAACAAAATTATCTTATTAGCCACTCAAACTCCCAGGACATCTGAGCAAATATTCTTGAAGCATTCCCTGCCTTAGACTGATTTTCTTTGGGGGCTGGGGAGACAGGACCCTTTTTAATGTAGGATTGTCAGTTAAGCATAAGTCAGTGAGTAATTATTAATAGCCAAAATAGTGTTTCAAAGTTATTGCTAACAAGAGATGTTATTTAGAAGGCAATGAAGGTTCAAGCTTCTGGAAAACATGTAAATCACAAAAGGAGCTCAGCTTCCTGACAAGGGAAATAAAAGGGGGTCACCAGAGCCTCTGAAGAGAGACAGACTGGAAGGCATTTTCAATAAAAAGCAGTTCCTACTCTATAGCCTGGAAGGACAACTTTTAAATGCCAGCAACTGCATTTTGCAATTCTGTAATTTCGGGCACAGGTATTTAAACTAGTTACATGTCTGATAAAACAGATGATGTTAAATAAAAATGAGTACCATATGAGATTAACCCTACACATTATAGTCTCTAAAAAACATTAGAGAGGTAGAAATTTCACAAAAGTCTAGCTTTTTAGATCTTGAAGAGATTTGAGTTATCTAACTGAAGATGTTAAATACGTGCCTATGGTCATAAGGTTACTTACTCTGTAGCACATAATCATTATCACATAATACCACAAATTTTGCCCATCAAGCAATTTTTTAAAAAATATTTTTTCAGTCTGGGAAAACAACTTTAGTTTGGAATGTTTTAGGAAGGTACCAACTTCTTACAGGAAATATTAAACAGACCTGATATTGAAAGTATTAAGAATCACACTTTCGATTTGGCTTAAGGTACTATGGAGCTGGAGATATTAACGTAAATAAAAAGGAAACGAAACCATATGATATTAGTACAGTATCAGAAAAATAGTAAAGTATAAAGCAAGCAGGCAGGTAAATTTGTGTTCATTTATAGCACACAGGACAAAATATCCAGGAAACTGCCTCACATGCTGTGTAAGAAAAACCCATTTTGTTTCAAGACTAAACTGCTGTGTGGTACAAGTGAATTAACATCCTATCAGCCAAGTTAACTCAAATGTTTCAGTTAGTGTTTTAACCGTCACATTTCATCTTCGGAATTCTGACTTTTATTTTCAAAAAATCGCCCACCTCACGCAGGACATCAGACAGGCCAAAGCCACACCGCACACAGGTGGTCTGTAATGCGTGCCCCATCTTCTCCGCCACGTGACCTTCTTCCTCCTAATCTTGCCTCGGAAACATTATTTCCGGTGCCCCCGATGGCCCAACGCAGGCCTGAAAGAGCCACCCTGTAAATGCTAAGAATACTCTCACACTAGGCTTCCAAAGAGATGGTGGCAGAGAGCGAAGAATGGCAGACTGAGAGGAAACTCGAGCCTGGAAAAACGACGAGTCAGGAAAGCACAGGCTTTGCTTAACGCCCGACTCCTAAATGTCACTCTGTGTCACTCTGTGTAGATGTTCCCGTGGCATCACCCACGAAGGGCTGGGCGCGTGCCCAGCTACTGCAGCCCGGAGCCAGGGCGCGGCGCACGCGGCGTGGGTCAGGCAGCCACATCTCCAAGGCGGGGGGGAAGCACACGGGCGCCTCCGCCGCTCCACCCGGGCGGCCCGGGCGAAGAAGTGAGGGCCCCGCGGAGGGGTGCGTGCCGGGAAGGCTCGGGCGCGGCTGGGCCTAATCGCTCGGCGTGGACAGCGCAGGCCGCCCGGCATCTCTTTCTTTCTCCTGGAACCTCCGCTCCCATCCCGCCCCACAGCAGGCCCCGCCCGGGCCAGGCCCCACGCGCAACGAGGCCTCCTCCGCCGCCGCGCGGAGACACTCACTTTTCTCCTGAGGCCACCAGCTCCTTGCCCTCGCGGTTGCCGAACGCTTCAGTCTCCCCGGGGCCGTCCTTGGGGCCAGGCGCTGGCGGGGCAGCAGGCGGCGACGCCCCCGGCTGCGGCGGCGGCTGCTGTTGCTGCTGCTGCTGGGTGCCCCCCTTGCCCAGCTCCTGGAGGATCTCTGAGGGGGAGCTGGACAAGCCCCGGGCGAGGAGCCCTGCCGGCCGGCCGCCCCCGCCCCACCACGGGTACAGCCGCGCGGCGGTGGCCGACACGGCGGCCTCGGGTCCCCCGCCGCGGGCGCCCCGGCACAGCGTAGCGAGAGGCTGCCCCCGCCTCAGAGCCGCGCTGGGGACGGCAGACGGCCGCAGGAGAAGGTCCCGCAGCATCGCCGAACCTCGAAGCCGCATCATGCCGCCTGGTCAGTCAGTGTCGGCTGGACGGGGAAGGATGCTAGGGGCGTGGGCGGCCGCTCTCCTACCGGGATGCGTTATCCCGCGGGACGGCGAAAGGGCAAGCGAGGACAAGCAAGGACAGGGGCAGCGACGTGGGTGTGGGTGTGGTTCTGCCTCCCGAAGCCGCAGCCTCTGCCTCTGCTCTTCTCACCGCGGAGGACTCCGCAATAAGGCTGAAGTGCAGGGGAGGGCCGGAGACATTCCGCGCTCACCCTCCTAGGTAGGAGGGACGACGCCAGCGTTCTGCCCACTTCGCCTACTCCTATTGGTTCAGATTCTCAACCTCTCTTCTGATTGGGAACTGGAGCAGTCAAATTTCTCTCGGCGCTTAGTGCTCGACGAGGTTGGCGAGGGATTGGTTGGAGGCGGGGAGAGGAAGCAAACTGACGTGTAAGGCAGCGGAGCCAGGCGGGGCTGCAGAATAGCCCCTTCCTCCCGCTTTACAAATGCTGAGGCCGCCCTATTTGGGAGCCAGTAACTGCAGTCTTGCCATTTACTAAGTTGATGGGCTCCTGGACTCTGGTTCCTCAAACTGCTGGGAAGGCTGATGGGCACTAGCCCCTGCTGCTGAGGGGCGGGGGTCAGCGGGGCTGGCGAGAGCTCGGCTGGTGCAGACTTGCAGCTGGACCCCGGCTGTTGGGTAAGGGCGTGTGGCTACTACGCCTCTGAGGGCCGCCGTCCCGCGAAGGCAGCCCCAGACGAGCCTCGTCCCTCTCCCAAAAGTTGCATTTACTTGAAACTTTCCATAGTTGGCGACTACCCAGATGTGAAGTGTTTTGGAAAAAATGAGCAAAATCCTTTCAGCTATGCGACCTAGCTATGTGGAGAGCTGGAGTTTGGAGGAGGGCGAAGAGAGAAGTTTCAGACCACAGTTGCTTTCCTTTTTTAAATTATTTTATTAACGTACAACAGTATCTCAAAAATATTTTTGAACAGCAGTGATTCTCTCAACATCAGTTTGCTTGAATGAAAAATATATATATTTTTCTTTTTTAAAAGCTGCTTTATCATTTAAAAATAGAAGCGTCCTTTAAAATAGAAGCCTCCAAATACTGGCTTTCTGAATTGTTTCAGCCTGGTATCATTTTATCTTTCTATCCTTTTGAACCTGTAGAAAAAGAGCCTAGGATCTGATAAATTCTTCAGTTTTTCTCTGAGCCTATACATACACTCCACTCCACCATTTAAAAAAATGTTTTTAGATTATTTCCTAGATCAAGTAGGTTTAAATGCATAGATCCACAAAGGTTAATGGGATGATTTTTATGAAACAGGATGTGTGTCAGGTGCATCGTTAACTAATCAGGTTTAGTCATCTAATGAATCTTAAAATATTTCATTAGATTAATAATTAGGAAATCCGGTTGACTACAGGTTACGTGACCTTTGGCATGTTACAGTCTTGCCATGTTTAAGTTCTTTCTGCCTTTTAACCAGAAGAACATGGAAAATGCTATTGTGTGAAGCACTTAATCACATTTTAAAAATATTAAGAGAATTGTAAATCACTTAGAGGACTTTTATTACTGCTTCATGTTAGCTGTCACTAAAATGTGACAGGAATCAACGTGATAATACATTCCGGAAAGGGAACATCAAGTTTTGTAAGAAAACAAATACTACCTGCACCTAATCTCTGCACTCTGATTTATCAATGACATGAACCTGAATATTCTCCCATCTCTTAGATTTAACTAGTTATCAATTTTGATTGCTGCTTTTCCTTCAACCACGTTCAAGTTATTGGTAAATCCAGTTATTATTTTCCTTAGTTTCTCTAATTTTTCTATGAAAATTCTTTCCAATGATTAAAGGTTTAAATACTTTATAGTATACTTAAATATAAAAGGCAAACTAAGTAATAGATTATGTTCTAGAGTTTGTCCTTTCAGGAATGAGCTGCTAAGAATAGACAGATGTTACTCCTAACATTTAGAAAAACTTAAGGGTCTGCTGAAATGTAACACCTTTTTTAAGAAGATCAATGAAAAAGTTATAGACAGCAAATTGAAACTACCATAAATAGAATAAAAATGTGATTCATCAATGCTTTCATTTGATTCTTTTATTCATCTTATATATTTTTTTAAATTTTTAATGTTTTTAAATCAAATACAACTCTGGAACTATGAATTTTAGTTAATTACTATTCCCTTTAGGTTAATTATCCACCTATTCAATCATCATGTAAAATAAAATATATCCCTATAAAAATATTTTATACATATGCAAGAGTCCACCAAAATATCTACAAATAGAAAATGGCTTTCCAGATTAACGTGACTGGAATGTCAAAACTGCTTACCCTTCCTCTTTGGCTACTAGATTAAGTGCAGCTATTCTACATTGGGTTGTGGTCTCACCGCCATTGAAAAAGAAGGTAATCAATCATGAAAAGAGAAATAATAATGTATGCACTTTATTTCTATTCTAACTAGAAGCACAGTTTCCTGAGTTTCTATGTTGTTTTGAAGATTAGAAAAGGATAATGTTTGAAGATCATAATGTAACCTATATATGAGTTCCAGATCTTGCCCATCACGAAAACTAAAAGGTTATTTTGTTGGACTAAATAGAAAACAATTCTATTTTTACTAACAATTTGTAAAAATTGCCTAAATTTTTTTTGTTTGTTTAAATTCTTTTATTTAGAGAATAGAGTAAGATTTGGGAAACCTCTAAACAAGCTCTGTTAATACTTCTCTTTCTTCTGTTGGTTTACTGCTTTAAGTGGACAACTTCCTAGCCTTGCTGATAAACCTGCCAAACTTGACTTTTTTTTCCAAAGCTGAATTTAGATTTGTATTAAAGTATTATAAACCCCTCATATGTAAAATGGGGATGATATTGTTATCTTACCTCATAGGGTTCTTGTGAAGATTAAATTAATCAATACATGTAAAGCACTTAAAACAATAGCAGTAAGCACTCTGTGTTATCTATAATAATAATTATTATGAATAGCAATAATAATTACTATTATTTTTCTATGAGTGAATACATTTTGTTGTGCAATGTGATTAGTTGTCATGTCTATTGTTGAGAAGCCAAACAGGTAATTGTTTTAAACCATCTAATCATAAAATATCATTTAAAAAGAAGCTAGATTCCAAAAATGAGATTGTTTACTTTATTTTTAGAAAGTAAACCAAGAATTTCCAAAGTATCTTGAAATAGGAAGACACTGCTGCAAAAAAAAGTCAGATTAAGCAAAGCTAGACTCAGTGCTCAAGGTACCAGCTATTGACAAATAACTTTTTTAAAAGCATTAAAGAAAGAATTGCTAGCAAAAAACAAAAACAACAACAAAAAACTGGCCTGAATACACATATTATATACAATTAAATTTTTTAAATCTTTCACTTGCTACCTATATAAATTAAACCTCTGTTCCTTATGACATCACATAAAAATAGAAAATTTTTCATCAAATTTGAAGAAACTATTTGAATAGTCTCATTTAAAATACCAACCGTATGAAATTCTTTTTGAGGGTCCACTCATAGATGAAATAGGAGTAGGATGGAAACCAGTTATTTTTCCTTAATTCAGAATGAAATAGTAAAGACTTCAACTGACTCAGTTTATAAGTTAATATTGTTTATACTTAGAGCACAATGATATGCACAGAGCCTCCAGATATTTATTGATTTTTCAAAGTGATTTTAATTAAGTTTTTTTGTATATTCACAAAAGGTACTAAATTGAATTAATCCCCATCCCAGAGATAAGAAAGTCTTACTTGTGTATTAGCAAAACTTAAAACACATTTGATTTTACAAATAATCCAAAAGTCAGTGAGAACCGTATCTGTCTAAGAAGGAAAACAACATCTGTGGTGTATTTTATTACTGTTCCCAAATATTTTTGTCCCTCCCAATGATATGGCTTTACCTCCTTACCTTGTTGAATAGCAGGCTTGGCCTTATGCCTTCATTTGTTCAACAAAATGAGAAAGAAAGTAATGTAAACCACTGCCGAACAGAAACCTTAAGCGTAATTGCTTCATCCTGTCATCTCTTTTTTCCTTTTGCAACAAGAACAGCGTGTTCCACAAAGGGGATGCTTCTTCACCTGGATCCCAGAATGATGGAACAAAGCTGAAGATGACTGTGACTGACAAATAATGTGAAGAGAAATAAACCTTACTGTAAGTAATTTCAATTTGGGAGCTATTACCATTGAATGGCTTAACTTTGCTTGACCAATATATCATACAACTTAAATGAAAAAGACTTGGCAGCCATGAGACTAGTATGGATTACAAAGAGTATTTGAGAACTCTAAAAGATGGGCAGTAGACCTCCAGAGCCTTTGAAACTTAACACCACAGCGAGAACAGTCAGAATAGGCATTCTCTTTTAGGGTCAATTAAAACAAAATTTTAGGTAGGAGATGATTGATATTTTAATATGCCATACCTATTTGTACACTTTAATTGGAGAAAATTAGCTTTGGTTTGAAGTATGGGCTCTAAATCAATTATGTTATGTTGGTTTTATATGAAATCTAATGTTTCAACATCTGAAATTTGTCACATATATAAACCCTGAAAAAGGAAAATGAGCCTGACTTTTGCCTATTTATGTTCACCAATGGTAAGGTCATATTACCAATTCAGAAACAATTACTAAACTCTACTTAAATTATTATTTATAAAAATAAATTCAGACATCTGAAAAAAATCAGAGTCCACATTAATATATTTTGATGTTGAAAGAATCAATATTCATCTTCTGTATAGCATGGGTTCATTCAAACTATATCTTTACTTTGAAAGCATCTGACATTTGCAGTTAGCATGTGATTCCCTGTGTCCAGTTATAAGTCACAATGAGCAGCTCTACAAAAGAAATATTGGTTTATGATAGAGCTGCTTCTCAAAGTGACAATGGCATGTGGTGTGTTCTAAGGTAGAATTTTATTTATATGCACCACGGGTAATAAACAGTGTGACGTATAAAGTATCTCTGTAGAAACATCCTAAATGGTTATTTGTGGGAGAATAGATTAAAATAATGTGATACTTCCATATAATGAGGTAACAAATTATTTAAAATCCATGGTCCCCATTATCATGTATTAAAGTGGATGTCTCAAAAAACAATGTTGAGAAAAAGAAAACAGATAGATATATATATTATCTCACAATTATAAAATTATAAAACATGCAAAACAAAATATTACTTATAGATTTTTATATATGTTTAAAAGTTCAAATGTACATAGAAATGATAAATATCAAATTCAGTGTAATGGCTATTATTTCTGTGTATATATAGTAGGGAATGGGATTAAAGAGATGTACACAGAAAGCTTCAACTGTATCTGTAATGATTGATTTTTTTTTTAAAAAGTGAAGTCAATATGGCACTTGGGTAGTTGATGACAGGTATTTGTTATGTTTCCTCTTTTTCTCTGTTTGAAGAAGCTTTATTATGTTGAAAGTCATTATTTTTCTCTAATAATTGTAAGTGTAGAAAATATTACAAATCTACTATTCAATTTTTAATGGTTCCCTTTAAACTTTA
Organism: Tonatia bakeri; assembly: GCA_004024845.1. Lineage (NCBI taxonomy): Eukaryota > Metazoa > Chordata > Mammalia > Chiroptera > Phyllostomidae > Tonatia > Tonatia bakeri. The sequence goes on from PVIA01000187.1 coordinate 27,079, forward strand.
TTTAATTTTGCCTAATCAATGCTGAGTGATGAAACCAGTAAGCAGTATAGTTACCCTGTAAATATTTTTCAAGAGTGCACCCAACAGACAATATCCTTGAACTAAAGACTTTACAAAATGTAAGAATGATATATTTAAATGAAACTTACCAAAAAAATTATGAAAAAAATTATTTGGTTCTCGGCTATCTCAAACATAAATATGAAAGTAATTCTTTCATTAATTACATGTGAATAAAAAATATATCATTCCTTCCTTTGAAGTTAAAGGAGCTATTTATCTTCATAATATTGCTGTTAGGGATAAATATCTTTTTCTACATTTTATGGCTGTAGAAATTATAAGTTGTAAGGTCATGAAAATAATAATAAAGTTGGTGAAGACACATTCTCAAGCTAAATGTGACCCTTGACCTCATTTCTTTTGGACCATTGGACAAATGCCTACAAAAGACATACTTATGGGTGTAAAAACACCACAAGGCTCAGAAAAATCTTTGGGAGTAATTTCTCTAACTAGAGGCCATATATCTATATTTATGGATATATATGTCCATATTAAGGCAACCGGCTTTGCCCATCTGTTAAACCAGACTTTTATACTTGTGTCTGATTGGTTAGTGTTTGAATTTTAACTTGCTCGTCATCATTCTTGCCCAAATGATGAATTTTCCATTACCTAACCAACTTTCCTCCTGGGGGTCTTTGCTTACACTATTCTTATCACTTTATATGTCCTAAGCCTCTTTTTCTACCCATCAAAATTTCACTGACCTTTCAAGGGCCCCATCTTACATCTTCATGGTGCTCTCCAATTTCTTATATAACAGTCCTTTTTACTTTTTACCCTCACAACAGCTGTTACCCTCATTACAGCCATTTGAGATGGACAAGTAAGTACAATCTCATTTTGCAGGTATGAAGATTGACACAGAATGTTAAATAATCTGTCCAACATTTTAGTAACTTGCCTTAAAAGTACTAAATATTTGACTCTATGGCTTTTACCCCTATGATTGCCCCCTACCATTCCCATCTCGATATACTTTCTCTTTACTAAGAACTCAGCTCAAATGTCATTTCTTCTGGGAAGCCCTCCCTGACCTCTCCAGGCAGAATTAAGGGGTTCTTTCTCTTTACCAGTGTTCGCTTGGTAAAACCTTCATTTATTGCATTACTCTAGTTATTTGTGTGCATCTCTCTTCAAACTAGACAAGAGGAATATGTTTTTTTCTAAACTTTTAACACATCCACCATTATTTTTGAATAACATCATTTTCAATCACATAATTGAGACTGTTTAATGTAACAGTTTATTAACTAGAAAATAAAAGAAATATATTAGAACAAATCAATTTTGCACATATTTTTGAATCTTGAATAAACTTATATTTTACAAAGAGGTGGAAATTTTTTAAAAATCAAACTGCAAAAGGACTTTATGGATGTATTGTTTTTAGTGACTGTCTACCTTTGCCAGTCACACAGATTACATAGATTAATAAAACGTGGTCTTTTGGGTTGAGGAGATAGATGAAACATAGATACATACAATACAGTATTCTGGATGCTATAAACCTTACATATATATTTTATATGCATATACATATACATATATCCTAATTAAAATACTGTATTCTGAATGCTATAAACCTTACATATATTTTATTTTCAATGGGTAAAGATGATACAGAAATAAAGTCTGTCAATGGAGATTATGGAATATTCTAGAAAGGAGGTGACATTTGGTAGGTAGAAATCCAAGGGTAAGCTTGATAAGGGTATTCTTTCAAGAACAAAAGAGGGTGACGTTAAATAGTAGGTTCAGGGAACTACAAATAATCTGTTAAGGTTTTATTAGCACTTTCCACTAAATATGTCCAGTCTCTTTCTGTGTATGATTGCACATCCATACTACCTTGAAGTTGGATGTATCTAGGCAACTTGCTTTGGCCAGGGAAATGTGATTATAAGCTTAAAAAGCTAATGCATAATTTTCTACTTCCTCTTTTCCTATGCCCCTATAATGTTGATGCTTAAATCTTTGACTGCTTATCTACCAGGCTATTTAAGTTCAGAGAAAGAAACCGGCAGTTCAAGCTTCTGTGATTTGGGGACTGTTTGTTACCACAACAGAACTTATTCTATTCTGATTTATCCACCTAATATGAGAGGATGGTAGGAGAAAGATCACTGAATCATAGGGAAGCCAGTCCTGTGGGCAGCATATATAAAGGCTGGTTTATAAAATGACCATTTACCCTAAAGTGTGTGTTCAAAATATTCGAATCAGTGAATTTAAGTAAACTAATGTTATGTTTTTTTGATTGAATGCCATTTCTGACTAGCTGTTCTTATTTCCACAATTAACTCTAAAGTTGACAAATGTAATCTGAGTCAAGAAAAATATATCTTCATAATCCATCCTTTATTTAATGTTACAGTTATATAATCACTGACCTCTGTGTTCCAGGTAGAAAAAAGTATCTAGAGACATCTGAAGCCTTGGTATATATTAGCTATAGGTGGTATTGAACACTAGATATTAGTACATTTCTACTGAAAGAGGCATAATACAAAGGAAAATGCTTACAGTTTGGAGAGAGACAGGCATAGATTTTAATTCTAGCAGGTTGTACTGTCTTCACACAGTACTGTCTTCATGGATTTTTGCCTCCCAGCTAACAATGCATTTTAACAGGGGTTTCTAGAAATAATGTTTTAATCCAAGAAAATGACTGAAATAGTGAGAACTTGACATCTCATTATAGGAAAAAACAGAACATTTGTGTTGATTAGCACATGAATTTTTGTTAACGTCCTATCTGAAAGGAGGAGCTGAGAGATAGTATATACTGTATAGGTAAGTTTATGTAGGCAGAGGAGAAAACGAGATAGGAAAAGGTCTAGACATAAAGAGTTGTCCTGAATTGTAAACCTGTAAGGCCAAGGGTTTATGAACAAGTTAGAATACATATTCTAAAGTACTTGAAACACTGAGATAAATACCAAAGGAAGAAGAGAGGATAAGAAATAAAAGACAGAAATAAACTTAATCACTTTTATAATTGTAGTTTTTTTCTCAATAATTTGTGAAGTAGGCCAAGGTAAATTCCTCATGTGTTGTAACTTGCTAGGGCCTGCACAAATATTGAGAGGAAAATCAAGTCCTTGCACAGCAAGAAATCCAATAAATAAATTTTAGTCCAATTCTGAAGACTAAATATGTTTATTTAAAGTTTAATAATATATGTAGATCTCTACAGCCTTCCTGAATTGAGAGTCAGGCAACTGGAGTTCTAGCTCCAGCCTGGCCATTTCCTAGTTGGTTGCCCTGGGCAAGTTCCTTGACCTGCCAATGCCTCAGTTCCCTCACCTTTAAAATAGAAGCTTATAGGAAAATATATTTGCCAAAGATATTCTGAACAAGGGTTTGATCTCCAAAATATGTAAAGAACTCAAACGACTCCACTCCAGGAAGACAAACAATCCAATTAAAAAATGGGCAAAGGAAAGGAACAGACACTTCACCGAGGAGGACATACAGAGGGCCAGAGACATAGATACTGTTAACATCATTACCCATCAGAGAGATGCAAATTAAAACCACAATGAGATACCACTTCACATTGGTCAAAATGACCATGATAAACAAATCAACAAATGATAAGTGCTGACAAAGTTGTAGAGAAAAGAGAACCCTAGTACATTGTTGGTAGGAATGTAGACTGGTGCAACCATTGTAGAAAATGGAATTTCCTCAAAAAACTAAAAGTGGAACTGCCTTTTGACCCAGCAGTTCTGCTGCTGGGATTATTCCCCAAGAATCCTGAAACACTAATTCAAAAGAACCTATGTACCCCAATGTTCATAGCAGTACAATTTACAATAGCCAAGTGCAGGAAGCATCCTAGGTGCCCTTCAGTAAATGAGTGGATCAAAAAACTATGGTACATTTACACAATGGAATACTACACAGCAGGAAGAAAGAAGGAGCTCCACCCTTTGGGACAGCATAAATGGAACTGGAGAGCATTATGCTAAGTAAAATGAGCCAGGTGGTAAAAGACATATTCCATATGATCTCATCTATAAGTGGAACCTAATCAACAAAACAAATAAGCAAGTGAAATATAACCACAGACATTGAAATAAAGAACAAACTGACAGTAACCAGAGGGGAAAGGGGAGGGGGTACTGGGGGAAAGAAGGGAAAATGTCATCAAGGGACACGGGACCCATGGACAAAGCCCAAGGGGGGAAGGATTGAGGGTGGAAGGTGGGGAGCAGTAGTGGAGGAAAAATAGAGATAACCATACATGAACAACAATAAAAAAATTAAAATAAAAAACTGGTGAAAAAAAAAATAATAATAAAATAAAATGGAAGCTTAGACTAAGTGACCTCAAAGGTGCTGTCTGAATCCCATATGTGATTCTGAGCACTGGTTTTATGCAGTTGTGGCTTTTATTTGGAGAATATTAGACACTTACTGAAGAATTCTCATGTCTATTTTTCTTCCAAGAGATACTATAGGAGTTTCAAGGTGACACACTATAAATATCAAACAAGGTTTAAGAATGTTTTAAATCCAGTGACTAAACAAAAACTATAAATGCCTAACATGGCAGTTTTGCAAGAGTAATACAGGGTACACACAACTTTAGGTTAATAATTAAAGATACTGTTAAGGGATGGTAGGAGAAGGGACAATGGGACATACACAGCCAAGAGCCTCAGGGCATGGGTGGGAATTAGTGCCAGTGTGAGGAACAGTGTCTCTGAAACCTGGTTGGTACCACTTCAGTCTCAGTGGGGTTTTCCCCTATGGTAGACATTATCAGAATATAAAGGCAGCAATATTTTAGGGTAATTCATACACCGTGTAGCTGGCTGAATCTGTAGTCACTCAGTATGCACATGCTCACTGTCATTAGAAGCAGCTGTTGGCTCTAAAGAGCTCTAGCAGTTAGACTCCTCCAACAGTCTCCAGGACAGTGTTTTGGTGCAAACCTTAGGGTGTGCTTTTAGAGAGTCATTAGCAAAAGGAGATAACCACAAGTGTAAATAAAAAGCAGCTGGACTGGTGTAAATAGTGTCACGAAAATAATTTTCAAGTCAATTACTATAGGTTGTTTTTTTTTAATACTTTTTAAGGATATGAGGTACCTAGGTTCCACTTATCTCTAAATAATAAAACTCTTTCACTCCTAGCAACCACTTCCTGGAAAACAACCTGGCAAAAAGATCAAAACAGTGAAAAGAGGTCTTTTGCACATTTAACAATGGTAACAGATGCTTTAAGAGCAAAAATCCTATGATAGCTTCAATCATACATGGCTATATCCACTATCTCTCAGATCAGCAGGTAGGGTCAGGAACTTCCTTGCTGCAAAAACACATATTCACCCTCCATGATGGGATATGACAATCACCCACCTACAAAATTTTATAAGAAAACAATCATTAAGTTTTTATTGTGTGTGTGGTTTTCCCCATGCATTAACTGCACAGTAATAAAATAAATTGCACTGCACTTACCTTGCTTCTCTCTGTGTTGCACTGGACAATTTATAAAACCTCAGAGGGCCTCAGTTTCATCACTTATAAAATGAAAATAATAGCACACACTTTGGGGGGCTTTGAGAATTAAGTGAGCAACGCATGTGTTTAACAAAACTAAACTTTATGTAAAAAGAGGGTTGTGAGAATTAAGTGAGCAATGCATGTGTATTATTTGGGGCAGGCCCATGGAGAAACTCAGCAGATGTTAGCTCCTTGTTTCCTATAGTCCATTTCTATCAAAAAGTTGGAATGATCTTAAACTGTAAATCAAATCATATTATTCTCCAGCTTAAAACTGTAAATGGCTTTCCATTGCAATTAGGATAAAATAAAAAAAAATTTAACATTCCCTACAAGGCCTCCTTGGCTCTGCCTAAATTGTAGCTACAGCTTCAGCCAGTTTCCTACTAATGTTCATGCTCTGGCCACATGGCCTTGTTTCGGGTCTTCAGATGGACCAGACCTATCTCATGATTCCTGCCTGGTAGTAGCACAAGGGGAAATTTGGGGGATTTGTTCCTTATCTTATAATCTGCATCATACCCAATTCATTTAATACACGCAATTGATATTTTATACATCTTATGTAAAATGCAATGCAAAAACAGCTTTGGAGTTTTCCACTCAGAGTCAAATTGCTGCTTCTAAGACCCTTCTAAATTGTAATTTGGAAACTGTCCTTGCTTTTGCACATGCTGTTCCCTCTGCCGGAAACCAGCTTTCTGGAAACTTTAATGGAAATCCTTTATATGTAATAGAATGAATTTAAGAAATCATCTTCCAGGCATTTATTTTGAAGTTGTTTTTTTTAAAGGGGGACAGCTTTGTTTTTTATTTTTTAAAAGATTTTATTTATTTATTTTTAGAGAGGGAAGAAAGGGAGAAAGAGAGAGAGAGAGAAACATCAATGTGCTGTTGCTGGGGGCCGTGGCCTGCCACCCAGGCATGTGCCCTGACTGGGAATCAAACCTGCAATGCTTTGGTTCGCAGCCCGAGCTCAATCCACTGAGCTATGGCAGCCAGGTCCTGAAGTTTTATCTTTACAGAGTTTGAGGCTTTGGCACTCAGCCACCCTGTGAAGAAATTGCATACTGAAATGTCTTTGTCTCCTCTAAAATCACACCACTGAAGACCTGTCTCCTCCACTCATAAGTGAGCCTTGCTCTGTCCTGATATCCCAAACCCTCTTCTTCAGGTTCTAAGGCTCATCTTATTTTTCAGGGCACATTATTCCTCTGCTCCTTTTTACAGAAACTATTCACTTTAGTCCCAATCTTGTGAAACCAAGCAAACTGTGCCCAGAAGGTGAGAATAGGAACAGACCATAGACTACAGTCTGTGGTTTTATTTATTTAATTAGCAAGGAATAACTACAGAAAAGTACCAAAGCTTCTGTAGATAACATTTTCTATAGTTTAACATAAGCCTTCATCTTTCAAGATCTGCAGTTAGGGAGAAAAAGATGCCAAGATATCTCTCCATATTGAACCTAAATTTCATGAATTTCAATGTATTGTATACAGTCCAAATAAGTTCAGAATAATATATTCATAAAGGTGGGAAGGAAGGGACTTGAGAAATCTTGCCCAATCCCACACTTGTTAACCTCCTTTAGCATTCCTCAAAACTGACCATCCAGCACAGTTTAAAGAAAATAATTTTTAAAAAATGAGCCTAATTCTGAAATTCTAATTAGTAGTTCTTAAAGAATGCTCTGCAGATGACCTGCATCAGAATCATGTGGATACTGCCAAAGGGTCCTTGGGCTTTCCCCCCAAAGCCTAGAATCCTAGGGCCTGGGGATACATCACAGGAATCTTACTCCCCAGGTGTTTCTCATACATACCGAATCTGAGACCCTGCATTCTAACAGGGGTCAACTAAGGCAGATCATCAGGGCTTGAGAAAACCTTTTTGGCCTTTGGGTGGAGCAGTCTGTCTGCAGGCATTTTCATAGGAATGTGGTAAAACAGCTGCTACAAACCTGCCCCCAACATTTTTTTTCCACATCACACTGAGTGGCCAAGAGAGTTGTGAAGCTGGCAGATATGCTTAAGTTTCTACTTGGTGATGAAGATGAGGTAAGGAACCACTCTCTGGATCAGGGAGAAGGAGACCTAATGGAACGTTAATGCTGTACTCGGTACTGGTAAAACCATGTTTCAGACCTTCTGACAATATACCTATGCAACCACACTTAAGGAAAAGGTTTTAATATTAATGACAATCTTGAGAAACTGATTTATTAGGAAGTATAAATAAATGACTCTAGGCTACATGGAGCATAGCATAATGAATTTATTCAAAAGATAAAAATATAAAAGTGGAAAGGTGGACCAGATCACAGGAAGTTGAAAGAAAAAAAAACAGTGAAAGGAATTTAGACACAATTCAAGCTATAATAAAATGAGCCTTAATAACAATTTCAACCAAAACAGAGAGCATATTTTTAGAATGAGGAGGGTTGTGCCCACTCTCCCTTTGGAGGAGGCTCATGTTGAGCTTTCCAGAAAACCACAGAGCTTCTAAGCTCAGTACACAAGAGTCGACTGTGTTAAAAATGCAGGAGCCAGGAATGACACATACCAAGCAGATGACCAAAATCTAAGCAAAGGAGAACAGAGAAATTCATTCTTCTTTCTCCTAAAGAGGAAAAAATATCAAACTACACCTCTCTTAACCTCCTTCTCCCAAGAAAGAGCATTAGATTGGGATCAGAAAACCTAATTCTAACCCTGGCTCTGCTACTACCTATATGATTTCAACCTCCAAACTTAATTTCTTCACCTCCGTGTAAAAGAAATCAAACTCTTGATTTCTTCACCTACGTGTAAAAGAGTATCTTGCTTGAGACTGAACTTTAAAATTTGTGAAATGTTTTGTTGTTGTTGTTTTTGGTCTCCAAAAGTAAATATTCATTTGTCTTTAAACCCTTCCTTTGTTTTAAAAAAAGACACCCAGAATTACACATATATAAGGCAAGCACCATTAACCTGAATAGGGTATTAAGCATTCTGGTTTGATAAGGGAAATGGCCACTGTGTAGCTTTGGGCTAGGTTTCTGTCTCCAAGTCCCCTATATTGACTGCATATGTATGTGTCTTTACTTGTATTTCAGTAGTAGTGAAGGAAAACATTTTTCTTGTATGCATAATAAGCAGGACAGGGAACACACAGAGAACTATTGCTGCTTCTGAGAGGGGAACTCAAGAGTTAAAGATTTTAGCTTCAATCATAGTTGACAGACTTAAGGGACTAATGCATGTGGAAAGCTGTTATTCCAGGAACTGGAATACGTGACCTATGTCACTCCAGAACTTTGGCAAACAATTCAACCTTTGTGTTCCAAGGGGTCTGCAAGTGATGGAGATAGTATCTGAGCCATTGTGTTCCAGGAAGGGAATGTCTATGGCCCAGATAAAGAATTGTTGACTGACAGATAAAGAAGTACTAGAAAAACCCCACTAGACTACACCTCTTATCCAATTAACCTCCCCTCCCCCAGCAAACCTACCCTTTCTTCTCCTTGTAAGATGGTTGTCTTGAGATGGGATGTGATGACTGTTTTTGAGTGTACATAACCCACCATCTTCTCAGATTGCCAGCATCTGTATATAACACCCATAAAGTTTCAATCCTTGTCTCTACTTATTGGTTCCGGTAGTGACAGGCAGCATAAATGCCAACTTTTCCAGTCTCACTTCTTGATGAGACAAGCTTTTGCTTAAAAGTGTAAAGAGGGGCAGAAATTCTATTGTGAAAGACACTGGGTGCTAGCATTGGTTCCCTGGAAGCCAGCTTACTGCAAAGAGGGGCTTCATCCCCTCTTCTGAGGCTCTGCTGGGTAAAGACAGAATTATGGACTGCTTAACAGTCCTTAGTAGTGGTGGAAGCAGGTGTCTTAAGGAAGTGTTAGTTACAGTGGACACCGGCAAGAGGGTACCAAGTAGGAGAGGAAGGACTTGGTTTTTCTCTACATGTGCACCCTTTCGTTGACTCTCAGAAATAACAGGAAGATTTTCAAGTTGGTGGGAATGGTGTACAAAGTACAGTTATCATACAGAAATTGTATTGGGAGTGTTTGAGGTAAACATTGTGTAGTCTCAGTAACACTGCTCAATATACACTGTGCAGCACTGCCTTAAGAAAGCTAGGACCTGGGAAAAGGATTGTTTGACATCTAGATGCAATGATTTGCTCACCTTCTGAACCTGCTTGCCTCTGGGAATCTGGAGAGTGAGCATATAAATCCTGTCATTCTCCCATCAAGACGGGATTAGCAATATATCTGAATTTCAGTAGTTACCCCTCTCTCCTTAATTTCTACCCTGCTGTATTGTTACTTCCTCTATTATAGTTCATTAAATAATGAATGCAATGACTTCTTTACCTGGCCCTCACTAGAGGGCAGAGGTTTGTGGAAGTCTCTAACCCTATCTTCTAGCACAGTACCATGCTCATAACAAGCACTCAAAACAGACCCTGATCTTAAGAGACCTGGATTTGCATTTCTGTGCTATGTTATCCTAACCAAACTACTGATCTCTCTAAGATCCAGCTTTTTTATCTGAAAATTTGATAATTGTGCTTATGCTCTGAGGTTGATTTACTAATTAATTGACATAATGGTCATCATGTGCCTGGCACATAATAAATGCATAATGATAATAATTATTATTAGCAATCAGAGTTGTTGAACTGAATATGGTTCAGGGGAAGAATCATCAAGTGCTGTGACTCACAGTAGAATAAAGAAGTGAATGTTTTTTAGTTCATCCACTCCTGTGAGGTCCTTCTGTGTTATAGACACTATGCTCTATCTATCACTAGATTTAGAGCAGTATCAACATGCCCATAGGGCACAAGCTCAGCAGGGTGGGGCTACAGGTAGGAGGATAGGGCTAGTCCAGTTCCCATGAGGGGGCAGAACTGGTTAGCCATGAGGCTTGGGGGATGAGATGGGGAATGACTGTTGTCCTAGAGTTATATAAGTTGGTCTCTCCCTGTACATTTCTGATACCACCTGTGTCTGTTTAGATCTTCTCAAGAGCCCTTCAAGAAAGTATGTACTGAAGGCCCAATCTGGTTACAGCTAGCAGACTCTTCCACAGGGCACCAGCTTGGAAGAGTGCAGCCACAGGGAGTTGGGAAGGTGAGTCTAGCTTATGGCCCCAGGCTAATGCCAAATGGAGGGGAGGGCTTGACCCAGGAAAGATGGTATCTGTGGGTAGTGTGGAAAAGGTATTCAGCACAGGGACCTTGACATCTCTCCCTTCACCCTCTGTCTGAAGCCACACAACCCAGCCTCTCCGTCTATGACTCTGGTCCACTCTGAGTTGCTTTCACCTGCCAGAGTCCAAGGTAAGTGGTCATGAATGAGATTTTGTGTGTTGGCCCTTTAAGCAGGCACTTAGTTTTTTAACAGACTCCTGTCTCTCCCTGGTAGATGAAATCCCTACTGATTTTCACAGCCAGATTTCATATGGGCTCTTCTTCCCAATACTGGTGCTCTGGGCTGGGGAACCCAGGACTGGGTTGAGACCTGTCACCTTTAAGGGGAGACCTTTGCAGCTGAGCTATCCCTCCAGATTCTTAACTGTTGCACACTGGGGCAGGGCCAACCCTGTTAGCGACTCTCCCCTTCATATCAGTCTTCTTGTGGCTTCTTCTGTAAATCCCTGGTTATTAGACTTCTGTTTATCTAGTCTTAGTTGGTTATTCCAGTTGATTGTTCTATAATTTAGTTATACTTCCTCTTTGATCCTGTGATGAGGTGAATGTAGCTTCCACTTACTCTGTTGCCATCTTAGATCCCCCTAAAGTTCTATTTCTTTTTAAACAGCTGCATTTAGTAACTTTTATAGTCTCACTCTTCTGAGTATAATATTAGCTCTGAGCAGTGCAGGTGTGGGTGCAGGCTCATCTATATATTTTACTTTTAAATCAGTTGTTTTAAAATATATTTTCCATATAATTTCCTTGTCAGTCATGTACTTTTAGCATTAATACAACAGCACTTTTGCCATTCATGAGCCTTCTACACATTTAGCTTGTCTAAAGGACAACAAAAGGACTTTTCTTTCCCAATGTAGCTTTATATGGCCTCTGAAATTTTGACTAACTCACCATAAACTGCAAATGCAAATTGTTGTGATGCTATGTAGTTTTTGTTTTCACCTACATCTTTGAACCATTTAATTATAGGATTGTGGAAAAATTAATGAAATTAATAGAAATTGACTTGTGTCAAGCAAGCAATTTTTAACATTAATATTTTAGTGTGTTATCATGGCATTTCAGACATGGTACTTCCATTCTCATTTTTCTTTTCTTACTGACTCTAAAAATGACTTTTGAATGAGACCAAATGTGACTCCAACTGTAGTTAGATGCAATTCTGCATTTATGTTACCCCCAAATGAAATAGCTTTTTTTTTTTCAGGGATGCTATCACAATATTAGAAAGATCAATGTCAAACTGCCAAACTATTCCTCACTATTCCACCATCTGAAGAGAGCCTTTACTTTCAGAAAAATTTTGAAACTTTTAGTTTGAATTCCTGGCACATGGTAAGATAGTCGACTGGAACTAGTTTGAGGGTGTTGAACGGGAAAGTGCGTGTCTGCCTTTTCCTGTTCATACACTACTCCTGAGTGCAGACATAGTCCCTGGAGGTCCAAGCCCACTCAATCCTTTTGATTCTGAAGCGGGAATGCTGTGCCTCTATAGAGAAGGTTCTAACTGGCTCTAAAAGGGTTGGCTAATCATCATCTCAGCTGTTTCACACATTTGGAAATGTGGAAGGCATGTTGGTTGTCACAGTGACTGGTCAGGGGAGATGCTATTGGAATTTATTTGGTTGAGATCAGGGATGTTAAAATTCCTGCCATGTATAATACCATTCTACAAAACAAAAATTATCCTTCCCTAAATGACACTCACACCCCTTTTAAAGAAATATATTTTCCTCCAATAGAAATTGTGGAAAACTGGGCTTGTCTTGTCTTACTGAAACAGGATCTTAGAAAGGTATAGATGAAACCACCAGACCCTCATGGGCTTTGGCAAGGAAGCTAATAAGAACTCTTCCATGCAATGCAGTGGCTTGTCCATTTTTTTCTCCCCAAATCAGAGGACTGGGAAACAATGTTAGCCATCCCTCGAATGATTTATTTGAGGGGCACTAAATGTGGACTCATCATGCATGTGGAAATCTCCACCATTAGAATCATTTCTGTGCATTAAGACATGGTCTCTTAAAAAATAGTAGCATATAAACATATTGTTTGAAGGAATAAAATTAGAATGTACCTTAGCATGAATTATTTTCCCAGATTAGCTAGCTGTCACTTTGGTAACTAATATGTAAGAAAATAAATTATAAGATAGTAATTTTGATATGAGCTTAATAAAAGAAGGAATTGGAATGGGGAGAATTTCCAAAGGTGAGCCATGAAGAACTCTGACAGAGCAGGAAAGGCTAATGGGTTCCTCAAAGACAGATCTAAACAGGAGAAGGCAGCTATACAATTTTGCCCACATTCTACCCATTTTGCTGCAGCTATAAGGTTTATTAAAAGGATCAGTGGGTGGGATGGGTGGAGAAGGGCAAAGGGGGAAAATTGGGACAAATGTAATAGAATAATAATAAAAATGATTATTTAAAAAAAGAAATATTTTAATGCCAAAATAACCTATCCCTTTTAAGGCAGAGATAGTATTTTTGCTGCCTAATTTTGCAATGGTTTGCACAATGCACATTCAGTGAATTTTGACACTTAAGGAATGAAAAACACTATGTCTTGGATAGACACACGAAAAAGCTATAAAAGTTTAGGTTTAATAAAATACACACATACACAGCATCTTGTTTTGTGTTTTAGGTTCACAGTACAATTGGTATGAACATGAGTACACAAGCTGTTTTCTTTTAGCATGAGGAATGCCTCCAGGTATTTTAGAGGAAAATGAAACTAGATAAAAATGAAGTGGACTTTAACTCCACATCAGCACTCTGTTTTGAAAAGATTAGGCCACTTTCTCTTATTTTATGCAGAGACACAAACTTTAATATTTGAAACAATGTAAATGAAAATAATCTTGTTCAAATAATAAATGACCAAGTTTACACTGGTGATTTTCTCAAGTAATATGATAATAGTAATAATACGATGATTCTTAAAATATTATAATACAAAGATAAATAAGACATTAGTATTGGTTTATTTAACACATCTCATATAATCTTAAAGTGTGCTCTTAAAATATAGATGAACTTTTAAAAATATATTTTATTGACTATGCTATTACAGCTGTACCATTTTTTTCTCCCCTTTATTCCCCTCTGCTCTGTACCCTCCTCATCATTCATCCACCTTAGTTCATGTCCATAGGGCATGCATATAAGTTCTTTGGCTTCTCCATTTCCTATATTATTCTTAACCTCCCCCTGTCTATTTTGTACCTACCATTTATATTTCTTATTCCCTGTACCTTTTTCCCCATTCTCCTCCCTCCCTTTCCCCACTGATAACCCTCCATATAATCTCTATTTCTGTGAATCTGTTACTATTCTAGTTGTTTGCTTAGTTTGTTTTTGTTTTTGCTTTTGTTTCTTTTAGGTTCAATTGTTGATAGTTGTGAGTTTGTTGTCATTTTACTGTTCAGAGTTCTTGATCTCCTTTTTCTTTGGTAAGTCCCTTTAACATTTCATATAATAAGGGCTTGTTGATAATGAACTCCTTTAATTGACCTTATCTGGGAAGCACTTTACCTGCCTCTGCATCCTAAATGATAGTTTTGCTAGATAGAGTAATCTTGGATTAGGTCCTTGCTTTTCATGACTTGGAATACTTTTTTCCAGCCCTTTCTTGCCTGTAAGGTTTATTTTGAGAAATCAGCTGTCAGTCTTATGGTAACTCCTTTGTAGGTAACTGTCTCCTTTTCTCTTGCTCCTTTTAAGATTCTCTCCTTCTCTTTAATCTTAGCTAATGTAATTCTGATGTACCTTGGTGTGTTCCTCCTTGGGTCCAACTTCTTTGGGACTCTCTGAGCTTCCTGGACTTCCTGGAAGTCTATTTCCTTTGCCAGATTAGGGAAGTTCTCCTTCGTTGTGTTTAAATAAGTTTTCAATTTCTTGCTCTTCCTCTTCTCCTCTGGCACCCCTATGATTAAGATGTTGAAATGTTTAAAGTTGTCCCAGAGATTCCTAAGCCTTTCCTCATTTTTTTGAATTCTTGTTTTGTCATTCTGTTCTGGTTGAATGCTTATTTCTTCTGCTCCAAACCGTTACTTTGAGTCCCAGTTTCCTTCCCTTCACTGTTGGTTCCCTGTATTTCACTTTTCATAGACTTCACTTTTCCTTCTGTTTTTTAACCATACTCAACCATTTCTGTGAACATCCTAATTACCAGTGTTTGGAATTCTGCATCTGATAGATTGGTTATCTCTTCACCACTTGGTTGTATTTTTTCTGGAGCTTTGATATGTTCTTTCATTTGGGCCATATTCTTTTGTCTTAGCCCACCTGTTATGTAGTAAGGGGAAGAGCCTTAGATATTCGCCAGGGAGGAGCAACCTTCCTCTCTGTGTTGTGATGCTATATGTGGGGAAAGTGTCTGAGAGGGAATAATACCTTTTACTCAGCTCTCTGCCAGCTTTCATTCACTTCCTCTGTCACTCACAAACAAATTGGGCCCTTCTGGTGTTGATTCCTGGGTGGGTGGTTTTGTGTACCTTCTAGGACTCTGTAGATCTCTCCAAGGAACTCTCCTGTGAGGCTGGGAGTTTTTCCTGCTGCCTCAACCCCCACAGATTTTTTTAGTCAGAGGTTTTGAGGCTTTATTTTCCCACACTGGAACCCTAGGTTGCGTGGTCTCTCTTGCTCCCCAGTTCTTCCTCCTCGTTTATCTGCACGCAAATGTGGAGCCACACGCTCCACCAGCTGCCACTTTGCTGCAAGTTGCCCATATCTGTGCCTCCTACTGGTTTGGATGAATATTTCTTCTCTTTGGTTGTTGGACTTCCATGCAGTTCAATTTGCTGGCAGTTCTGTTTTTTTTTTTGTTTGTTTTTGTTTTTGTTTTTTAATTTGTTGTTGTCCTTCTTTTGTTTGTGCGAGGAGGCAGAGTGTATCTACCTATTCCTCCATCTTGGCCTGAAGTCCAGTACATGAAGACTTAAGTACCATGCTTAAAAATCTGTTATTATATGTTATTATAAGCTCAGGATATATACCTGAAAGCCTTGAAAATATACTCTAGAACTCTGAATATGTGAGAAAATTATTAAGAACTTTTATTGAGTACAGAGTATCAGCACCATCATTTGTTACTTTCCTTAATAATTTTAGTTTTAAGGGCACACCTTTGGATTCAGGGCCACAGATAGCCTATGCAGTGTCTTTCTGTGAATTAGAAAAAAAGTACCTGTTTTTAGGGGTAAAGTCCCTCCTCTTCCTTGCCCAGGGCATAAAGTTTAACAAGTGAAAATGTGTCTGAATTTCAGTTCCCCTGGCTGCTTCATCAAGTACAATATCTGCATAATGCCCAGACTAAAAATCTGTGGGTGGCAGCCCTACATCTTAAGATTTTTCACATCTAAGGCCCATCTTCATTATCTGTTAATTCTTTTTTTTAAGATTTTTATTTATTTATTTTTAGAGAGAGGGGAAGGGAGGGAGAATGAGAGGAAGAGAAACATTGATGTGAGAGTGAAGGAACATCGATCAGTTGCTTCTTGCATGTGCCCCAACTGGGGACCAAACCTGCAACCCAGGCATGTGCCCTGACCAGGAACTGAAACAACGACCTTTTGCTTTGTGAAATAAAGCCAACCAACTGAGCCACACCAGCTAGGGCCTGTTAATCTTTATATTTGTCTGCACTTTTTTGTTACCCCCTTAGCATTCTTTTTCTGCACCTCCCCTTTAATTCCTTCCTGCACTCTCTTTCACCCTATCCTGCTTTCTTTGCAGAAAGACTTTCAGAGAACCAGAGGAGACTGATAGCACTTCATGGCAGAAACCATGGTATTTTACTGGTGGATTCCCCAGCACCTGGTATATAGGGGAACTCTGCTCATATTTGATAACTGAATGAGTACATTTTAGAATTGTGTGAGATTGTCTCGCTAATTATGCAATCCAAGTTCACATCATTTGATTAGTAGCAAATCCCTCAGCTTTTGTTTATCAAGGAATGTGTTAATTTCTTCCCCACTTTTGAAGGACAGTTTTACCAGCCATAGGATTCTTGTTTGACAGGTGACCTCCAAAATTTCTAATGAGAAATCTGGCAATCTGATCGAGGACCCCTTATATGTCATAAGCCGCTTCTTTCTTGCTGCTTTAAAGATTCTCTCTTTCTTTGGCTTTTTATAGTTTGATTATAATGTGTCTCAGTGTGTGTTTCTTTGAATTCATCCTGGTTGGGTTTCATTGAGCTTCTCAGATATTCATGTTCATGTGTTTCATCAAATTTGGGGAGTTTTCAGCCATTATTTTTTCAAATATTCTCTCTACCCCTTTCTCTTCTCCCTCTGAGGCTCCCACTATCTTAATGGTATCCCACAGGTCCCGTACCCTCTGTTCACTTTTTTTTTTTTCATTCTTTTTACTTTATGTTCCTCGGGCTTGATAATTTCCATTGTTCTATCTTCAGTTTTGCTGATTCTTTTTTTTTAAAATAATTTTATGTGCCCCAGGCATGAACCAGCTCTGGCCACCAACACAGGCAACAAGCTATGATGAACTAAGGACTATACAACTGCTTTGCCCCTGACTGATGTAAGAGAAACACCACCAATTAGGTGTGTCCTCGCCCATTGCCAGGGGGTAGTTTTGCTGATTGTTTATTCTGCATGTTCAAGTCTGTCTTTGAATCTCTCTAGTGAATTTTTTATTTTAGTTATTTTACTTTTAAACTCCAAAATTTCTCTTTGGTTTCTTTTTATGTTTTCTCTTAATTGATATATCCCTTATTTCATACATTATATTCTTGACTTTCTCCACATCTTCCATTAGTTCTCTGACTATCTGTAAGACAGCTGTTTTAATGACTTTGTCAAGTAGATTCACCATCTGAACAGTTTCTGTTGTTTTAGTTTTTCCTTTGAATGGGGCATACTTTCCTATTTTTTTGTATGCCTTGTAATTTTTTTCCAACAACTGGATTTTCAAATCTATTAATTTGGTAACTCTGTAAATAAGATTGTCCCCTTTCCCTAGGGTTTGTTTTGGGGTTTGGTTTTTTGATCGTTGTGTGCTGTTTCTGTGCTGAGAATCA
Organism: Tonatia bakeri; assembly: GCA_004024845.1. Taxonomy (NCBI): domain Eukaryota; kingdom Metazoa; phylum Chordata; class Mammalia; order Chiroptera; family Phyllostomidae; genus Tonatia; species Tonatia bakeri. Next base: position 44,928 of record PVIA01000187.1, read on the forward strand.
GGCTGAGGTGCAAACCTAAGGTCTTCTCGGGACTTTTCTGAGCCTGTGTCTTTGCCTGGGTATGTGTGGTGACTTTCTAATTTCCCGTGTATATGTGGTTGCTTTTGGATGTCTTAGTCTTTAATATGTGACCCCCAAAAGGGAAAAAGAAAAATTAAGGGAAAATGAAAGGGGGCCAAACCTTTAAATCCCTGGAAGTCCCTTCAGCTTAAGGGAGAGGGGTTTGCAACAGTGGCAGAAAGTGTACAACAGTGGTAGCTGTCTTTTTGCATCTCTGTGGTCATAAATAGCAATCAGAGAATAGATTGTTGACATTTGGAGGGCAGCATTCTTTTTTTTTTTTCTGACCCTGGCATTGGCAAGCTGCATGCAAGCTGCCCCAGGAACATGTGCACAGCTGCCTGCAATGGGTCTAGAAGGTGGGGGAATGGGTAGTTGCTACTATGCTAATAAATTGCTGAAAAGTAACTGCAATTTACCCTTCAAGCCTTCTCCGGGAGTTGCAAGTCTTTAATAGAGCCCAGAGTTCCAAATTGTTGTATCTGGCAGATTTGAGTATAATTGTTGCCTACGTGGGGAGACAGATCCCTGGTGCTTCCTACTCTGCCATCTTCCCCCAAGGACTCACTCTAGCCTAAAGGTCTCATTCACTATAAGGATCTTGTTCATCTGATTTTCTAATTACTAAACCTTTCAGATAAGAAAAAATAGTAACCCTCTTAGGCATTTTTCAAATTGTAATACATTCTAGTATACTGTGTCCTGTACTTCGTTTTCATTGTATTATTTTATTTGATTTTTAACAATAACATGGGAAAATTGTAAGGGCAAATAATATTATTCTTATCTTATAGTCAAGGAAAATGGGCCTTAGGATATAATACTAGTAGATACTTAGCAAGCAATAGATTAACCAACTCAAACCAAGCTTTTTTCAAAGCTAGTCCTATACCAAAACTACCTCTATAGGGCACCAATAATTTCTTTATGCAGCCAGAAAGTTTGACCCTAAACAGTGAGCACAGTCTAGGAGGCTCGAAATAGAAATATCCTTGACCTTGGAGTCCATCACGTGCTCTCTCTGAGTATTCTGATTGTGAGTAAATTCACAGAAGAGTGAGGAGAAAGCAAATAGGAAGAGGATGCTGCTGTCTTTCTTATTCTCTCCAGCAGCTTCTTTCACCTGCCAGAGAGAGAGTGAAATAGGTAAGAAGTTGGGAGACTGTATCTAAGCAAGCTCCTTATAGCAGCTGTCCAATTCTTGCTTTTGGCTAAAACTAAGAGAATGACCACATGCCAAACTGATTTGAAGAAACAAAATGTATAGCCTCTCTAGGAGGATCCTGATTCCTTCAGGATGTGGTTTTAAAATGGCTATTCAAATTTCTTTTCAGTCAGAGATTAAGAACAGAGTTAGAATAAACTAACTTAAAGTAGTTAAACATTGTGAAAAACACATCCAATTATAAAATTTGGTCATTTTTAAACATGTTGATCCCTGTATTAATTTTTAATTATTGTAGTCCTGATAATGCAATGTCATTTTTTTAAAAACAAAGTTAAAATTTTACTTAAAGAAGTCTAGAAGATTAATGAATATAATCTTTCTTATAACCATACTTCCTGCCTTAGCCTAATTATTTGGATAAGAAGTTCACAAACTCAAATACCACAGAGGCCAGATAAGTAACCTATAGCAGGCTTGAGATATATATATATATATATATAGTGAATGATGAAGGGCTGGAGACAGCCCAACTCTACAAATAGGCAGTTGGACTCAGCTAGAGGCAATTGTTACCATGAAGAAACACAGAGCCAATAATTGCTAGATCTTCTGATTTGTCAAGGAAAACTGAAAATATGTATTTTTATGTGAATACTCATTATTAAATATTGACTTAAATTTAAAATGAACAAGCCAACAAACCACTTGAGTAAAAAAAAATGGCTGCTGGCCACCAATTTATTGTCTGTTCTGACCATCTGATATTTATTGCCCCCTGGTGGTAGTTTTCCTCAATTCTAGCTTTAATTTTAGAGGAATGAGTTGACTGCAAATTTCAGTGTTTGGTTCATTTGCGTGAGGAACATGGTCCTGCAGGGTGGGCAGATTGCCAACTTCCATTATCCATGCCAATGCTTCCTTATATTGGCACAGATGGCCAAAATGAAAATTGCACTGAAATGGGGGTTAGTGATTCAAATACTGAAAATATTCATTAACACAGATATTTGTATGATAATCAGTACAATAGGGAGTTATTTTTAAAGCACATATTATCAAATATTCAGGGCTGTGCTGGGTACAGCTGAAGCAAGCAGTCACAGAAACATTGGGTAATTGTCTTGGGCCTTCGTGACTGCAGGATTGAGCATCTGGACCATGACTCACTCAGGCAGTTGGCAAATCCCCCAACTGGTGCTAAAAATGACTGAAATATAGTTTTCTCATCTGAAAAATATAGGGATAACAATACTACCTGTCTCATAGGTCTATAAAAACTCAATGTCTTCAGCATACCTTAGGAGGAAAATTTCTTGCATATGGATGCCCAACCTGCTACCATAACCTTGGTCAGCAAGGCAGACAGGTAAAACTGGGTTCTCTTCTATGCACACCTTCTGCCCACACTGGGTGTGGCTCTTCTGGGACTTCCTCATTCTCTGTTTTGATGTTGATTTTTTCTACCTGATGTTCCCACATAAAAATGTTTAGAGCTGAAAATGAGAGAATTGAATGTGATTTGGGCTGGTTTCCACTTCCACCTCAAGGTCAACCATGTATTTAGAACACATGGAAGATGTGTCTGCTTGAAAGAAGCTTAAATATAATTTGTGATGGAAAATTACAGGAGCCTGTCAGAAAATAATCATTATAAAGTATTACTTTTCACAGGGAAGTTAAAAGTGCCCTCACACAGACTTTGTTTACTTTTTTTTTAATTGGGAGACGGAGCTATAGAAAAGTCCTTAAGGTTACAGATACTTTAAAATCATGAATTATTGGGCTCAGGGGTTTTCAAAGAAATAAATACAATACAAGAAATTCCTCTAAAAAAAATCTCATAGACATACACTTTTATATCTTTTATTATTAAATGTGAGACTGTATAAAAGAAAAACAGGTACTGATAAAAATTAAAATCTACCCAGTTCTGTTATCAGAAATATTAACATAAATACATTAAAACAAGAAAGTGTTTACTACAAATATAAGATACACTATAATATATTAATAACAAGTATGAAGTGAGAGCATAAAAGTGTGAATGATTTTGTAAATGAATATTGCAGCACATATTTCAAAGAATTCAGCAGAAAAAGTTATAGGCTTGTTCCAATGCTAGGATTTGTGGAGTTCCCCTTTTTGAATTATTTAAATTCTGTTTACTTTGAAAATTACTCACATTGGGTTTTAGTCATGCTTCACATTGAAGTCATTGAAGGCAGAGTTAGGTATTGTGTCTTCATTACATGAAAGTCATAATATTTTAAAGGTGACTTTAATGGGCCAGGAAGCAGGATTAAGTAGGAAGTTATGTGGGGATTGAAATCAGATGGAATTTGAGATAATCTAAAACCAAACAAGGCATTTAAAAAGATACATAAATATTTTATAGCCAGAGAGATGTCATGAAATCTTTTTTTGTGTCAAAATATTTTTTCTCCCCTAAAATAATAGATCAAGGTAAAAATTTTTCAGATAATTGTGGTATTTTAATAATTTATAAAGGGGGAAATGAGAAAAATATCTGATCTCATGCAGAAACTCCAAAGTCCTGATGAGGAAATAATGAACAGAGTAGAGCAAGTTAAATTATTAGAAAGAACAGATGGAACCTTCCCCCGAGATAATCCTGAGCAGAATCCTTAGTACCTTCCTGGAAATTTTTGAATTCGTTTATCTTTTCTTTCTTTCTCTCTCTCTCTCTCTCTTTTTTTTGGAAGAGAGAAATATTTTTGAAATGAGTTTGTATAAGGCTGGCTACAGTTCAACTTTTGCAGAAACAAGCTGCATTTCTAATTCTGCTCTGAAAGGCATTCATTTTTATTAGTAGGAATTGTACCAGCTATCTAATGCCTTGTCTTTTCAATGTGGGAAAAAGGATCTTGAGGATCTCCTGAGGACTTTTAATTATACCTTAAGTAACTACATATTTGCATTACCAAATGTATACACACATATGTACAATAGAGAGAAAATACATGAAAAAGAATACACACATCTTTATAGGAACCAAAAATGAAATTTATTAGCACATTCATAATAAAGACCTAAGCAGTTCTCTGGGAAGAATAGTAAATTTAGGTTTAAAAACCTTATCTCAATGATAAATATATATAAAAATATTGACTGAAGGTAAATTTCTGCTATAAAATGCAGTCTGAAATTTGGTTTTAAAATTCAAGCACCCTGTCCTTCACTGAAAAAAAGAATGATGGTAATGAATATAAAGAAACTTAGTTCAAAAACACAGAAGACTTCAGTAACATAAGAACTGTAAATAGGAACCTTATTTTGTGTACAACATTGTACCTTTCTGAAGCCCATCTTTTCAGAGGATCATTCATGGCTGATACCCTGGAAACCATTACCCTGAAAATAGTGTTTAGATTATTTGTCCTGAAAGTGTCTTCTGTCTTATCCTTGAACACTCATCTGCCATTTCTCTGTCCACTCATCCAGCCTGATGCCATCTTCCTGAAGTTTACCCTGCACTTGGCATTTTGCTAACTGAAAGTTTCATTTCATATGCCACTTTGGATGTTTCACACACATACTCACTTCTGAATCATTTACCGAACTGTTTCATAAGAATGCCTTAGAGCCAATCCCTGGTGTACCCTGCTGTTTAAATCTCTATCCAAGTGGAATGGACTGTTAGAGTGGAAGTTTCTGCTGAGATCCTAAAGTATCAGAGGCCTAAATAAATTGTGAATTTATGAATTTTGGACATCAAGGGCATAAAGGTTGGTTCTGTTGGGCATTTGTAAAGTGTCTTGTTTTTTAACGAATGAGTTGAAAAATACCACCTCCCACTATATCTCAAGTCAAGAGTAAATCTTAAAATGATCAAGCAAAGTAAACTCTTTTTATTTAAGGACAAGAAGAAGAGCCAAGTTTCTACAGAGAAGCAGGGAAGGGACAAGACCCACTGAATAAATGTAAGTGCCATTCAGAAAAGATAAAGTTGTTGTTATGAGTACATTCCCCAACTTAGTGCTTGTTCAGTGCACTAATTATACATGCACATGCCCATTTACTCTCATTCTTTATTTAGTGCGTTTACAGCAGTTCTTTCACAAAATATTTCCATGATGACTTTTTTTAGTGTTTTTAGTCTAGAATCATATCAAAGACTTCAAAAAACATATCAAAGACTTCAAAAAACATTACATTTATTGCTGTGCTCTCATTAAGATAATTAATTTTGCTCTCAAGGAAGTCTAATACATTATTAGATATAATTTCCTCTTAGTGAAATAAAATGTATTTTTTCTATCAATATGTCAAATTTGTGCACATTTTCAATGATCTTACATTCCATGGTAAATTCCATCATTAAAGCATAGCTAGAGATGAGACTGCTGCTTTCCTCACCTTTTTTAAATTAATAAAAGACAGAATAGTAAGCTAAGAAGCAAAGTCAGACAGGAAGAAATCTCCTAGAAGCCAATGTCAGAGAAAATTTAAAGGAAAAGATCAATAGAGCCAAATGATGCAGAGAAACTGAGAGTAACCTTTTTTGAACGTCTTTGAATACAGTGATGAGATGAGCTACAATAGTGAGAAGGCTGAGGAACTAATAGGGGTGAAGAAGTGAGGGTAAAGAATTATAGTGCTTTTTTCAAGAAGTTTGGCATCAAAGCACAAAGTGAAGAGGAAGTGTTTACGTTTCAGTTGGGACACTTGAACCTATGTGGTGGCTGAGGAAACAAGCTGTAGAAAGCACAGCTTGTAAAGGTGTGAGCATGTAAAGGATATAACTAGACCCTGGAAAGGGGAGAGTAGGAAACGTTCAGGTGGATACAGCAAGTCTGAAAAGAGTGTGTTTCCCAGACACCAGGGAACATGCAAACATAGAGTTAAATCTGAAGTGGAAAAGACAGAAGTTGAAAAAGTTCACAACTCTTGGTCTTAATTTTGTGATGTAGCTGGTAAGTTCATCTGCTAAGTGGGTGTGTGAGTGGAGTAAAGTTGTGTCTGTTAAAAGGGACAGTGGAAACTGAAATTCCCGGGAGGATTGCTTTTTCTAATTCTCTCAAAGACACCATAAAGACTATCTACAGCCTTTAGTAAGAGCTTTACTAAGAGTGGTGAAATCTTGGAAAAATACCTGTCTAAGGCATTATCTTCCAAATGTTTGGCTAGTTGTAGAAGATATTAGCAGTCTCAGAACTTAATCTAATCATCCTAACTTGGTTGTTGGGAAGAAAATTTGGGTATGTTAGTCTGGGTTTTTTGAGAAGCAGACAAGATTATATGGAAAAAATGTATTAAGGGAAAGCCTTATAATGAAAATATAGGGAGATGAGAGAGGCCAAGAGAGCCATCAGACCGTGATGCAGGTCTGACTCCAGATAAATAAGAAAGAGAAGGAAGGGAAGTGGGAAGAAGCATCTTAGATTGCAATGCAGTTCTAAGAAAGTTAGGCAAGGCTGTTAGCAGCCCTTAAGCCAAAGTCACCTTTAGAAGACTTCCGTGTCCTTCTAAGAATGGACCTGCCTCACTCAATCATTACCTGGGCACAGCACATGAGAAGTGTGGCCTCAACACAAATGGAGTGATTTCAGAGCACAGCAGCCAGGACTGTTAGTCAATTATGCTTCCCCAGGTTAGAAATCTGAGAAGCAAATTTTCATGGCTGTTACTATCCATCCTATTCACCACTAAGATCCATTTTTCCAGAAAAGTTCATGGAGCAGCAACTCTATGGTTACCATGGATCTAACTTCCTCAGGGGAAACAAAAAAGAGGGAGGTTAGTGAGATGAACTACAGACCCTATAGCTGCAGTAGATCGCAGAATGGCAACTGGTACTCATCCTCTTGCTCTTCTGGATGGTGGTGTTGGCAGAGGCTCTGTGAGCAGAAAAGGCAAAGCTGAATCTAGAATAGCTATCTACCCCATGAAGATGAACAATTGGTCCATCCAGACTGAAAGGGGCCCAGTGTAGTCAACATTAACCACCATATGACCAACTAGTTTCCTTGAGAAATAAATATTGCCTTCTCAGGGGCCCAGCATTGCTCTCTGTTGCTGACAGGCTGTACATTCAGAGACACAACTGATAGATCAGCCTTCATAAGTGATAGGCCATGCTGTGGTGGCCACATATAACCTCCATATCTTCCACCATGGTTACTTCGTTCATGTACTCATGTGAAAGTTGTGGGATAACTGATGACAAAGAAAGGCTAACATCAACTAGCTAGTAATTTTGTCTATGTAGCTGTTCTGAATTTCTTTCATAGCAGATGCTATTTAATGGACATTAATGTAGAGTACAATAAAATCTTCACACTTCATGTCCCCTCCACATGTTTTCCCACATTCCTCTATCTCTACTCCCTTGTCTCTAATCTTCTAAAGCTTTTCTTCCCAGATCTATGACATTGGTTGCTTTCATTCTACATAAAGTAAATGCCAGGTGAATTGCTCACAGCTCTGCCTATTGGGAAGATTTTTTTCTTCTCCACTGTCTTTCAGGGACACCCCCAATATGTCTGAAATCTACCTTTGGCTTGATCTCATGTATCAAGCCAATCCAGTCTTAAACAGTGTCAGACTTTATCCTTTGAGCTGATCAAACAGAATCCTCCATAATGCTGTCGTGCTACAGAAGGGGCATAGTGTAGCTCTGGTAGGTAACAAAGGTTATAAACTACCTGATCATGGCCTTGTTCCATTTTCCAGGGTCCCACTTTGAGAAACTCACATGGAGCTTGACATAAACATCATCCTGCATCTTTTCCCACCACTGTCACTTCCATCTCATCCTCTCTTTCCCAATCATGATATCATTGATGTGGACTTTTGGCCAAGATGAAGGCATAGGTGGATGCACCGTACCTCCACGCACAACCAAGATAGGGACAACAACGATTTAGAAACAGAATAACATCCAGAAATGACAGAAAATTGATCTGAATGGAAGTTGGATAACCAAGAAGTTGAATTAGATCCATGCATCCAGACCGGTAGGAGGGGTGGAGATGAGCAGCCAGGCGCGGGTTGCAGGGTGTAGAGCAGAGAGTGGTGGGACCGGGTATATAAGCCATCCTGGGCACGCAAGACTGCAGCAGGTGGACCCTGAGTGCACAGGCAGCAGCTGGCAGACCCCGGCCCAGGGGAGGCAACCGGCAACCCACAGGCCTAGTAAAGTGGTGATTGTAAAGCTAGGCAGTGCGTGCAACCCAGGATCATAGCGCTGGGAAATAGAGCCTCGGGACACTGATTGAGGTCACCTGTGGGAGTTGAGGTGCATGGAGAGACACCCAGCCTCACAGGGGAGGGGTCCTTGGAGGCTCCACGGCGTGCACAAGCCCACCCACATGGGAATTGGCACCAGAGGGGCCCAGTTTGCTTGGGGGAAGCAGCAGAGGGGACTGAGGTCCCATAGAGAATGGAGCAACTGCCATTGTTCCCTCTCAACCCTACCCCCACATACAACATCACAACCCAGCGACTGGGGTGCCCTGCCCTGGTGAACACCTAAAGCTCTGCACCTTACTGTAACAGGTGCAACCAGACCAAAAAAAAAAAAAAAGAGAGAGAGAGAGAGAGATGGCTCAAACAGAAGAACAAATCAAAGCCCCAGAACTCATTATTTTAAGCAACTGAAAGTTAGCCAACCTATCACATGCACAGTTTAAAACACTGGTGATCAGGATGCTCACAGAATTGGTTGATTTTGGTCGCAAATTAGATGAAGAAATGCAGGCTATGATAAGAGAAATGAAGGAAAATGCACAGGGAACCAATAGTGATGGGGAGGAAACTGAGACTCAAAACAATAGAGTGGACCAGAAGGAAGAAAGAAACAACCAAACAGGAAAGAATGGAGAAATAATTCAAAAAAACAAAGAGAAGTTTAGAAACTTCCAGGACATCTTTAAACATTCCAACATCCGAATTATAGGGGTACCAGAAGGAGAAGAGGAAGAGTCAGAAATTGAAAGCTTATTTAAACAAATAATAAAGGAGAACTTCCTCATTCTGGCAAAAGAAATAGACTTCCAGGAAGCCAGGAAGCTCAGAGAATCCCAAAGAAGTTGGACACAAGAAGGAACACACCAAGGCACATCATAATTACATTAGCCAAGGTAAAAATGAAGGAGAGAATCCTAGAAGCAGCAAGAAATAAGGAGACAGCAACCTACAAAGGAGTTCCCATCAGACTGTCAGCTGATTTCTAAAAAGAGACCTTGCAGGCAAGAAGGGGCTGGAAAGAAGTATTCCAAGTCATGAAAGGCAAGAACCTACATCCAAGATTGCTCTATCCAGCAAAGTTTTCATTTAGAATGGAAGGGCAGATAAAGTGCTTCTCAGATAAGGTCAAGTTAAAAGAGCTCATCATCACCAAGCCCTTATTTTATGAAATGTTAAAGGGACTTATCTAAGAAAAGAAGATAAAAAGAAAACATGTATAGTAAAATGACAGCAAACTCACAATTATTAACAACCACACCTAAAACAAAACCAAAAGAAACTAAGCAAACAACTAGAACAGGAACAGAACCACAGAAAGGGAAATCACATGGAGGGTTATCAACAGGGGAGTGGGAGGAGGAGAGAATAGGAAAAGGTACAGAGAATAAGTAGCATAGATGGTAGGTAGAAAATAGACAGGAGGAGGGCAAGAATAGTGTGGGAAATGTAGAAGCTAAAGAACTTATGACACATGGACATGAACTAAAGGGAGGGAATGTGGGTGGGAGAGGGTGTACAGGGTGGAGGGGAGTGAAGCGAGGAAATGGGACAACTGTAATAGCATAATCAATAAAATATATTAAAAAAATGATATCATTGATGTAATGAATTAGTGTGATGTTCTGTGGGATGTTCAGGTAATTAAGATCTATTCAAGCAAAATTATGGCAGATGCTCAGAATAAGCCTGAAACAATATTGAAAATTAATGTTATTGTCTACTTCACATGAATTCAGATTACTTTTTTTATTCAATTTATTGGGGTGTCATTGGTTAATAAAATTATATAGGTTTCAGGTGTACAATTCTATAATACATCATCTGTATATTGTATAGTGCATTCACTACCCCAAGGCAGGTCTCCTTCTATCACCATTTATTCCCTCTTCTACTTCCCTCTACCCCTGTCTCTCTGGTAATCACCATACTGTTGTCTGTATGGTTTTTTTCTTAATCTTTTCACCTTTTCCACCCAGGTCTGCAACCCCCTCCCTTCTGACAGCTGTCAGTCTGTTCTCTATGAATCTGCTCCTATTTTGTTTGTTAGTTTATTTTGTTCTTTAGATTCCACATACAAGTGAAATCATATGGTACTTGTCTTTAACCGACTAGCTTATTTCACTTAGCATAATACTCTCCAGGTTCATGGGCAGTAAAATCTTAGATATTTCTCATAGCAATATTTTTTCTGATATATTGCCTCAAAGGAAATAAAAGAAAAAATAAATAAATAAGACAACATCGAACTAAGAAGTCTTTGCACAGCAAAGGAAACCAACAAAATGAAAAGAGCCCACTGAATGGGAGAACGTATTTGCCAATGCTCCATATGATAAGGTGTTAATCTCCAAAATTTATAAAGAACTTATAAAAATCAACACCAAAAAAATTACAAATCATTTCTGATCTTTTCTAAGTGGGATGGAAAAGAATACCTTGTCCAAATCAATGGCTACATACCATGTAGCTGAAGACATAATAATCTTAGTGTAATATAGTGTCTGGCATAGGAATTACAATCAAATTTATTATTTGATTAAGTATGTAATAATCCACAGTCATTTTCTAGGATCTATCATGTTTTCCTGCAGAGGCCACACTGGTAAGTTTAACAGAAATAGAGGAATCATCACTTCTGTATCATTTAGTGATTTAATGGTAATAATAATTTCTACTAAATAGATGAGATATGATGTTGTTTTTTATTTGCTATCTTGGTTGGGGACTAGGGACAATTTTAGAGGTTTCCACTTAGTTTTTTTTTCCACTGTAATAACTTTTACTTACAGCCCAAAGGATACAATGTAAAGATTAGTCCAATTGCCAGGCCAATTTCAATAATATTGTCAGGAACTGGTAAAATGACTACTGGGTGGATCCCTGGATCCAGTGTACCAATTATGGGCTAAATTTTAGCCCACTCATTTATTACCTGGCCCTTCAGCCCCCACATTACCAGGTGGCCATGATGATGCTTTGGGTCTCTGAATATCAGAGTTAACTATGGTTTTGTCTAAGAGTTCTAAAATTGGTTATTTGTAGGCATCATTCTTCCCCTACAACCTCCTCCCCCATAAATTTCACATGTCTGCAATATTGTACTTGCCACAGCATTCCCCTTCACCAGAATATTTTTTCAGGACACCAAGTATGTAATCTTTAGCAATCTTGAGCCACTGTACCACTTTGTGCAAGGGACTGTCCATATCCCTTCTGTCAACCAAGAGTACACTCTCCTCATTCCCCAGGTGATGAGTAAAACAATCCCAAACTCCCACTTGATCACATTTTCTCAGTCTATTCTCTGAATCACCTGTGTTAATTTGGGTTCTCCCTGAGTAATATTCAAAGATGAGATCAGAGGAGCAAGAGATTTATTAAGGGCAATGCCTGTGAGGGGAAAATAAGGCAGGAGGGGTAGAAGGGAATGAAGAGCAGGAGAGCCACCAGACTGCAATGCAGGTCTGATTGATGCAGACACCACAGTGTCCACATCATTATGGATGAAATGAGACGTTCACACAGACTACTGAGTCTGGTGAAGGAAAAGGGACAGCATGGTTTTTCTCTCAAGGGGGGCAAAAGCCATGGCCTCCACCATGACAGGCCTTTATTGGGTTTCTTGGCACATTACATGATGGTCCTTATTTACTATGCACAGGTTCGCTTTAGGTGGTTACCTTTTACAGAAAACAAAGGAGCCAATGCTGTTAATCACATCACAGAAGAGGGATATTTGCAAATGAAAAGGCAAAAGTGGTTGAACTGGTTACACTCATCCTTGGAAAGTTTAGCATGGATTTTAGGAAGTTACTTTGCAGTAAATGTCCTCAATTCAAGGTGAGGGTTTTTTTTTTTAGCAACAGCAAGACTCAAAGTGACCTAGGCACATTGCAGGCCTAATTCCCCACGGGAGGCTCTATCCGTGTGTGTGGGTCCTGTGCATTTCCAAGTGGGAGCTGGGCCCATGCCATGCAGAATGGTCTCCTACATCTGAACCTGAGTCAATAAGAAGAAAAGAAGAAAGCTGGGAAGTGTATCTTAGACCTCAATTTAGTTGTAAGGAAGTTTGGTACAGTCATTGGGAAATCCTGGAGTCAAAGTTCTCCATTAAAAAAGGCCCCTGTCCTCTGAAGCTAATGCATCTCTCCTGGATGTTCTATCACTGGAAAAGGGAATTTTGGAGTAGGAAATAGGACAGAAAAAAGAATTGCCTTCTTATTGGCCTTGAGTCTTATAACTTCAGCTCTCAGAATGAACAATGTACTAAAGAAAACTCTCAGTGGGGTGGGGGGCAGGGTTAGCAGGCCCTATAACATGCTAGTAGGCTAAGGGACAAAGGGAAAGATGTCCCACAGAGGATTCCTGTGAAGGGCCCTCAGCTTGTGTACTCTGAGAACTGCTATAAGTAACATGAGGTTTTAAGCTTCCAAGCAAGTTCTCTTCTATTACTCAGTACACCTCCCAGGCAAGTCTGGTTAAGGATAACAGCCTGGTCTTAAATACAACTGTGGGGATTTAAATAAAGGGCCTGTTATCTCAGTGGTAGTAATGTGGTATAAGAGCACATTTTAGTGGTGACAGTAATGAATTTTGAGCCTAAGAAGAACAGAGCAGCAGTCAAGAGTCAGTTGCTCTGCTAGGTTGGCATGCCAGGGTGTATTTGTGTAACAAGAAAGCCCTTCCTAGAAATTTAAAGGGATACTGGGTAAGCAGAAGCTGGTAAAAACTGGTCTTCCTGCAATCAAGCAGGATAGAGGGTTAGACTACTGGCCAATATCCTAAAGAGAAGTGTGATTTCTAGGTTGGAAAGGACTGTCACCTATGGGTTAGGCAGTCTAGGAGGACTTCAGGAAGCACTAAAGAGATAGTGTTTGCATTACAATTTTAAGGAAAGTCAGAGCCCATACCACAGAATAGGGTGTGGGTCAAAGTTTTCAACATGGATATGGTGAATAAGGTTTTACATTAAGGCCATTTAAGAATTCCATGTCTAACTGTATCTAGATATATTTTAATTAATAACTGATATGTATAACCCAGTATTTCTATTGATTGTCTTGTGGTAAAAGCAGCCAACAATTCAGATCATCTTACGAGTCTATGTAATTTCCCTGAAGAAACATATTGACCTTAGGAAAGATTCCCAAATATGAAAACAGTGAGAAAAACTAAAGAGTACAATGTATAACCCTCATTCATTCTTTCCTCCCTGTCAGATATTTATGAAAATACTGATATACCCACACACATATTACCACAGAAATAACTATACCAAACACTTAGAGTCATATACACTATGCAGAATATATATGCCAGGTGATAGGAGTGGGGAACTCATTGAAATACCTAAGTATATTATAATTTAACGTTTTCTGTTTATATCATTAACGTTTGATGCTTCCACAATGTGAAGTGTAAAATGTAGGGGACTACCCTGAGGGCTATATATTGTAGATCAATAAATACATCAATCTGCTATAGAAATGCTTCAGACAAAGCTTATAATGTTAAAATTTTACTTATTATAAAGCCTAAATTTTGCAACAGAGGGGTCTGGACCCTAGACCTCTGCTCTGTTTCTGTTACTCTTATTATAATATAGATATATATTTTTTCTGTGTGTAGTTTTATTACTTTTTTATTTTAATTGTTGTTCAAGTACAGTTTTTACTCCCATCCCAGCCCACCCCCCAGTCCTCTCCACCTCCCTCCCATTTCCACCCCGCCCCCTAGTTTTTGTCCAGATATCTGGTTTCGGATACAAGAGTCTTTTATAAAGGCCACATAATAACTCTGAAATTGGATCAGTCCAATTTCACTAAAATCATGAAATTTGATCAAAGTCTGGAAAAGAAGTGAGGAGGTAGTGAATAGGAGCATTAATTTTCTTTCTCCTTCATTCCTTGTGGTTGATTGTAGACATAACTATAATACATTGTGGCTCGTACATTAAAAAGAGCACTCTATTTCCCTATCCTCAAAATCAGATAGGCAACTATTATAACTTATTTTGGCCAAGAATTGGATGGAAGTGATATTTTGTCAGTTTTGAACATAAGCCTCAAGAGACCTATCAGCTCTTTTCTGCTCTTGAGACTCCTACCCAGAATAGTCTGAGCATCATGAGAGATCTTGTAGATTAGAAGGCTAATCTAGTTGAACCATCTTAGACCAACCAGCCCCAGGTGACCTGCCAACTGAGCACAGAAACAGGAGCATGCCCAGCACAGTGATCGGCTGAATCTGGTCAAGGCCAGAACAATCACTCTAAGCCCTACCCAAATTGCCAAACTGCAATTTGTTTGAGTCACAGAGTTTTGGGGGACTTTATTACATAGCAAAAGCTAACTGAAGAAATGTCATAAAGTGAATACTTTCTTTAGTGTAAGATAAAGTTTTATGGAGTCACTTAAGCCAGTGCCACTCAAACTGCTGATCCACAGAGAGATAAAGACTTTGCCAAATAATGTAAATCTGTACACTGCTTTCTTCATCAAGGACTTGCTACAAAAAAATCAGCTGAATTCAATAGTGTGCATAATGACTTAGTTGGTTTCTATTTGTAGTTGCAGAAGCTCCTCATATCACTACAAATTGTTAATAAATAGTGCACAGACCAATTACAGTCTGTAAACCATACTTTTGGTAGCAGTGACCTAAGGTTTAGAGGTACACATTTTTTTTTTCTGTAAAGAACCAGATAGTAAAAATTTTAGGGCCACATAGTCTCCATGAACTTTTTCATTAGAGCAAGGAAGCAGCCTTAAGACAATGTATAAGCAAATAGTTGTAACTGAGTTCCAACAAAACTGTTTTAAAAACGGACAACAAACATGCTGTGGTTTGTGGGCCATAGTATGCTGCCCACTGAATCCATTTCAAGACTCATCCCCATCAAAGCTCATTATCAGATCTATTTTTTTTTACTGTCAAAAGAATGTAAGAAAAGGCAAAAGAATTGGAGGTATCCTTCATTAGACAAAGGAAAAAAATGCCTGAAATAGCGATTTCAGATACCCAACACAGAGTCACCCAGAGGGATAAAATAAAACATGAAAATAGGTACATAATTATTTTTTAAAATATATGGTAAATACATCGAGCAGTACTGCCAATCAAGGCCCTTGGCTAAGTCTTAGGGAAAAAAATAATATTCCAAGAAGCTTTAATCTTAAAATGTTGGCATCTCAAAGATACAGAACCATTTAACAGTAAGAAGATGGGATATTCCTTCCTCATTTTTTCTCCCTCTCTTTCTTTTTGCTTCCCTTTTTCCCTCTTAACACAGAGGAAAGACTTTCCAGACACTGTTAAAAGCAACCACTATTACGTTCTTGAAGAGAAGTTCATAAGAGCAGATGTTAATAATTTATGGTTGCCTCATTGGATTCTCCTTCAGTGAAGTTTGAAGATAACACATTTCTGTGTCATTAAAGCATTAGACAACATCTGTCTTTAGATTCTCTCAGAGACTGGGCAGAGTTGTGCCCCTGTGAGGGAATGTGAGGAGGCACAAAAAAGAGATGTTAACCATTGCTATCCATTTCTCAAAAAGCATCCTGGGCAGATTCCAGATTCCTGTTACATTCTGTTTTGGTTTTTTTTTAATTAGCTGCTTTGACAAATATACTCCTCCCCAGTTAACAACAGCTGCTATCAAAGTTATTAGAGCGAAACAAAATCTGAACTTGTGTGTGTTTTATTTATTTTAGTAAAATATGAAACTATTTCTTAAGGAGCTTAAGCTCCTTAAAGATGAGACTTCCATTAGCTTTGCAAATGGTTTCCTTTACTTAGTATTTAATATTTATTACACATTTTTATTAAGCCACTGAAAATCTCTAGCAGAAGGCATGTAGGAAAAAAATAACACATTGGGAACCAAAGCCGTAGTCATTCATTAACAATTTAGCTGACACCAGCCAAGCAGTTTTGCCAGAAAGAATGGACATGGTGCCATGGCCACTAGGGAGGATTAAAAGAGAATAATGCCAGAGAATGGAGGCTGGAATGCCCTGGGCTATCACAATTTGTGATGAGGCCTGTGCAAACAAGTGAAATTAAGAGGCAATAAGGAAATTAGAGAAAAGGAGATAATGGAAGGGGCTGTACAAAGGGATGGATAAATGTTAAATTTTGTCTGCTTCTCATATTTACCTCAGGCTAGTGCTACCCAACAGAGCCAAGAATTACCTCCCATGGAAACGGGATGAAGAGAATCTGTTTATACCAGGAGGGGGAAGAAACCTCCAGTAAGCAGTTTGAGCATCCTTCTTTAGCATACATCTTTAGGCTAATCTTTATCTGTTGATCTTTGTAAAAGCCTTTCTGGAACCAATGCTATTCCCCTTTGTACTCTGTTCTTGACCAGAGATTGAAAACTTCTAGGACCTTCTAAACGTCACTTTCTAAACAGATTGTCATAAAATGGCACTAATATGTATAATCCAAAATTGTGGTCCATCTACTATTTCCCCTGATGTTTACATTCTCCTGCTCATGTGCGTTCTTAGTGCCCCACTATTCTTCCTCCTGTCAAAAAGATGGTATCCTTTATATTTCCTGATTTATCTTCTTTCTCATCAATATTAATGAAGTCTTCAGGTGGGATCTTCTCAGAGCCAAATCTCTTTGCAATAACTTTTCACTTTCCCTTTATTTTTGTAGTCAACACTTTTAGTCATCTGTAGCAAATACATCTTCTCAGAGGAAAATGTGGGGAACATAAGAATTTTAAAACTCAGGAGGGTGGGAGAAGGTGGAAGAGGGTGAAAGGGGAATAAATGTTGACAGAAGGAGGCTTGACTTTGGGAGGTAAACACAATACAATATACAGATGATGTATTATTGAATTGTACACTTGAATCCTACATTATTTTATTAATGTCACCCCAATAAATTCAATAAAATAAATAAATAAAAATTTAAAGCTAACAGTACCACTCTAGATAGAAAAATAGTGGTAGCAGTCAGCAAACATCCCAGTCTCATACCCAAAGCTATCAGTCATATAATGGAAAGAACTCTTAATAGAAGTATGAAATCCCAGTGATTCATTCATTGATTTATTTACTCACCAAATATTTGTTGAACAATTTCTTTAGGAAACACTTTCCTAGGTGCTGATAATACAAAGAGAAGGCATGATCCTTGCCCTTGTGGAGGTTATCTTCTAGTAGGGGAGCAAAATGTGTAAATACAGAATGATAAGTGCATAATGGAAGTATGTACAGAGTATTTTTTGTTCTTCAATGAAGATAGTCAATAGGCTGGGCTGGGCAAAAAAAGGCTGGACAAGAAAAGGCTTTCCTGAGCCTTTGAGCTGAGTGGTGAGAAATAATGGCATTCAGAATGAAGAGGGAGGCAAGAGCAATGACTCGAATTAACTTTTTCTTGAGTGTGGAATTCATGAAGAGGGTTAGTAGGGGATTTTAGCCCTAGTAGCAGGAGATCTAAAAATGAAAATGGATAATTATGAGAGATGTTGAGGAGACAGAATGACAGGTAGAGTTCAATAATGTGGAAGAAGAAAGCAAAGATGTCTTCTAGGTCTCTAAGTGTGGAAAGAGCCTTTGATATTATTTAGTCCCACTTTTGACCAAATTCAGGAGTATTGTCCCTAGCATTCTCAAATGGTGGCCCAGTAGCCTCCCTTGAGACCCTTTCAGGGTGGGAACTGTCTGCTTCACAAGGCAGCAGGCTGCTTCATCCTGGACAGCCTGGATTTTAGAAAGAGCTTCTTTACATTGACCCGGAATCTGCTTGCCCTTCTATTCCATCCACTGGTCTTCATTCTGCAAAGACTAGCTCTGTTTTCTCAGGTCTAGGCTGAGCCTTTTAGATTCTTGGATAACAGCAATTAGTGTCTCTTTAGTCTTCTGCATTCTTGTTTTCTCAAAAAATTCCCAAGCCTTCAGGAAACTCCTGACAAAATCTCTCAGTCATAATGCTCACATATGTAAAAAACAGCTTTTCACATTTCTCCAGAGGTTGGACTTGGTATCAGAAATGTTTAGTGCCATGATATTACGATATGAAACTCTCTAACTGAGGCTGTTAGCATATCAGTCTCATGAGCAGCACAGTGATAGAAGAGGAGGACAAAACAAATGTTAGGGAACAGATAGTATATCCCCTTAAAATATTCACCAATGGGTCCTGGCCCAGTGGCCCAGTTGGTTAGAGCATCATCGTGTATAACAAAAGGTTGCAGGTTTGATTCCCAGTCAGGGCATGTACCTAGGTTGCTGTTTAATCCCCAGTCGGGTGCAATCATTGTTTCTCTCTCATATCAATGTCCCCCCCCCCACTCTCTACTTCTTTCTGTCTCTCAAGTCAATAAACATATACCCCAGCAAGGGTTAAAAATAAATAAATAAATAAATAAATAAATAAATAAATAAATAAATCATTTTATATTTTTGAAAATTGTCCTAAGGGCATATAGAAAAGAAGAGTCATTTATTTAAGAAAATCTACTACATCTCAGTATGAGCAGTGAGAGTCTATGGCATTTGAGCCATGACCTGTTCTGTCCTCTGCCTTAGGTCCATGTTATGGAAACTTTACTTTGGGTGATCTTCTCCTGCATGGTGGGGACAAAAGGATGGCAGCTCCTTCTCCCCACAGCTTCCAGTCTAGGGCTATAATTTCACCCCAGCATCAACAAGCTACTATCTTTCTCATACCCTGTACACCATATAGTAGAAGCTCTATTTTGGACAGGTGAAACTGAAAGTCTTCCTTTTCTCACAGAACCCCTAGCCATAGGGCAGAAGCTTTACTGCAGGCTTGGCAAGGGGCCTTGATTTCTCATGCCTGATCTTACTCATAGAGCAGAGGTTCTCTACTGGGAAGGGCAAACTGAAAATACCAGAGGTTTACCATCCTCCACTCCCAGCATCCACATATATTCCTGGGGTGTCATTCTAGAAGAAACAGGATACTGTCCCTGCCCCCAGCTCCTGTGCAGTAGTTCAGATATTCTGTTCAGGAAGAGAGACATACAGTAAGGACAAAGAGCTTTACATCTCTGCCTGAGCAGACTGACTTTATTTGGGACAGTATGTGGAAATTCCACAGTTTAGAGTGTTGTCCAAACAATGAAGATTGTAGTAGAGAACAATTGAGAGGGTGCTGTTAGCTCCATGACACTGATATCAACAAGCCAGAGCAGCCAGTTATTTAACAGAGATAACCAGAGAAAAAGATAGCTAGAAGAGATCAGGAAGGCTGTGCAAACACACTGAGCTGCACCTATCCAGGAACAATCAGAGCAGAATGAGGGACAGAAATAAAAGCATTACACAGCTACACAAAGATCCACCAATAAAGGGTAGAAGCATCATTGGCACAAAGGACTTAATCACAACCTCTGTAGAAACACTGAAAAATAAGCTGCTCTGACTCAGGCAACTCCTATAAAGCCAGAATTAAAATTAAAATGACATCCCTGGCAATCTGAAAGACTGTGTGCCTGTCCAAGGTTGTACCATCCCAAGACTGATATGAAAGGGAACTCTTCAGGTACTAGTGCCTGGCTGAATTTGGGTAAAAAAATGTAAACTTCCCAAACTATCTTTGCAACCTACAAGCCACACGTGCACATCTGATAAATAGTAAGGGGTAAAAATCTAACTTGCTGAGAGTGTTAAAGCACAGCATTTAAACAGTAAGTGATTTGTGATGGCCCAGGAATAACTAATAGATATACAAGATAAAAAGCAAGGATAAAATATGGAAATGAGAGGAAAAAATCCAATCAGGGATATCAGAGATTGCACACTACAGGGAAAATAGACTTCACAGAGTTAAGTCATCAAACAAATAAACTAATCACCAAGAAAAAAAAAAAACTAAAACAACACCAATTCCTAGGCTCGAAGGGAAATAAGAATTGAGAGTTGTTAGAACATATTATCTAAAATTTCCAGATTAAAAAAAAAAGATGAGACATGCAAAGAAATAGGAAAAATGTAATCAATACACAGGACAAAAAAAGGCAGCAGAAACTGCCTCTCAGGGGGCCTAGATCTTGAACTTAGCAAACATTTCAAAGCAATTTTTGTGAACATGTTCAGGAACTAAAGGAAACCATGCTTAAATTATTAAAGGAAGCTATGATGGGAGCTCCGCTGCTGCCACTGTCTTTGTGTACACTTCAACCATGCCATTCTACACCCTTGCCTACTCCCTTGTTTGAGGGCACTGTGAGGCCATGAACATGGTGCTGACTGACCAGGGCCAGAGCTGGAAGGAGGAGGTGGTGACTAAGGAGATTTAGTGAATCTTAGTGGTGAGTACAGGCTTACTCAAATCCCCCTGTCTGTGTGGGCAGCTCCCCAGGTTCAGGATGGAGACCTCACCCTATACCAGTCTAATGTCATCCTGTATCACCTAGGACACTCCCTTGGGCTGAGTGGGAAGGACCAGCAAGAGGCAGCCCTGGTGGATATGGTGAATGATGGCATAAAGGACCTCCACTGCAAATACATGATTCTCATCTACACCAACTACAAGGCAGGCAAGGAGAACTATGTGAAAGAACTGCCTGAGTGCCTGAAGACTTTTGAGACCCTGCAGTCTCAGAAGCAGGGCCACCAGACATTCATTGTGAGACACCAGATCTCCTTTGTGAACTAGAAACCTGCAGGACTTGCTGTTGAATCACCAAATCTGGCCACCGCCTACCTGGATTCCTTTCCCCTGCTCTAGGCCTACGTGACATTCCTCAGCACTGGGTCCAAGCTCAAGGCTTTTCCAGCCTCCACTGAATATGTGAATCTCCTCATCAATGGCAATGAGAAACAGTGAGGGCTTTTGGTACCCTCAGGAGGAGGCAGGGGTTGCCTACCTCCCTTTCCCCTGACCAATAAAATTTCTGAGAGAGAGAGAAAGAAGGAAGCCATGATGACCTTGTCTCATCAAAGAGGTAATATAAAAATGAAAATTATAGGAAAGAGCCAAATGGAAATTCTGTAGTTGAGAAGTACAATATGTGAAAAGTCATTACCAATTGATGGTAATTTGAATCCACAGGAACAAATAAAATTTACATAAATACTACAACAAACTCTGTAAATTTATACTTGCTTTCTGTTATTCTCACAGCTTCTTTAAAAGACATAAAATTATATAAATTAATAATTATGATAATGTATTGAGTTTATAACATTGATACAATAACTATAATAATAATGGCACATAAAAGGGGTAAGGCATGAAGCTATAGGGGAGTAATGACAGCATATATTTCTATACTGCACTAGAATTTAGTTCATATAAATCTGAAGTCGATTTTAAGCAGTATATTGTAAGCCCTATGCAAAAATATGATTTTAAAAGTAACTCATAAAATAACTCAAAAATATAATTTAAAAATCTATCCATTTAATACAAAAGAAGATAGTGAGAAGAAATAGAGAAACAGAAAGATATGAGAAATACAGAAAATGAAAAGCAAAATGACAGATATAAATCTAAACATATCTAACAAACTATAAGCATATAGATATGAATGTGAATATGTTAAATGCAAATGGATTAAGCAATCCAATTAAAATAAATTGTTAAATTGGCTAAAGAAATAAGATTCAACTATACACTGTCTACACACTGTCTACAGGAGGATACATCTGTAGATAGAGAAATAGAAAAATAGACCATGTAAACTGCAACCATAGAGTTCTGGAGTGGCTATTCTAATATCAGAAGAAATAGACTTTAAAACAAGAAATGCTAGTAGACATAAAGAGGGACAGTGACCAGAGGGGAGAGGGGAGGGAATTTCAGGGGTAAAGGGGAAGGATTTACAGGAACAAGTATAAAGGACACATGGACAAAAATGAGGAGGTGGGGTGGAAACAGGAGGGAAGTGGGGAGGGCTGGGAGGGTGAGCTAGGATGGGAGTAAAAGGCAGAAAACTGTACTTGAACAACAATTAAAAATAAAGAGAAAGGGACACCTATAATAGTAAAAGAGTCAATCCACCAGGAATATATGATAATTATAAACATATGTTCCTAGTAGATTCACAAAATACATAATGGAAAATTGACAGAATTGAAGGGAGAAATAAGCAATCGATAATAATAGTCATAGACTTCAATACTACACTCTCAATAACCTGTAGAATGAGTCAGATCAATAAGGAAATACAAGATTTGAACAGCACTATAAACCAGCTAAACCTAACAGATATCTATAGAACACTCCACCCAACAACAGAACATTTTTTCCCCATGTGCACATGAAACATTTTTCAGGACAGATCATGTTTGGCCATAAAACAAGGCTCAATAAATTTAAAAGGATTAAAGTAATATAAAGTATGTTCTTCAACTAAAATGGAATAAAATTAAAAATCAATAATTATGAGATTTGGAAACTCACAAATATGAGGAAAGTAAACAACATGCTCCTAAATAACCAGTGGATCAAAAATAAACCAACAAGAGCAGTTAGAAAATAATTTGAGAAGAATGAAAATGAAAACTAAGAACAAGTATATGCCAACAAATTAGACAATTTAGATGAAATGGACAAACTCCTAGAAAGATAAAAACTACTGAAACTGACTCAAATAGAAATTGAAAATTTGAATAGATCTATAACAAGTAAAGAGATTGCACTAATTATCAAAAAACTTTTTACAAAGTCCAGAACCAGATAGCTTCACTGGTTAATTCTATCAAACATTTACAGAAAGATTAATGCCAATCTCTCATATACTCTTCTAAAAAATAAAAGATGAGGGATACCAAATTATTCTATGAGGTCAGCATTAGTATGATACCAAATCCAAAAGAAGGTAGTACATAAAAAGAAAACCATATATCAATACCTTATGAATATAAACACAAAATCCTCAACAAAGTACTAGTAAGCCAAATCCAGTGACATATAAAAGAGATTACACTCCGTGACAAAGTGAGATTTATTTACTTCAGGAATGGTTTATTTAACATCTGAATATCAATTAATGTAATACAATAGAATAAAGGACAAAAATTTCACAATCATCTCAATAGTCACAGATAAAGTGTTTGACAAAATCAAGATCTTTTAATGATAAAAACATTCAACAAACTAGGAAGAGAAGGAAAGTTCCTCAACCTGATAAAGGACTTCTACAAAAAATCCACAGCTGACATCAAACTAAGATTAGGAAATAGATAAGAATGTCCACTCTTGCCACTTAATTCGACATTGTGCTGGGGGTTCTAGACAAAGCAATTAGGAAAAAATAAAAAATAAAAAACATACTGATTGGAAAAGGAGAAGTAAAACTATCTCTATTTGCATATCACGAGTGTAGAAAATCTAACAGAATCCATTGAAAGATTATTAGAATTAACAAACAAATTTACAATGATTCCCTGACGTGAACAGGTGTCTAACAATTCAATTCAATACTGACACTAACTACCCAGAGTTAGTGCACACCTACAACTTAACGGAGTTAACAGCTTACTCCCACAAGACTGCCCCACTTTAGACACCAGCCCCAAGTGGGCTTGCCAGACTACTCACACTTTTTCTGCCTTACAGACTACAAATTTGGAGTTGCCATCACCACCATTCAGGTTCAATAATTTGCTAGAACAATTAATAGAACTCATAAAAGTTCTATACTTACTACTACACTTTTATTATAAGGGGTATAACTCAGGATCAGACATATAGAAAAGATGATGAGGACAAAGTAGAGGGGTAAGGATACAGAGCTTCATGCCATCTTTAAGAGCACCACCTGCACACATCAACACGTTCATCAATGCAGAAGCTCTCCAGACCTCACTGTTCAAACATTTTTTTACTGAGGCTTTATTATGTAGGTATGATCGATTGAATCATTGACCACATGATTGAACTCAATCCGTAGGCCCCCGCCCCTCTTCAGTGGTTGGGGGTGAGGCTGAAAGTTCCAACCCTCTAATCGTGTGTGAGGCCAGCTCCTTTCTTGAAACTATATTAAGATCCACCATGTGTCACCTTGTTATCAAAAACTCAGGTATGTTTATGAATAGCAAAAGATACTCCTATCACTCAAGAAATTCCAAGTGTTTTTCAGCTCTGTGTCAGGAACCAGGGACAAAGACCATATATATATAAATACTACAGATAAGGCATCCCCTAAAAGACTATTAGCATTAATAGACAAGTTTAATGAAGTTATAGGATACAAGATTAATATTGAAAATCAATTACATTTCTATATAGTAGTAATAATCTGAAAATAAAATTATTAAAATAATTTTATTTACAAAAATAATAAAAGTTATAAATTTAACAAAATTAATTGCAAGGCTATACCCTGAAAACTGCAAAACATTGAGAGAAATTAAATAAGATCAAAATAAATGTAGACATGTCATTTTTGTGGATTGTAAAATTTATTATTGTTAAAATGTCACTACTCTTCAAATTTTCTACAGATTAAATGCAATATCCATCAAAATCCCACCTAGATTTTATGCAGAAATTGACAAGCTGATTCTAAGATTTATATTGAAATTCAAGAGACCCAAAATAGCCAAAGCAATTTAAAGAAAGAAGAGCAGAGTTAGAGGCCATGCTACAAAGCTGAAGTAATAAAGACAGAAGTATAAGGGAGAATCCAGAAATTAACCCATATTAATGGTCAATTCATTTTTGACAAACATGTCAAGACTATTATTCAGTGGGGGAAAGAATAGTCTTTTCAATAAATGGTGCTGGAACAACTGGATATCCACAAACAAAAGAAGTTCAATTCCTACTTCATACCATATACAAAAATCAATTCAAAATGAACCAGAAAACTTAAAAGTAAGTGCTAAAACTCTCAGAAGAAAACATAGAAGAAAACTTTAGATTTGGCAATGATGTTTTAAGTATGACCCCAAAGCACAAGCAATAAAAAATAAAATAGATAAATTGGATTTTATCAAAACTAAAATCTTTTGTGTATGAAAGAATACTATCAACAAAGTAAAATGACAACTCATAGAATGGGAGAAAATCTTTGAAAATCATGTACCTGATAAGGGTCTTACATCAAGAACATATAAAGAACTCTTAATACTTAACAATAAGAAGGCAAATTATCCAGTTTAAAAATTGAACAGATGACTTGAATAGACATTTCTCAAATGAAGATATATAAATGACCAATATGCATATGAAAAGATGTTCAATATTATTAGTCATATGGAAATGCAAATTAAAACCACAACAAAACCTACCTTTTAGACCCACTAATATGATGTTATGGGTTGAATTGTATCCTTCCAAAATTCCTATGTTGAAGTCCTAACCACAGAATGTGACCTTATTTGAAATAGGGTTGTTGTATATGTAATTAGTTAAGATGAGATCTTAGTAGAATAAGGTGAGCCCCTAATCCAGTATGGCTGATGTCCTTATAAAAAGGGGAAATCTGGACACAAACATGCACAGAGGGAGAACAGTATGAAGACTGGAGTTATGCTGCCACAAACCAATGAACTACCAGAAGCTAGAAGAAAGATGTGAAACAGAAAATTCCCTAGGATTTTCAGAGGGAGCATGGTCCTGAAGATACCTTGATCTTGAACTTCTAGCCTTCAAAACTGTCAGACAATAAATGTCTATTGTTTAAACCACTCAGTTTATGGTCCTTTGTTATAGCAGCCCTAGCAAAACAATACAGATGGGTTTAATAAAAAAGATGGACAATAAGTGAGAGTGAGCATTGGTGAGAATGCAGAGCATGATGGGAATGTGAAGTGCAGTCCTTTAAAAAATAGTTCAGCGGTTCCTCAAAATGTTAAACATATTATTGCCATATGACTTGACATTTCCACTCTTGTGTCTATGCCTAAGAGAATTGAAAAACAAGTGTTTAAACCAATACTTGTGCTTTGTATTTGTACTTCATAGCTGTATTATTCAAAATAGCTAAAAGGTGAAAACAACACAAATATTCATCAAATGATAGGTGAATGAACAAAATATGCTATATCCATATAATGTAATATTATCCAACAGTAGAAGTGATGTATTGATACATGCTACAACATAGATAAACCTTGAGAACATTACGCTAAGTGAAATAAGCCAGTTAAAAAAGGCCACTTAATGTATGATTTTATTTATATGACATGCCCAGAAAAGGTAATCTATAGAAACAGAAAGTAGGTTTGTGGTTTCTTAGGACATAGTAGTAGCTGTTGGGAGCATGGGATAGGTTGGGGAGGAATGAGTATGTCTTAATGGATATAGGGTTGCCTTTTGAGATGTTACAAATGTTGTAAACTTATATTGTGATTATTGTACAACTTTGTGGATACACTATAAATCATTGAACTGTGCACTTTACATGGGTGAATTTTATATGTAAATTATATTTCAGTATAGAAAATTTTTTAAAAGACAGACCTCTAATCCTGAATTACTTACCTAAGTCCTTCCAAAATCCTGATCTTCAGAAACCAAGGAAGTATAAAATGATGTTGATTTTTTAAAAGAAAAAAAAAGAGAGAAAGGTAACTAGAAAACTCTGGATATACTAATTACAGATGTCTGAATTATGTAGATATATGTGTGGAAGTAGCAGTCTGTTAAAACAGAACATTATTCCCTTGCCTTGATATTTTTTAGAAATGCTGTGTGGTAGCAAAACAAGTAATTTATACTTTAAGCAGGTTTTGTGGGTAAGCAATTCTTTAGACCTGGGACCTCTCAGAAGTAATAATATTATCCAGTTTGAGTGACTCTGGGCCAGTCCTTTGGCTTCTGTGGACCTTCTTGTCCTGTGTATGCAGGGGAGGCATCCTAGATAACCTCTAAGGCCTCCTCTCATCCCAAATTTCTGTGACCAGCACTGATGTAGACTCTGGCCAGCAGTGTCTGCAGTGTTGTGGATGAGACAAAACAAATTCACACGGACTACTGAAGTCCTGTGGAGAAAACGGGACGGCATGGCCACTCTCTCAAGAATAGAGCGCCTCGACCATTGCGTTGACAGGTTTTTATTGGCTTTCTGATAGTGTACATCAAAGAAGGTCTTCATTCATTATGCTCGTATTTGCTTTAGGTGATTACTTTATACAGATAACAAAGGACAGGATGCTACTGATTACTTCCTACAGATTAACCAGGAAAAAATGCAAGGGAATGATAAAAGTGATTGATCTGGTTACACTCCATCCTTGGGAGAATTAGCATAGACTTTAGGAAGTTACTTTAAAGATATGCAGTCAGCATTTGATGCTTCAACTCAGGGTGAGGGAGTTTTAGCAAGAGCAAGTCTCAAAGCAGCCTAGGTATAATGCAGGCCCAGTTTCCAATGGGAGAGCTGATCCATGGGTTTGGCATCCTGTGTGCTGCCATGTGCCAGGCAGATCAGTTTCCTATACAGTACCTTGTATCCTATTTTTTACTCTGAGAAATGAGGCAGCAGCAAGGGAGCTGGGGGCATTAGAATCACATAGGGGAAACATGTTAGAAAGCAGATGCTAGGTCCCATCCCTAAAAATCCTGTTTGCGTGGATGAGCCTTAGGAATCAACATTTTACAGAAGCATGCCAAGAAATTGAGAAACACTGACAGGTGTCTCTAGAAACTAGTCTCTACAAATCAGGGGTTCTCTTTCCCTCCTGTGCCTAATAAGCTAAGATAGACACTTCGGTTGCCATATGTTAACTTTCTCCAAATCTTGGACTAAATATCTTTCTTTGTTCAATTGTTTAGTAGTTAGTTAATATCACCATTAATTTGCTTCTCTTTATATGCCAAACACATAGAGTAGATGGTTGAGGTATTAAAAGATCCAGCTGATTACACTTAAACCATATGGATATCACTAACCAAGAAATAGCTACAATTTCACTTTTCACCTTTAAATGGGAAGTATCAGGAGATTGGAGAGGTGATAGGTCACATAGGTTTATGGTCTATTATTTGAGATTGCAGTCATGTTCCCTCTGGACAGAAATCTGATTGGGGGGGAGCACAGCACTTTGAACAAAAGTGTCATAGAAAGAATTAAAAGGAAATTGGGAGATATAGCAGTGATAATTTCCAATGGCTGAAATAGCTTTTTTCAGGCCTTTGTTTAGACGTCAGAAAAAGGTGTAAGTCTTGCCAACTGCCACTTACCTACCTTAACAATAGCTCACATGGTGTTTATTATCCTCCAGGCACTCCAAGAACTTTGGCTACATAAACTAAATCTTTAGCGCATGTGACAGGCCTTTATTATCTCTATTTTAAACACAAGGAAATTGAGTCAAAGAAATTGACTAGATTACAAAACTGGAAGACTGAGGAACAGGATCTGAATCCAGGCAACAGGGCACAAGAGTCCATGAGGCTTAAACACTGAATTTCAGTCTTGTTCACTAGTTAACTATGCAACAGAATACAGTGTGCTTCCCATACCTGGATTAGCAAAATCTTTAACCACAGCAGGGTAATACTGTGTAAATTTGTCTTTAATGAAAAGAGCTTAAGGTTTAACTGATGAAACATAGTGCTATTTGACCTATTAACTAAAATACTGTTATCTGAAAAACAGAGGGAGGTTGGGACAAAGTAGAAGTACATCTGTTAGGGTTTGCTGGCCAAGCCTGTTCTATCATGATATTAAAGGAGAATGGGGCCTAAGGGATCATGACTATGTGAATAGCATTCAATATTACTTGTATGTTTGATTCTTCTTCCAGAAATGTTTTATTGAAAACAGTGAGTTTATGCATACAGTTTATAACCTACTCTGCAGTGTCTTAGGGCTGACTTTGTACTTATGGAAGTCAGCCAGATATCATGGGTGGATCATTAAACTAGAATTCTTTCCTTGGCACACTAGTACCTTATGTGAGACCTTGACCTAAGGCAAACCTTCAACACGTCAAGAGGAATGACCTCAGGGAAAGGCTCTGCTTCCTCCACTTAAAGGATTGTTCTTCAATAAACATTATTATCCCTTCTGGGTTTCTACAAGATTAAAGAGAATGTTGTGAGGATTCTAAAGATAATATCTATGGAGGACTTTAAGCTCCTTCAATATAAACGTTGTGTAAATATAACCAAAGGAATTCTGCTGAATCAGCATTGTGATTTTTTTTTAAGTTGGCTTGTGTCTAGACATATATATATAGATATAGATAGCAAATGCTCAGTACTGCATATTCAACCTAATCCAATCTTTTAAAATAAGGCCATGGAATAGATTTTCATTAAATCTGAGGGACCCGAATTGTAGGCTTCCCTCACAATGAGAAATAGAGCGAAGTGTGAGTCCTATGTGACAAATATTCTGAGAGCATTATACCTAATTTGAATGATTGATATGATACACCTTTCAGTGAAATGATTGTCAACCAATATTATTTCATGTGTTATTTCCATCTTACGTCAAGTGCTATATAGATTTTACACAATTATAAAGGGTATAGCATTTTCATGAAACATTGTAAGATATAAGTTTGGTATGAACAGTTTATCCTTGACACTAATATTTAATTCAGAGAAACTCAGAGAATGAAATCAAAGCAGTAAAATTAGGATGCTTATAAACTTTTAAGGAGAAAAGATCATTTGGATTTTGTATTTATGTGTGTATATATTTCCTTTAAGTTTTAAAGATACAGTGATTATATAAAAGGAACTTCTAAAAGAGGAAACAATGAAAATGAACTGAGTATTTCAATGTTCAGTGTGAAATCAGCAGTATATTCAGTATAAGTGGCAGGAAACAAAGTTGAGGAGAGAGGTGAATAAGAAAATCAGGAAGCAGTGAAAATAATGATTGGGGTCAGGTGGTAATGGTAAAATCAAAAACTTTGATTGAAAAAATCACAGGTAGCTATAAAAGGGGCATTTGAAATAGGAACTGATGTGAGAGAAGATAATTTTAGTATAGTGCAAGGAGATGGCTGCAATGGGTGTGAAGTGTAAGGATTTAATTTTAAATGTATCCCAGAAGTAAGAGGAAGAATAATGAGTAAAACACAGTAGAGTCTTTATGGCTATGTCAAACAAGACTCTACCTAGAGTGTTATGTCCACTTTTGGTCATTGCACTCCCATAGGAGCATTGATATACCAGAGCAGTGTTGTTCAGGACACTGGGGTGGTGAGAAATGGCAGCTCTCCCCAGATGTCTGTAGGTCTGCCATAAGGAAGGAAGATTACACATGGCTCTACATTGTTAAAAAACAAAAAAAAGTAATAGACCCAAGGGAAGTTAGAGGAAGGCAGATTTTGCTTAATATAATGTTCTAACAATTAGATGTGCCCTTGTAACAGAATGGGCTATTATAATTTTTCCCATCTTTGCAAGCATACTCAAGCAGAAAATATTGAATAACCCAGCTAAATCATCAAATGGTTTCTTTTACTCTATAAGGTCCTTTCTACTGGAGGAACATGTAGACAGTACATCCAGGTCTTCATAGGCATGACGCTAACTCTGATTTTTTTACTTGGGGGCTTCTTTCCCAACATCCTCACTTGTCAGAGGAAAGGGAGCCAGTCATGCTTGTTATGACCATCCTTTTGGCACTATCCATTGGCTGGTGCATTCAGTGTCAGCTACTGCTTTTTACTTCTCCTTAGTTGTTATTAATTTTGGGTTCCCAAACAAAGTTTCTAAAGACCTTTTTTTTCCTTCTTGTTAATTATAACATGATATCAATAAGGGTCTAAGCAGAAAACAGAAAAGCAGTTAAACTGAGTATTTGAGAAGAGTTTAATAAAGGAACTATTTACAAAGGTATGGACAATGTTTATGGGAACCAACAAGGGACAGTGTAGATTCCCCAGGATTTGTGTTAGGGGGAGTCATTAGTACTCCAGGGATGAAGATAGAGGGGCTAGAGCTGTTTCTAGATCCCAGAGAGGATGGTTATGGAGAGAGGATTGCCTGAAAGGAGAGTTAATAGCCAATGCACAGCAAGAGAGCCAGGGGAAATAACCCAGCCTCACTCTTCTTCTGCTGGTACTTCTCACTGCCAAACCCGACTGTGAGCTGGGCACGAAGGGAGTCAGCTGACATCTGTATGAGCCAGCCTCCTGGGGCACAGAACAAGTTGGAGCTGAGGAGAGAGTGAGTCTGGAGAGGTTAATGGAAGAAACCAAGGAAAGTGAATTCCCCCTCTAACACCTTCCATCCCCTGCCCGAAGGTATAGCTGGTGCTTAGACAGTAGTGGCACTGTTAGGAATGTGACAATGTTCCTTGGAAGAGCTCAGGGTCTTAACCCTCTGCTAGCCACACTGAGCTCATACTTGCTAGGGTCACAGCTCTCTGCAGGGTTTTTTCCTGATGGTCAGTGTTTAGTCCCCTCCACCTACAAGCAGGAAAAAAAACCCAGTAATTTTATAGAAAGGAGAACATATAGAAGTCCTTCACTTTATTCAGTTATTAAAGTTTTCCCACCTTGGAGCAGAAGAGGAACATCCAGACAGAAAGGCAGTTTTACTGTGAAGTAATTGAAGCTTAAGTTGGGCTGCCATATTTGTTTGGGTTCCTATAAGCTTTGAGAGTTGCTGTAGAACATTCTCAAGTAGAGAGGGAAATCCCATTGTATTTCTATGTAAGCATTTCTAGTAAATTGCCTAGCAACGTGTCAGAAGAAGAGAATTTGGACTGCCAATGCTCTAGTAATTTGTCATGAATTCTTTTTTTATCCTTAACAAATATTTGCTTTTGTATCTAAATTTGTATTTGTAATTTATATTCTTTTTCTTTAAAAAGATCAATCAAATAATATAAGCTTTAATTCCCACAAAATCAGGATCCACCCTACCTATGTGAAATTTTTAATGAAACTAAAACTAGGTGAGCAGTCAGTTTATAATGTAGGGGTGTGGATACTTCAATATGGAGAGTCAAATGGACTTTTTGTGGCAGCATGGGGAAAGTTTATGTATGAGAGAGAATAAGCACACATGCAGGTGTTATCTGTGGATAAAAAAAGTGGCTTCTATCTACTAGGAAAGAAGCATAAAGGAATCAAAGTTTACCCAGTTTAACTCTGGCTGCTGCTCCATCTCTGTCTTCTACATAATGTTCCTGGAACACACATTTTATGTGAGACACACCCAGCTCTTAACCACAGGTAGGGCTTTGACTCTCTTTAATCAACTTTGTTCCTCTTTCCCTTATACCCCTCACATCCTTGGAAACTACCACCCTCAACTAGGATATTAATAGAAACTTCATAGAAAATTCAAAGAATGATTTCCAATGATGTCATTGTAACCTTTGTCATGATGCCTCACCAGTGCACCAGTTCTCCCTTCAGCTGTGACTAGCATGACTTCCTCAAAAATTAGGCATCAAACTCTGTCTTCCCTGGGATCATTTGCTTTGGGATTCGGTTTTATCATTTTCCTGTGTCTATTGGAGTTCCTTAATCATTTTGGGGGGGTTATAATCCAGGAATCAGTGCCCTCCTCATCAGATTAGTTCCTGCCCCTACTGCAGTAATATGTATTTCTCTTCAGTTTTTCTCTTCAGGTCAGTTTTCATGTTGCTGACCTCTTTTGCTGTTTTATTCTGCTTTCTTCTTCTTTTATCCCATCTCTTTGTTCAGTCCATACAGCTGAATCTTTTTCCATCTGAGGTGTTGGAACAAGATCTTGTCCAAGTCTCCCCTCCTGATCTAACCTTCTGTAATCACAGCTCAGAGTGACTATAAACACAACCATCTCAAACCATTCATCTGACATACCACTCCACTCCCTAAGACTCTGTGGTAGCCTTCTACAACCCCATGAACCACATCCAAACTGTTTTCCAAGAGTACTATTGCTTCCTCATTTAAATTCATTTCCTCAAAAATGCTTTTGTCCAATTTCACCCCTACTCTTTCTAAAGCTGTATCTATAGCTGCTCCTTTGTGTCACTTATTGTGTGCCTCATACAATGAATTTAATTTGACCTCAATTGACTTATAGCACCTATATGAAGTGTTATTATCTCTATTTCATGGATGAGAAAATCTGTCCTTAAAGAGGGCAGGTAAATTGCCCAAGGTTATGGGCTTGGTAAGGATTTCAGTAGTATTTGAACCTAGGTGTCTCTGATCTCGGAGTCCATGCTCTTTATCACTATGTCAGCGTTTTTCATCATCAGGGTCACCTGGGCTGCCTATTTAAAGTGCAAATTCTTGGGTCTCATCCCATATCTACTGAAATGATGAAAAGGAGTCAGTTATATAAAGATCTAGTGAAGGATATTCTTGGCAGAGAGAACAGCAAACTGCTAATATGGGAATAAGCAAGGATCAGAATGGAGACCAACAGAGCTAGAACACAATGAGACCAAAGAGTTTGAGGGGGCCAGACAAGGAACATGCTGAGGCTTTGGATATTTCACTTAGTTGGACTGGAAGTTCTAGGACATTTGCAAGCAGATGAATAATAAGCCCTGCCTTACATTTGAACAGATGGCTGCTGCCCACCAGAGCTGTAGAGTTGTGGAGTTGTTGCAGGGAGTCCGCTCCCAGCTGGGCATCTCCTTGCATTGAGAGAGGCCACGGGTGATTTCCTGCCATTGGAATGTGAGCAGGAGTGATTTATGCATCACTCTTTCTCCCCCTTCTACCAGCTAGATGGATATTAACTTCATGTATCCAAAATAATTGGGCTTTTCCCTGTCCCAACCTGGCACTGACAAGAACCCCTATGGGGGGACTCTTAAGTGTGTGAGAAATAAAATTCATATTACTCAATGTTGGTGGTTTTCTTGTCTCAGTAGCTACTGATGCCTTAAATGATACAAATCACATGAGTTATGCTTTGTTAACATCGGTTAGCTGCTATATGGAGAATAGCCTGGAGGTGGTAGGGGGTGGCAGCAAAGGTGGGAACAGGGAGACTAGTTAGGTAGTTCTAATGGGACTGATGATGGCTTAGGTTAGGCTGGTGGTACTGCAGTGGTATGAAGTGGAGGTACCCGATATACTTTCATGTTTTTGTTTTTTCCAATCCCTGGGTTAGAGAGTGGGCAGGAGAGATATAGAGATGAATACACATTTGCCTCCTTGTGGCACTCACAGTGAGGGGAAAGAGGATGAGGGGACACTTGATATGTAAGAGGGTAACTGCAGTTGAGTGCAGCAGATCCCATGACTGAAGACAACATAAGGTACCCTGGAGACACAGAAGAGGGACAGCTACCCTAACATGAAGGCTTGAGCTGCATCCTAAAGGACAAGGAGGTATTATCTGGGTGAAAAAGGAGTTAAAAGGCACCTCAGAGAGATGGTGATGTATGCAATGGTACAGACACTTGAAAAAAGCATATACGGTTCAAAAAACTTGTAAGCAGTTCAGTAGGGATGCAGGTATCCTAATGATTATGATTTGATATCAGATTAGCCTAGGCTTAGATTCTAGCTCCTGTCTTTATTAGCTACATACACAGGAGTAAATTGTTGTGTATCTATGAGCCCCGGTTTCTCATTCATAAAGCCTGCTCCGTATAGGACTGTTAGTATGTAACTAGCAGAGAGCCACACCCAGTACCTGGTAGCTGGTTTGGTGATGAAGATGAATATGAGGATGATGGTGCTTGGTATAGGGTACATGTAAGGCAGAGAGATAAGGTGGAGAAGTTGACAGGGACAAAGGGTGAAACTGCGTTTCATGCTAAAAATTTTGGACCTGATAACCAAAAGTCAAAGGAAGAATTTCAAGAAGGGAAGTGATGTGGTTGAATATATGCTGTAGAAAGTTCCCTATAAAGGTTTATACTCCATGAAAGATATACTTGGAAGAATTATTCCCCAAACAGCAAGATGTTTGGATGGACTGGATGCTGAATATGACAGGAGAAAGAAACCAAGGACTACAAGGTTTTCAGCTATGCTCACTGGAAAAGAAAAAGAAAAAGAAAAAAAAAGCAGAAAACAACAGCAACAACAACAACAAAACAAAGATGCCATTTTCTGAGATAGAGAACTCTCAAAACTCTCCCTTGCTTGCAATTCTCCAGTCAGCTCAGTTTGAACAGTCTCCTGGCTGTGGCCCTCAGACCACATTGTTCATCACCTGTGGCCTCATCCTTGTACTACAGACCCCACATATATTTGACAAGCTGACACTCAAAGAAAACCTTGGCTTACATTCTCTCAGCCTGAAAAACTGACAACTTAGTAAAATGAAACTTGTAAATGTGAGAAATGGCAATTTTAATCTCAAATGGGTTTAAGTTGCTTTTCTCATTCTTGCCAGGCTGGAGCAGACAGATAGAGGAGAACTGTGTCTTTTATGACTGCAATTAGGAAATAAAGGTAATGGTGTTAATTATCGAGTTTCTATTAGTTTTGGGCTGACCTTGCCTTGGAGTATGGTTACAACACACTTTATGACCTTACAGCTCAGATGGGGTTTATGTTTATTGCTTCTTTTCCTCTCTGTGTTCTCTCAATGTGAGTCCACTCCATGTTACAGTGTCTCCAGGAAAGGTTCTGTCTGTTTACATCATTCTGCATTGGACTTCACTTACCATGGTACTTCTAGCAGAGCTGGGTA
Source organism: Tonatia bakeri (assembly GCA_004024845.1). Classification (NCBI taxonomy): domain Eukaryota; kingdom Metazoa; phylum Chordata; class Mammalia; order Chiroptera; family Phyllostomidae; genus Tonatia; species Tonatia bakeri. The sequence goes on from PVIA01000187.1 coordinate 80,872, forward strand.
ATTAGGACGTTTGAAAATTAATACCCTGTGAAAGAGGGACAGGATATACAGAGAGGTAATATGGGTGAAAGAGAGAGATGTGAAAGAAGAGGAAACCATGATAAGGTAATTGAGCATTTATTTTTTAGTTAACCAAATAATAGAGTATGTATTAGGGTCTTAGTTTAAAATGCTTACATTATGGTTCTAGGAGCTTAGGAGGGAAGTATTCGATATGGCCCTTTTCCTCAGGGGGTTTTCAGTCCAATCAAAGAGACCCAAAAAGAAATGGAACAATGATTCAAGATGCTCTCCAACAGGACTAGACCATGATGTAAATGCTATGAGGGTTAAAGATAAGCTACTCTGTCAGGCTGGAGTGGTCAGTTGATGATAGTTCTCCCCATGGTCTCCAGGGGAAATGGCTATTTCTTTTTTCAAAAAGTAGACATATACACTTTAAAACTGAGGAAAGTAATATATGATTTAAACATATATTTAAATCATATGATATGTTTTAAATATATTATGTATTTGAAAATATGATTTTGAGGGAAAAATCCTATTTATTGGCATTTTATTTATCCTGAATTCATCATCACCAAGTCCTTATTATATGGAATGTTAAAGGGACTTATCTAAGAAAAATAAGATCAAAAATACAAATAGTAAAATGACAACAAACTTGCAACTATCAACAACTGAACCTAAAAAATCAAAAACAAAAACAAACTAAGCAAACAATTAGAACAGGAATAGAATAACAGAAATGGAGATCATATGCAGGGTTATAAGTGGAGAAGAGGGGGAATGGGGGAAAAGGTACAGGGAATAAGTAGCATAAATGGTAGGTACAAAATAGATGGGGGGGGGAGGTTAAGAATAGTATGGGAAAGGTAGAAGCCAAAGAACTTATACGTATGACCCATGGACATAAACTTAAGTGGGGGAATGGGGGTAGAAGGGGTTTGCAGGGCAGAGGGAGGATAAAGAGGAGAAAACTGTAATAACATAATCAATAAAACATACTTTAAAAAAAAGAAACTTCACGAACCACTTTTTTTTTAAAGATTTTATTTATTTATTTTTAGAGAGGGAAGAGAGGGAGAAAGAGAGAGAGAGAGAAACATCAATGTGCTGTTGCTGGGGGCCGTGGCCTGCAACCCAGGGATGTGCCCTGACTGGGAATTGAACCTGTGATGCTTTGGTTCACAGCCTGCACTCAATCCACTGAGCTATGTTAGCCAGGGCCACGAACCACTTTTAACACATTTGATCAGTCACAGTACCTTCTCCATACACTGCACAAATCTTTTTTTTTTTGCATTTCAGTTGCATTTTTACCTTCCTTGAAATAATAAAGTATAATATACCAAAAGCATTGCATATTTTATTCCATTTTCAATATTCAAATGTTTATACAAAAATTCACCAATTTTGATAAATTTTTAATAAATTCGTGCTGATGTGACAGCTGTCACAATACATTCTAAGAAAACTAATGTTTCAAAAGATATTAAAGACAACTAAGTGCAGCTAGAGCCATTGTATAGAGAAAACATAATGGACTTTTTGGCCAACCCAGTATATCCCAGCTATTCCTGTTGATCTCTCACTGCCTACTCTCTCACCCATGTCTTGTCTCTTCATGTCACACATACTCTATATTTCTCCATCTGTTTCCAGCCCTGTTACTGGGAATTGGGTATAAATAGCTTCTACAGTCAACTGAGTGAGAGAAATGAGCAGGAGTGATGACTTTATAAAAACTTTTGTTCATTCATTCAAACATTCACAGTGTCTAATCCAAAAATGAAGATGACATGACTCTTGTCCTCAAGCAGCTCTGTAAAAACCATGATATAAGTTAATGTAGCAATGGAGTGTGAGAGCAAAGCACTCTAGATGCAACAAGGAGGGGCCAATTAGTGGTGTGTGTGTGGGAGGGGTGCGTGTTGCATGCAGGCAGTCTTTGACAAAAGGCAAGGTTCACTGTCAACATGATATTAGAGGACTCTGGAAAGATGAGTAAAATTTCACCATCAGAGAAGAGAAAAGGACAGAAGAGAAGAAGAATTGGAAACAGCATGAGGAAAGGCCTTGCATTCTACTTAAATCTAGGAATTCTGTCCTTAGGACATTTTTGATTGAATAAATCAGTATGTGGCACCTTACCATAATATAATAATTTACTACTAGTGGCAATGGCCTATATTTTAATCATGAAATTTCTCATTGGTGATGTGAACTGGAAACTTGAGCATATCCTGTCATGAAGTTATTTGTATCATAAGGCAGGGTTTATACTTTGTTTTATCTGCTTTGTTTTTATTTTTGGTTTCTGCTCCCTCCCCCTATTTTACTGAGATATAATCAATATATAGCACTTTTAAGTTGTACACAATAATGATTTGACTTACAACATTAATTGATTAATAGCAAGAATCTGATTGGCATTTATATGGCCTAGGTTGCATTGTGTTATTATTTACAACAGGTTTGTTTCACGTTCCATCTGAATGTGTGCCCCCTTGGCATTTGGTTGCTGTGTCTTCATCTGTGTGATCTAACCCAGTGGTTCCCAAACTTGACTGCTCCTCAGAGTAAATGAGGGGCTTTAGAAAAACAAGAATCCAGAGCCCCTGATTCTGCTGTAATTGGTCTGGAGTTTTTTAAATTGTGGTAAATTCACATTAGATAAAATTTACCATTTTAATAATCTTAAGATGTAATTCAGTGGCATTAAGTATATCACAATGTTATGCAACCATCACTTCTATCTTGTTCTAGAACATTCCATCACCCCAAAGAGAAGCTCTGCCCCTTTTAGCAATCACTCCTCTCCCATTTCCCCTCTTTAGACTTTGGACATTTCACATATAAGGAAGCACACACCAGTGGCTTTTTGTTTCTGGCTTCTCATACTGAGCATCACATTTTCAAGGTCCATCCACGATGTAGAGAATGTCAGTGCTTCACTGCTTTTCACGGCTGAATAAATAATCCATTGCATGGTTGGACCACATTTTGCTTATTTGTTCATCCATTGCTGGAATTTGGGGTTGTTTCCACTTTGGAATGTTTGAACAGGGCTACTCTGAATGTTCGTGCACACAATTTTTTAAAAATTTTTTAAAATTACATTTTATTGGTTATGCTATTATAGTTGTCCTGAATTTTCTCCCTTTTCCCCCTTCACTTAGCACCCCTGACTTCCTCAGGCAATCCCCACACCATTGTTCATGTCCATGATTATGAGTATGAGTTCTTTGGCTGCTCCATTTCCTATACTGTACTTTACATCCCCATGGCTATTCTATGACTATTCTGAATCCCCTTACCTCTTCACCCGTTTCCCCACACCCCTTTCCCATCTGCCAACCATCAAAATGCTCTCTGTGTCCATGATACTGTCTCTATTCTTCTTGTTTGTGCTTAGTTTGATTTCCCGATTCAATTGTTGATAGATATGTATTTATTGCCATTTTATTGTTCATCATTTTGATCTTCTTTTTCTTAAATAAGCCCCTTAACATTTCACATAATAATGGTTTGGTGATGATGAACTCCTTTAGTTTTTTCTGTTTTGGAAACTCTTTAACTGCCCTGTGATTCTAAATGATAGCTTTGTTGGGTAGAGCAATCGTGGATGTAGGCTCCTGCTTTTCATGACTCTGCATATTTCTTGCCAATCCTAGAAGGTTTGGCCTACAAAGTTTCTTTTGAGAAATTAGCTGACAGTCTAATGGGTACTCCCCTGTAGGTAACTAACTTCTTTTCTCTTGCTGCTTAAGATTCTATCTTTATCTTTAGTCTTTGGCATTTTAATTATGATGTGTCTTGGAGTGAGCATCTTTGTACCATCTTGTTTGGGAGTCTCTGTGCTTCCTGGACTTGCATGTGTATTTCCTTCACCAAATTAGGAAAGTTTTCTTTCATTATTTTTTCAAATAGATTTCCAATTTCTTGCTGTTTCTCTTCTCCTGGCACTTTTATGATACAAATGTTGGACCTCTTAGAATTGTCCCAGAGGCTGTTTACACTATCCTCATTTCTTTTGGATTCTTTTTGCTTCTTGTTGTTCTGATTTGTTGTTTTTTGCTTCTTTTTGTTCCACATCATTGATTGGATTCTTGGCTTCATCCACTCTACTATTGTTTCCCTATAATTTGTTCTTTATTTCAATTAATGTACCCTTCATTTCTGACTGGATATTTCTTATGCTGTTAAGGCTCTCACTAAGTTACTTGAACATCCTTATAACCAGTCTTTGGAACTCTGCATCTGATTTATCTCCATTTTCTTTAGCTCTTTTTCTGGAGTTTTGATCTGTTCTTTCATCTGTTCTTCCATGTTTCTTTGTCTCCTCATTTGGGAAGCCTCTCTGTGTTTGTTTCTATGTATTAGGTAGAACTGCTTTTACTCCATGCCTTGGTAGTGTGGCCTAATGTAGTAGGTGTCCAATAGGGTCCAGTGGCATAGCCTCCTCTATTGCTCAAGCTACATACTCAAGGTACGCCCTTTGTGGATGTTCTCTTCTTGTAATTGAGCCTTGACTACTGTTGGCAGATCAATGGGAGGGATTTACCAAGGCCAGTCAGCTGCCAGCACTGGCTGTGACCACTAACCACCATCCTTTGCCTTCTGTGGAGGATCAACTGTTCAGGGGCAGAGTGGTGGTGCTCCAGTGTGGTCTGTAGCTGCCTACTGGATGTGCAGGCCTTGGGGTTTACTGGGTGGTGCAGGCTAAGGTCATCCCCCACCTGTGTTTTGCCTGGGGCCACCCTGCCTGAGCTATAAACAGTCTGAGATGGCTGCTGCTAGTACTGGGCCTGTTTCTTACTGAGGCCAGCTGTTGCTTGTTTGAGAGGTTTTAGAAAGTTGTGAAGCAGGAGCCAAGACCAACCATTCATATGGAAAAGGAGCTTGGGTGGGCCTGTAAGTTGGGTCAGGGGGAGTCTCAAGAGATCTCCAGGGTGGGGTAAAGAGTGTTAGCTAGGTTGACGTAGTTGATGGACTCTCAGATATGGCATCATCTAGCCAGCTTTGTTGGGGAAGGGTTCAGAAAACGGACAATGGCTTCTACTCGCCTTGATGACGGACAGTTCGGTTTCTCCCTATATGCCACTGGTGCCTTTCAAGTTCCTACCCTAGTGCTAAAGCTCAGAGGGAGTGAGTCTGAGTAGGTGAGTCCATGTGTGGGTTCTTTAAGAGGAACTGCTTGGAGCTCCAGAAGTTTCTTCCACTGATTTGAACCCTGCTGGTTTTTGTAGCCAGAAGTTGTGGGGACTTACCTTCCTGTCACTGGAACCCTGGGCTGGGGGGCCTGGTGTGGGGCTGGGACTCCTTGCTCCTAAGATATCCCTCCTGGATTTTTATCCACCACACGTACATATGGGACCAGTCTGTTCTACATATGTGCCCGACCTACCGATCTGGATGGATGTAGTTTCTTTAATTCCGTAGTTGTCAGACTTCCATTCAGCTCGATTTCTAATGGTTCTAAGTGATGGTTGTTCTATATTTTAGTTGTAATATTGATGTTGTTGTGGGAGGAGGTGAGTCATGTCTGCCTACATTGCCATCTTGATCAGATGTCCTCTGGTTTAATTTTTGACCTATAACTTGACATGCACCATTTACTAGGTATAATAGGCTACAGTTGAGAAGTTGGAAAATTTAATGGTAAATAATATACAAAAAACTCAGACAAAACCATTTAGTCTCCCACTAGATGGCGTAAGAACCTAGAATAGCATAATTCTCACCAGGCTTATTAAAAAGTTTTCTATTTTTATGGTTGCATGATTCTGAATAGTTTCTCTTAAAAGCAACTCTAGCAATAATACTATCTCTATAATTATGTCTGCTTTAAAACACTGAGTTATTTTAGAAGATGATAAAATTCATAGTGGTTTAAAATCGACAATAAATAGGAAAATATCATGAGCATTTATCAGACTCTTTTAAACAGATTAAACCCATTCTTTATTTTATCAAACTATTTTTTTCATTTATTCTTAATTTTTCTAGGCTAATATTTTCCCAAATGGGTTCTTGGTGAGCTCAAGCCAGGGTTTAGAGTTACAGCAATCTCACAGATTCCTGACATGGGAAAGAAAATAAAAGTTAATAAATTTGTGTTATTGTGACCCTGGAAGACAAGGCACAGTCATACAACATCTACAGATTTTACAGAACAATGAAAAGAGAAGTAATTGATTTTTCGTGATTAGAAAAGGGAACTATTATATGGCCTGTGTAAGTAAGTTCACATTACTTTAAGAACACTAGCTAGTATTGCCCAAGGCAAAAAGAAATCCTTAGCACTGTTCTCTATCACTTGGCCATTAATAACATCATCTGTCTAATCCCCACTTGACTATTCAAAACATCAAGTTCTAATTAGTTTCCTGTTCAAGTGAACCTTTCCAAAGCCCTAGTCTAACTCTGTTTTAAGAATATTGATAGAGCCCTGTGCTGTGTGGCTCAGCTGGTTGGAGCATTGTCCTGTAACTGAAAGGTTGTGGGTTTGATTCCTGGTCAGGGCCCATACCTAGGTTGTGGGTTCAATCCCCAATTCAGGTGTGTACGATTTCTAGTCTGGGTGCCTAGAGGAGGCAAACGATTGATGCTTCTCTCTCACATCAATATTTCTGTCTCTCCCTTCCTGTCTCTCTAGAAAGGAATGTTGATAGAATGTGATTTTTGATAAGCTGCCATAAGTTAGTAATGTGGAATCAGAGCTATATTCTGAAGATGCAGGAAGTCTTTTGGCACACCAGGATTCAAAGTTCCCAAAACTTTAGCCCTGGATTAGCTGGGGTAGAGCTACACTGGATGGGCACACAATGCTGGAATGGCTGCTTAATTATGAATACAAAACCAAGTAAATAGATCTTCCAATTAAACTCCAGTCCTTAATGTAACTGGCAGAAAAACATGGAAAGAATTTCACTTAACACGTGTTTATTGAATGCCTTCTTTGTGCAACACTCTGTGATGGACCTTGAGCTAGCTTAAACAATCTGAGTATATAATATTGTGACAGTAGGTAAGGAGACCAGAATAGTATCACTTTCAATAATGGTCTTTTACTGCAGTAAGGGCCTCATAAATCACTGTACTTTACAATACTAGAATCAAAAGAACACTTGGCTTGAACCACAGTACCCCCTAGCAATTATAAGTGATATTCTGTTTTACCAATGGGAGTTATCACTGAATGTAGAAGTATAGCTCAGTTCTGTTCCAATAATTACAGCTAGCTGGAGCAGAAAAACCAATTCCTCCTGGATCTTGGGGCAATGTTCCCACTGCAGGATTTTTCCTACATTGTGGAACTCTTGGATGCCTCCATCAGAATCTTCCAGAGTACTTCTTTTAATGCACATTCTTGGGTTCTGTATAGATGAATGAATCACACCTCTGAATTGCTTGATCAAGAGGCCAGAGCAGAAAACATGAGTTGGCCTGTGAATCACAAGAGAGATTTGGGGGCCTCAAGAGAGATTTATGGTCCTACCTATATCTGGGGTCCTTGACATTAACACAGTCTCATTTTCTGTTACTTACCTTACATAAGTACCAGTTTACAAATGTCCTCTCCCAGTTTAAACAACAAGGAATTAATTGACTCAGGCACCAAGTATGGATTCTACTTAAATTAGATATTTACAGGAAATTATTTCACTGGAATGCTTTATTTTTAACACCAGCAAAAATAATGTTACTCTTCCAGTGCCTCATCTTCTATAATTCATTAAAGCATACATTAAACAAAAACCTTCATGGCCAAAAGCTTTTCTAAAATAAAGGGTTCGTTGAGACCTATGCTAGCCAGAAAAAGGACCAGGTCCTGGGACATACAGTCTGAACCACCAGCAGCAGGGCTAGAAGGACAAGATAAATGCGCCCACTGTATTGGAGCTGATCTTTCAAAGATGTAAGTTATTTTGAAAGAATTTACATTGGCTAAAAATAAGAGGGTGGCAGGAAAAGGTGAAGTGGGGACAATTATAAAATAAGTGCATAGGCTGTAAGGAAGACATTTTTACTACTCTTTGATTGGTTGTGGACAACAGTCCAAAAAGTTCATAAATAAGCAGGATGCAGTGGTGTTTGACAGTCAGCTATTTCTTTTTACATAGCCATCTGGAAGTTGACTCAAAGTTTCAACATACATACAGGAATATGAACATCTTTATGTTAGTTTTGGTGCTTGGTTCTGTTAGCTGATTAATCTTGACCTCTTCCTCCCACCCTCTAGCCTACTGTAATTTAATTAAAAACAGAATTTTTCTCTTGTCACCCAGAACTATCAGAAGTCAAAATACAGAGAAGCACCAACCTGGAGTCTGTACATGTCCTGGTAAATGTTGTTGTTTAGAATTAAATTTTGAGGAACTTGTGTAAAAAAAAAAAGGTCAGAAGGTGATTTTTTTTCTTGTCTGTTTGTTGGTATATATATATAAAGGGGGACCCCACCACAAAAAAACCCCAGAATTTATTAATTAAAAAATTATGTATTTATTCTTACATGTTTAAACTTCAGTCACCTTCAAAATACACTCTATTTGATGAAGTACACCTATCAAGACATTTTTTCCACTGCTTAAAACAGTTTTTGAACTCGTCTATTTTAATGTCTTTTAGTGCTTCTGCTGTTTTTTGTTTTACCTCTTCCACATCGACAAAACGTTTCTCTTTGAGGACTTTTTATCATCCTTGAGAACAAAGGAGTCACTCAGGGTGAGATGAGATGAACAGGGAGAGTGGTGAACGTGGATCATGCTGTTTTTGGTCAAAAACTGCTGAACACTCTGCACAGTGTAGGCATTTGTGCTTATAAATCACCCATCACAAAATGGGCAAACACATAGAAAGAGTCTTAAAAAAAATGCACTGAAAGCTAATGCAGCCTCTCACAACAATGCCAGCTGGTACACTGATACAGGTGGGTTCCTGGAACACTCACCCAGCAGGGGAAGCTTGTATGACAAGGGGCCCACCCTCTAGAAGATAATTCCATTTTAGGGGATCCCTCCCCTCATACATATGGGGGTGTGTGTGTGTGTACATGCGTGTAAAGGATGTACTTTCTACAATAAGTCCAATATTGTGCTGGGAATTTAAATGTTTTATTCCCTAGTTATCACAACAGTACTGCTGGGTAGTAATTATTGTGTTACCCATTATACAGAGTAGGAACCTGAAGCTTAAGTAATTCCCCCAAGGTCACATAGCAAGGAAGATCAAAAGGCAAAGAAATATCTTGAACCTTCAAAGCTTATGCTTCCATTATACTATACTTGGAAAGAAACATGGAAAGAAATTATTACATAAAAGAAAGATATTAAATGCTAAAACTTCAGTGACAATTTTTTCCTTTGCAATATCAGAATCATCCAGTAGGCTGCACTCCTGAATCAGTTTTCTAATAGAAACCCCAAGCCATTAAACAATTATATTCTTAGTGCTTCAATTGTTTTTTTGATATATTATTTCACATGAAATCTACAATTATAATTTACAAATTTTGATATGGATGTTTGAAAATCAGAAGAACATACTGTTTTTATACATTGGTTTCCATCCTTAACTGATTTTTTAAATTAAGACGGTACCCTATTCCCTGCACCTTCTTTTATCCCGCCCCTCCCCTCCTCCCTCTGGCAGCTGACAGTCTGTTCCATGTAACTGCTTCTGTTTCTAATGCATGACCCATGGGCATGGACAGCAGTGAGGGGATTGCCAGCGGGAGGGGAGGGGGGCTGGATGAAGGTGGGCAAAGGGAAAAAAAGCAGGGACAACTGTAATAAAGTAAACAATAAAATGCAAAAAAAATAGTACCTTATTAAAATTGTTTACAAAAATTATTGATGCTTCCACAGCTAGGAACAGAGCTTTATTTCACCCCACCACTGTGAAAGCCTTGCTCTTTTATCAGAAGCTGCCACACAGACTGTAGTCTGATTTTCAGAAGTATTAGTTTATCAGCTTGTCTCCAAATGTGCCAAGGCACAGCTACTTTAAAATAATCTAAGAAAGTGGTTCTTAAAGTATGTTCTATAACCAGCAACATCAACATGATCCTGGGATCTTGTTAGGTAAATTCTCATGCCCCACTTCAGACCCACTGTTACCAGACCAAACCAGGTTCAACTACTCAGTAGTTGCCTGCCCAAAGACAACCACACAAGAATTTTATAGGAAGGGACTTTATCGTGAGTGGCAATCAAGGGCACACCAGGGTTCACTTCCCAAAGCAGCATGTCCCCCAACAAAGGATTGGATTTGTCTTTATTCAAGGAAATCTTGCATAAACATTAAGGTGAACTTCATCATCCCATGTATATGCAGGGACATTACTTTGCATGCAAAGTTAGAAAACATACCCTACACATACATTACATGTCAAAAAATGACTAAAATCTTGAGGAGATTTTAGTATTACAATGATAGTATAAGGAGATAAGTTCGTGAGGAGGTCACTAGGGGTCCCTCTCTTTGGCTGTCCTCAGGCAATTTCAACCTGATCAGCTCCCTGGTCCTGCAGTTCATCCTAGACTTGTTCCTGAAAAATAGCTCTGACAATCATCAATGTCAGGGATGGCATAGATATGAAAGGAAGTTTAACTAATTAAGTCTAAGACTCTCTGTTAAACTCTAAGCAAATTACAGGATATGGTTACACAAACCTCATAAGATCTAGGGTGAATAAGTAACTTTACAAGTTAACCTAAGCAAAGTTATGAATTCTAAATAAAAGTATTTGCTAGGCTACCTGCTAGGCTATATATAGATAACTTAGGTTACATTACCAAATTAAAAACTCTGGGAATAGAGTCCAGAAAAGTATGTTTTAAGAAGCCTTCAGGGGAATTTTGATGCACACTAAAGTTTGAGTACCACCAACCTGCAATAATTCTTAAAAGTTTAGATTTCTGATCCTCCCCAGATTGAATCAGAATCTCTGGGATCTAGGAATTTATATGTTTTAAAAATATCCCAGTGATACTTAGACATATAGAAGTTAGAGAAATTCACTGGCCTATGTAGTAGTATTTGAAGGGACAAGGAAGGATCCTTCTGTTAACGGACTAAAGGGGTCTGTTTGCCTGCATACATCAAAGCTTAATCAAACGTGAACAGGAGTTTGCAGTCGAGAAAGTAAAGGTTTGTGAGTTGAGAAAAGGGTACCAAGCCCAAAATCACAGGTAAGCTACTGCTCAAAGACCTGGCTCTCCAATGGCTTCCAGGAGATGGGTTATAAAGGGGGAAAATCATTAATTATGGTGGCTAAAGAAATTGGGGTCAAGGGCTCTACTGATTGGTTAGGGCCAGAGTAGCGTGTAGTGGATCACTGTGTCACATCCTGATGTCAGTCATGGCGTTGTTCTGTCTGCTTTCATGAGGGTGTGGTCTGACGGACCTGTGGCTAAAACACAATCTAAGACAAGATGCTAACTTTAGCTTGACTGGAACTCTGTTTCTGTGGCCAACACACCTGTGGTTTTGTTCTTTAAGACAGTTTGATGCTGACCAGAATCTGATGTCCTATGGGTTTAATGATTAAGGAAGGAAGTGGACAGACAGAAAGGAGAAAAAAATCATGTTAAAGAAATGGAAATGGCTTAACATTCTCTTAACATTCCTGTCCACTTCTACATAAAAGTCAGTTAATTTTGTAAAATTAAGCAAGGATTCTTCATTAGTTTCTAAGTTCATTAAGTCACAAATATTTTATAGTGAATTTATTTTATTAACTGGGTATTTCCCCATCATAAGAGAACTTAGAAAGTAAAGAATTAGAAGGGAAGCATATTACAAAGAGACTACCAAAGTCTAATTTGAATCGTTTTGCCTTACAGATCTCATTTACAGATATCTCACACTATTCATTAAGGGGATGTCATAGTTTCAGTATGTTAAAAAAGAAAAGAAAAGAAACAACAGACAAAATGGAGTTATTTTTGCTAAGCCACGTCACTAAATCAAAACTTAATAACTAACCTAATTGCAGTGTTAGCACATCTTTGGAGTGGAATTTTAAACCAGTCAATCTGGGATTATCTGATAAACGTTGTGAGGTAATCTACCCGATAACACCTCCTGCCTTCCCTTGAGGCAGCAATTTTCAACCTTTTTCCTTTCGTACGTAGCACACATAAACTAATTACTAAAGTTCAGTGGCTCACCAAAACAGATATTGTATATTTTTGCCAATCTGATGAAAAGTATGTATAATTTTGATTCATTCACACCATATGGCTATTGTGTTGGCTGTTGTCATTTTTAAAATTTGACATTCTAAGGGAAAACAGGCTAGTACCCCTGACTAAATAGTCAGGTATTGCATGTTTTAAAAATTCTTGCAGCACACCAGTTGAAAATTGCTGCCCTAAGGGAAGGCGTCCTTGCTTGAAATATTCATTCTTTTAACTTCTATAGTTCAATTTTTTTCTACCTATAAAACCCTTCCATTTTTACACCTAGTCAGAGTGTTACCAGATGAAAGTGGGATTTAGGTGCCCACTGCCGAGCATAGGCATAAAACAAAAGTTGGTGAGGAAGGAAAAAGGTCCTTATTAAAATGTTGCACAGTTTGGAGGAGCAGGGGACTCTCCAACTCTGGGTTCCTCTCTTCCACAAATCACAGAAATCCCCTTGTTCCCCAAAAGACTGAAATCCGAATCCATGCCCAGAGATCCCCCTCCATTATTGTCTGTCCTGCCGGAGCACAAGGCTGCTGAGCAGACTGCTCTCAGGGTTTCAGGCTCCCTCCCTGAAGTGCACGTGTGCGGTCCGGCACCACCGTCATCTTGCTGTAGTTTTTTGTCATTTCTGGGACCTGGGGCCACTGCCAGACCACGTGATCTCCGGGGCCCACTAGCCCACGAACACTCCAGCCCCATGCAGGGCCAGTGAGGGGAAGGAGAAGGGGCAAGTCTCCTCCTAACCTTTATTTAAATTTCCCAGCCCCAAATTCCATGTGCTCCAGAAGCATCCTGCTTCCCAGGCAATTCACCCTTTTTCAGGCTAGAATGGCAGGTCTGTCTTTCCCCCTGTTTGATAAACTCCACAGCATCCATGTTGCTGTGACCTCTGGTTTCCCCTTCAATCAGGAACCAGAAGAGGGTAGGAGAGCTAGCCTCTGTCTATCACTTTCACTAGCCATGTACAGTGTGTCTTCCTGGGGTACAGTGTCACCCTGGGCTAGCTCAATTGCTGGGACAACTGGAGGCTGGTTTGTTTACTCTTTACCTGGGAGTAGGGAAAATTTTTCATGTGCTGTGCTGCAGTTTCAGTCCCACCACCTGTGGTGTTTGCTGCAACAACCTCTGCCTCCAATCTGCGGCCTGGCTTCTCCTGCTCCTCCTCAGGGTCCCCCCCTCTCCTCAGTGATCTGGCCACATGCCCCTGTATCAAGAAGACCCTTCTAATTTGTAGGTGATGCTACCCAATTTATAAATCTTTTAATAAAGCCAACTAGATCTAAAATTTGCTTGGTTGAATTTTGTTAATAAGTATAATATCTTTAGTGTAACATCCTTTTGCCAACTCCTATCCCTGCCAAAGAGAACCTTATAAGTCTACATGGTAGTAATCAAACAATGCTCATATTCTGAGTAGTAGGTAATCATCTACTGTGGTATTTATTTGATGAGTGAGTATTTTATTGTAAATAGAACCTATATATTCAAGGGCATAAATCTAAAACTTGAGACATATAGGAAAATTCATCTCATTACTTTATAATATCACTTAAAAAACTTTTTCAAAGAGTGCATATCCAGCCAAATGACCAGACTAGGCTCCATATGAGTTCCTGTTGCTTCAGAGAAACGCAGATACAACATAAATGATCCTCGAAAACATTGTTAAGTGAGAGAAGCCAGATACAAAATGACACATATTGTATGGTTCCATTTATGGGAAATATCCAGAATAAGCAAATCTATAGAGACAGATTAGAAACCTGTAGATTAATGGTTGTCAGGGACTAGGGGAGGAGATAATTGTGGAGTGACTGCTTAATGAGTGGGGAGTTTCCTTTCAGGGTGAGGAAAATATTCTGGAACTAGTTGGTGGTAATTGTGAATGTGCCAAACACAACTGAATTGTTCATCTTAAAATGGCACATCTTATATTATGTGTGCTGTATTTTACCACAATAAAAACAAACACATACATAAAATAGAATAAAATAAAATCTCCTCTCAAAGAATGCAGATTGATAATTCTCTGGATATAGAAAAGAATATGCCACTGGAATTGAAAGCAATTCTAAAAGATACACCCCAATATCTTTTAAGCAATGATAATAAATTTGGAAAAATGTCAGCTTACAACATTGAAAGCCAGCTCTCACTTAGATATATGCTTTGACTTGCCCCAAAAAAGTGCAAATTAATGACTATCAGTGTTTATATAAGTATACATAAAGGCTATTTCTAATTTAATTTACTCCTTCAGAGAACTCAGAGATATTTATAGCTATGACCTCAATTTGTGTCCTTTTATATTTCCCCCTCAACCGTCTAAAACCAAATTGCCCTCCTAAAAACTCATCATATCCCATCAGGTTTAGATTAAAAACTTTGTGTCAGAAAACTTCAGCTGGTAAACTGGAGGAGGTTGTGAACTGCTTTGAAATGAGACAAAATGGTGTCTGCTGTGCCTTCTGAAGAAGGGCTGCTAGTTGTGTAGGCGCTTTTGTGAAATTCTGTGTCACCCACGCTACCCATTACAATGCTCACAACATTCACATATCAGAACTGGAGGAAATGTAGCTGGCGCTTTATTTATTCCTGTTACCTCCTGTCTTGAAGCGGGACGCCAGTGCTTCATGCAGCCCTGAGTGGTAAACATCAACTGGAAGAGGACTTTTTTTTAGGAAATTAATCACAGGAATCAAAAGGAATTCCTGAAGACCAATGTTAAGAAAATGAAGGCACTGTTTACAAAGTGTAGAATTAGTGCCAGAGGATACGTCTAATAAATCATTTCTGCTGCATCCATGGACAATATAATCTCCCTTGTGGTTTCTCATATTTATATGATACAAAGATTATTCCACTTTGTATGCCCACTAATTGTGTGCATTCATAAAGCAGATCTTTGTGCTGTTAAGGAAACATAATACAGGCTGATACAGTGTTAATGAAATTATTTTTTTTAAAAACCTGCCAAATGGATAAGATGTTTGCCCTATATTAGTGACTGTCATTATGATGTAAAACCTACTTTAATGAATACCTGACAAAGAAACCTTTTAAAGGAATGATTATCTTTGACATAAATATATTCAGCTTCTATTTATACAATGAAATCTTAACTAGTTGGTAAAAATGGTACAATATTACTATGGGTATAGAAAACACTACATAAAGAATATGCAAAGGCTGCCTGAAAAGTTAATGACTAATTTTATCTGAATTGGTGCTTCAGTGACAACATACATAGTCTGAGAAAATTGTTATGTTTAGGGTATTGTTATGAAACTGAAGGGGTCCATTTGCTTTGTGGTCACCAAAGCCCAATAAGACACAAACAGGAGTTTGCAGCCAAAAAAGTAAGGGTTTATTAGTTGAGGATATGGTGCCTTGCCCTGAGTCACAGGTGAGCTAAAGCTCAAAGACTTGGCTTCCCGATGGCTTCTAGAGGATGGAGTATAGAGAGGAAAATAGCATTAATCATGGTGACCAAAGGAGTTAGTGTCATGGTCTCTATTGATTGGTTGATCCTGATGTCAGCCATGGCTCAGTTCTGTCTGTTTCACAAAGATTTGTTCAGTGGAATTGTCCCACTTTCCTGGGTCTGGAACTGAAACACAACCAAGGCCAAGATGTGATCCTAAGTTTAATCAAAAACTCTGTCTCTATGGTCACTAGACCCAAGACCTTGTTCTAAGACTATTGGATGCTGACCAGAACCTCGTTGTTCTGAGGGCTTAATGATTAAGGAAGGGAGAGGGAGGTGGGTGAGTCAGGGTGCTGAGTGAGGCTAGTTTGAATCAAAGGAAACAAAAACAAAAAAAAGATCGGATTAAAGGAAATAAGGTTTCTGCATAGTTATGGTATTATGGGTACAATCTGTACATTTCAATTATACCCAGAGCCTTATTAATGCTGTGTGTAAAATACAGAAATTATCAAAAGGAGAAAGCTTTATGTTTGCATTCTGATTTCAAATACAAGGCAAGATAATTATAATTTATGACCCAGTGACGTATTTTACATTTTAAAATTGAAAAACAAGGGGAAAATGGGAAGTACTTGAGTGTAAATGCAATGATACTTAAAAATGGTGACCTCACTGCATTTTTTATTTTTAGATGACATGTTAAAGCAAATAACTATTTTATTATACAGTTGTCTAATTCTGTTCAGAGAAGAGGAATGAAAAATATAAAAAGCTATAAAATATAGACCATAATAACTAGTTATTTATTATTAGCCTGAAGAAACAAAGGAAAATTTGTAAGTCTTCACATTTAAACATAAGATAAGTAAATAAGCAATCCCTTTATTGTTCTCCATTTCCACTGAAAACAGCAGCTAAAATTAAATAGGTTAAATGAAGAACACTCTTAGTAGTGTGGCTAATAACAAAAGAAAATATGAAATACTTCTCCCTGGAGACTGTGAACAGAGAGGACATACATCTATAGGTAAAGATTTCTCTGGTGCCTGAGGTATGAATTATATGCTTCTCACTGATTATGGGATTCTATGGAAACTTATTCTCTAAAATAATGCAATACAGCGTCGTCCCAGCAGGTAGTGGTGTCTTTTGTGTTTAATGTAAATTAAATATTTTTAGCATTGAACTTCACTAATTTAGGCAGTTGCCACTTTTTATTAGTGAAACCCAAATGAAGACATCACTTTCTCAGTGTCTCCTAGTTAACTGTAGAGTGTGAGGGAGAAGTTGTGAAAATGTGGAAGAAAGGATTGGAAAATGGATAAGGACAGTTAATAAAATTATTATAGGGTCATGATTATCAGTCCTGGCTACAATTAGAATCATTTGGGAAAACATAAAAAAAAGTACCAATGCCTGAGCCCCACTGGGCTCGGGTGGGGCCCCTACACAGATATTTTTTGCAACCAGTTTTGAGAACCACTATTACAGGACTTTTAAGTGTGACCAAAAGAGGGGGGTGGGTTCTATGGAAAGTAATCACCCTGGGTGATCTACCATAAATTCCTAACTGGAACAGTCATGGTGGGTAGTCACACCTTAAGCATACAGCTTCTATCTCTGCCTTAAGCAAGCTGTGTTCATTGTTTCTGTGCATTTAGGTTACACACCTTTAAAATACCTCTTTTTAGACACCTCCTTTTAAAACACCACCACCCTTTCAAAGCCCTCCTTCAAAAGCAGGACCACCCTCAAGAAAACAGATAATCTTTTTAACTATCCTCTAATCTGGTCCCTGCCTTGCTTTTTCCTGCCTGCATGTAATCTTCCTTAAATTCCCTCCTTAATTCCAAATGTATAAAAGAAGCTGCAAAAATGCTTTAATTTCTTGGAAGCATTTTTCTCAGTCTGTTGAGATCTTGCTTCCAGGTGTATCCTCTGTTTGGCTCAAATAAACTCATAAAAATTTTCTGCAGTCTAGACATTCTCACATTGATAAGAGTATTATGGTTAAAAAAAATCTCTACAGCAACTATTGTTTCAGAGTATTTTTTGAACATAAGACACAAATAAATTTTGTCAGCTGTCCATCTACCCATGGACCCATGCAAGGGATAGAATTCAACAGAAGCATACGATATAGTACTAGGAAGAATAATGAATCAGAACAGAACAGATCCTGTCTAGCCTTCACTTCATCGTTGGTGAGGTGTGTGATCCTGTGCAAGTTACTTTATCACTCTGGTCTTCAATTTCCTCATACCAAAAGGGAGGGAACTACATGGCCATCAGGTCCCTTCTAGTTTCCTGATTCGCTAGCAATTTGTGATG
Source organism: Tonatia bakeri (assembly GCA_004024845.1). NCBI lineage: Eukaryota > Metazoa > Chordata > Mammalia > Chiroptera > Phyllostomidae > Tonatia > Tonatia bakeri. The sequence goes on from PVIA01000187.1 coordinate 98,830, forward strand.
ATTTTGCACCTTTTTGCAGGGATCTGTGCGTAAAACACTTTCCAGTTTGAAAGTTACAGCAATATCCTTACACCAAAGAGGACCAAAGCATTTTACTAATTCTGTTTCAGTGTCTTTCTCATAACTAATTTTAAATCAGACTATTGACAAGTCAACTCCATCATGTTGAAGACATTATCACGAAAGACTCCATGCATGAGTAACTCAGCAACCATTTTTTTAACATCTTTTATGTTCCAGACACTGTGCTAGAAACTGAGATGTGGCAGAAATAAAGAAGACATAGTCTTTACTATCAGTAAGCTCAAGGTTTTATAAAAAAGACAAAGTGAGTTTGAAGAATGGAATCCAAGTTCCCTTAGACTATAAAAGGCACATACTTTTCCATAAATACTCCCCCAAATAATGAAATACCCCTCAGGAACAATTGAAAAATGTGTTCTTTTACTAGATTTACTTCCTGAATAATTTCTATAAATCTCCAAGGAACACTTCCATGTTCTACAATCTGTCCAGATGGTCATTGGCCAATTGACTAGCCATCCTTATCTAGAAGTCATAGCTCCATATCTCACAATTTATTTCTTGATGGCTTGCAAATGCCTTTCCATGCTGCTTCTGCGTGCTCTCTCTCTTTTGCTTCACATTAGGTGTGTGTACATAGTCTCTTAATTCCCTGTAGCACAGCCAAGCCCACTCTAACGCTTAACTGAAAGTTTAGGGATAATCCAAGCAAAAGGCAAAAAATAGCTTGTAACTCAGCTGCCACTAAAAGTGACTTGCTAATCTTAGGATCTTCCATCAATATTAAATATAAATAGTTATTATATGTTAGAGACTATTCTATGTGGCAGGTAACTCCAGTCATCTTCCTATCGTGGAGCTTTGTGACCTATAAATCTTTATTACCAGTTGATATTCATTTATGGAATAAGGGTTACACATACATGAAAATATTTTACCACCAAAAATAAAAAATAAAATACCACCAATCTAAAAGAAAGTGATGAGGTGTAAAAAAATAAATGAAATACATCTGGATTATTTGAAAAACAGATAATTAGCTTTCTTGGTAGAGCATCATGGTAAAATGCACAACTGTTTGTTGTGTTTGAGTCCCCACTCTGCCACACACCAGGATGTAAATTAGACAAATCACATAACATCTCTCTGCCTATATGGTCCTCACTTTTACTGTAAAAATAATATCACTGCCTGCCTTATAGACTTGTGTAGAATAAAGAAAATACTATGGATTTCATGGAAGTGAGTTTATACATTCTAAATTACCTTTAAAGGTTATACATTCAAATGTTAGAAGCCTTGTAATGAAAAAAGCTTTTAAGTAAATAGTTCTAACTGTAAACTAACAGTAAGAAGAGTATTGGGTTTTGGTTTTGACAAATGTAGCTCATATATCATGGTCCTATGCAGGGTCCTATGGCTCTGAAGTCAAATATCAGTCACTGGGAACTGACATAATGACCTCCAGAGATTTGGCTATAGGAATGATCTTCCTATCACAGACTATAGTTGGAATTTGGGGGTATTTTTTTCTTTTTTATCTTTTCATTTACAATAACAAGTATATATTAAGATCCACAGTTTTGGTTCTCGGGCACCTGATTGTGGTCAGCTCTTCAGTCATTCTGTCCAAAAAAGTGACCCAGGCAATGACAGCTTCTGGGTTGACGTATTTCCTTAATAACTTTTAATACAAACTTCTGTGTTTACAGATGGGCAGGGGTATGTCCACTGATAGCACCTGCCTCTTGAGTATTTTTCAAACCATCACAGCCATCCCCCAAAACTCCAGGCCCACAAACTATAAAGTTAAAGTCCCAAAGTACAGTTTTTTATGCTTACCTCTCCTATGCCTATAACTAAGAAGTCCCCCTTCTCCCATTTCATTCCCAGACTGGCCTCATCTCCCATCCTAGGATGACTAACAGAGAAAACATTCATTTTCTTTACACTCACCCACCAGATAGTCTTTAGCCTCAGAGGATCAGACAAGGCAATGGTAACAGTTTAATAGAGATACTTCAAAGTCTGGGTTATTCAACCGAAAAACCAATGGATGAATTGCCAATGGTTCAGCCAGGGTAAAGCTGTTCCAAGACCTTTTCAAGTCTTTACTTCAGCATAATGTAAAGACAAGGCCCAGACCTGGATCCTGATGTGGACTGTTCTAAACTAGTTCATGAGAAAATTTTTGTATAAAAGATACGTGTGTGTGTGTGTGTGTGTATGGCATATATATATATATATATATATATATATATATATATATATATATATATATATAAAATCTCCGGAGGAGGGGCAATTCTCAGGGGCATGACTAAATCAATATTTAGGGGAAAGATAGTGTGATCTGTCTCTGTCTCTGCAAGGGTGTATTTATGCTAAGGACAGCAAAGTGTACATTGGTCATTCACACATGTAACATTTCTGTCTGAAGTACTAGCTTTCAGAATAATGGCGACTTACATTTTTCTACTAGAACAATAGGTTATTATCATTTTGTTAAAGGTATTCTGATGATTTTCTTAAAGCCAAAGAATCTGCTCCAAAGGTGAGTTAGTGTTTCTACTACTAACACATTTTAAATGGTGGCTTTCAAGTTAAGAAAAAACAAACTTAATTTCATGTAATGATCTACTCTAGGGGTGATAAAGGTCCACATCCAGACTGGGGGCAGGAGGGAATGAGGACAAAGAACCCGTCCTGGATGGGGAATGACTGGAGAGAATGCTGGAAGTTGGGTAAAAGCCAAGTGAATTGGTACAGAGAGGTCAGGAGAGAATGATCCAGGCAGATGAAGCAGCTTTTGTGAAATCTTAGGGACCAGACAGAAGAAGGGTGCCTTCAAAAGAAGGGAACATTTTGGTTTCGAGGTCATGGAGGGGTGACATTTTGGTTGGGCAGTTTTAGCACTTATACCATGAGTCTAAAATAAACCCATTAAACTTTGATTTTTAAAAAATCACTAGGTAATTTGTAAAGCACACTCTTAGTCTTTATTCTTAAAGGTGAAGAGGGTTCCAGGGAGGGGATGGTTAGGTTGAAAGTATAATGGATTATTATAGATTATATCAAAGATTACATAGTTCATTGACAATCTTAAAAGAGACAGAAAACATCCTATTTCTAAGGCTTTCTCATGAAATCTTTCTGCTTAATACTGTACCTCAACCACTGAAAAGGTTATGATGACTGCCCCATATGTATTTCAAAAAAATAAGTAATCTGGTTTATAAAATAAGTGTAATATAATTCATTGAAGTCTACTTTTCTCCCTAATGACTACTTATATGCTGTTTTTGGCTTTTTGTGAGGGTGCCCTAAGCATATACATAAATTTCCTCTTTGCTCTTTGCTTAATCCAATCTGGGTTTTGTTTGTAGTTCATTTTCTAGTTCCTGTAAGTGTAAAGTTAGATTGTTTGAGGTTTTTCTTGTTTCTTGAGTTAAGCCTGTAATTCGATAAATTTCCCTCTTAGGACTGCTTTCCTTCTGTCCCACAGATTTTGGGTTGTATTCTCATTTTCATTTTTTTCAAGGTATCTTTTGATTTCTTCCTTGATTTAATTGCTAACCCATTAATTGTTTAGTAACATGTTATTTAGCCTCCATGTCTTTGTTTTTTCCAGTTTTTTTTCTTGTGATTTATTTCTAGTTTCATACCATTAAGGTCAGAAAAGATGCTTGATATGACTTCAGTCTTCTTAAATTTATTGAGACTTGTTTTGTGTCCTAACATATGGTGTCTCTTAGAAAATGTTTCATGTGCATTTGAAAAAAATGTATATTCTGCTGCTTTGGGGTGAAATGAGCTGAAGATATCAATTAAATCCATCTGACTTACTGTCATTTAGGAGTGCTATTTCCTTGCTGATTTTCTCTCTGGAAGATCTGTCCATTGATGTCAATGGGGTGTTAAAATTCCCTATTATAGCTGCATTTCTGTCAATCTCTCTTATGTCCATCAAGATTTGCTTTACATATTTAGGTGCTCCTATGTTGGGTGCATAAATGTTTACAAGGGTTATATCTACTTATTCTATTACTCCCTTTATCACTGTGTAGTGCCCTTTGTTTCAAAGTCTATTTTGTCAGCTATAAATATTGCTACCCCAGCTTTTTGTTCTTTTCCATTTTCATGAAATACCTTTTTTCATCCCTTTACTTTTAGTCTGTGTGTATTTTTTGTCCTGAGACAGATATACATGTATCAGTTGTCTACAATATAGGTCTACATATAGGTCTACAATAGGTATGTATGTATCTGTTGTATACCAAAATGTTACCTTCTCTGTTGTATCTGTTGTAGACAGCATTTATATGGGTCTTGTTTTCTTATCCATTTAGCAACTATGTGTCTTTTGATTGTAGCATTTAAGCTATTTATATTTAAAGTGATTATTGATAGGTATGTATTTATTGCCATTTTATTCTTTGAGGTATATTTCTTTTTCTCTTCCTCCTCCTGCTCCTTCTTCTTCTAGAAGACGCTTTAACATTTCTTGTAATACTGTTTTGGTGGTAACAAATTCCTTTACCTTTTTCTTGTGCTTAATCCCATTTGGGATTCCAGATACGCATTTATACATTTTTTGGGGGGGATGGCATTTTGCTGTGCTTGTATATTTATTGATTAAATTGGAAACCCAGGGTAAATTGATAAACTAGTCTTCTAGATGAGGGCTATAACTCTGTTCTCAAATGGAGAGAGATGACGTCTCCTGGGCTTCAAAAGTAATGTAAGCTACAGAAGTTTCCTTGTTCCTACTACAAGTGAGTGGAATGGTTGGTATGCATCGTATATAACTCATAGTGCCACTGGTGTGCCAAAGAAATCTCCTTCAAAAATTGTGGTCAGTGGGGTTTTTTAGTATAGGAAATTTGGAAACTTTTGAAGATAAAATATTTGAAGAGGTTCTTGCTGTCTCCAATGAGCTAGAAATTAACATTTTTCAAATAGTGTTCTTGTCATTTTGAAACTTGAGCTTTCATTAATTATTTTTAAATTAGTGGTGGTAACTGTATAATCTTATAATTGTAACCTACTGATAAAGCTTTCTAGTCTTTTTTCAGAAACATATTACAAGCAATTTGAAATATATAATTAATTAGCAATTAGCTAGAAAAGCTGCTGACAACTAATGCTCTGTTGTATAGATAAAAGCCGATAAATCTTGAGTTACAAAGTATGTCTTATGTTAAGTTTCTTTTCTTTCTTGGTAGTAGAGGGAAATTAGAACACAGAAATATTTTTAAACATTAGAATCATATATTAGAGAGGCAAAAAAATACAGATATTTTCCTGACATTGAGCAATGAAAATTTTGGTTTGAAATACTCTGAACTCGGAGGATATACTCTTTGAAGATAGTGTTCGATGTGGAGGTTTTTCTTTAAAATCTTTTGACTTTCTTTGTCAAAAAATTCCAATGATAGGGAAGTAGGAAAGTCATTTGACTTTTTTCTATCTCAGTTTCTTCGTCTATAAAATAGAATTCAGAGCAAGAGAGGGGGAAGGGGGAAAGAGAGAGAGAGAGGAGGATACGTTTCGTTTTTAAGTCTTGAACTGTGGAGTTGGACTGTTGTGGGCTGGTATCCTGGCTTTGCCGTTTTCTAACTGTGTGAGTTTAGGTAAGTCACTTCTCTAAACATTAGTTTCTCTATCTATAAAACAAGGATAAAATAGCACCTACTATTAGGGCTCTTTTAAGGGTAAAAGGAGAAGTGCAATTAGTTAAGTCCATCGCGTAGTGTTAGTACTTCAGAAATTATATACATTCAATAAATAATTTTATTAAAAGCATTTTTATAAATTAATAGGGCTAATTGTTCCAATAAGGGCCATTTATCAAAAGTGAGATCGGTATCTTCCTCCACAATATCAGAGGTAATGGCCTCCCTCCTTAGATTTTCCACCTAGCACTTTACTCATACTTATTGATTAATGTCTGATTTCTATAGTTAAAAGTGACTATAGCTAGCTAGTCTTTTCCACTGGATTATAAAGTAGGGAAGGTAGAGATTGTATATATAATCTATATATAGAAGATATAATCTATCTTCTAATCTCTCTCTCTCTATATATATATTCTCTATCTTCCATGGTCAGAGGTATCCAGCCATGTAATATGAAAAATAGAGACATTTGTTGAAGAAGATACAAGATGCAAGAAACATTGTACATAGGACAATGACATCTCAGTCCTCTTCAAAGTAGGCACCTTGGGACCTCACACAGTTCTCCCAATCACCATCAGCTGCCCCGTTGTATTTTCCTGAATCTCATTGATGTTCTGAAATCTCTTCCCTTTCAAAGGTGATTTTGATTTTTAGAGAAGCCAGAAGTTACAGGCTACCAAATCTGGGCTGTAGTGGGCTGAGTCACCTGTGTGACTTGGTGTTTCACCAAGAAATTCTTCGTGAGACAGGATGCATGAACAGAGATGCATGAGCGGGTGTAATGTTGTGATTGTGACGAAGCTGCCAATCACCAGTTGCCCATAGCTTCAGCCTTCTGAATCATCCCAATAGTTTTTGTGGAGAAATGTTCAAGTTTAACACAAAATTTGATACAGATTTGTTTCTCTCTTGCTCAGTCCTTTAGAATGTGATGACCACACAGTATACATTGTTCATACATGTGCATTCCAGTCCACTCTGCTTGGCTGCCAGTATACATCAGTGTTGTGCAGACTGCTCTCATTATATCAATAATGGCTGGACTTTTTCTGGACAGACTATATATATTTTGGGGGAGGGGGGAGGAGGATTGTATATTTTGAATTGAATTTAAATTGCATTCCAGCTATGACTACACTATCTGAATGTAGCCAATTATCATCAAAGATAAAATTTCAGTCAACAGTTTATCCCTAGACAACCTATTGAGTTGTAGAACAGAACAACTGGGAGGGACCATCTACCTGACCTGCCTCTAGTTGGGGACCCAGCCACTCTAAGATGAATGGGGTTCTTATATGGAGCTGCAGGGACCTCATAGTGACAGCCTTTGAGGGGTAGGATGAGGACTTTGGCCTTGCTGGTCTCTATGAAAAAAGGGATAGCAGGGACTCCTGATGTTAACATGGTTGCCAGAGCTCTGTGTCTCTTTAGGGCCAGTCATCAGCCTGCACCAGTCACTGTCTACTCTTCACAAAGGATATTTGTGATGGGATTGTGAGAACTGAAGTCCTATTTCTGCTAATGTCTCCTTCCTTTGTAAATATACATACATGTGCAAGCCTACACAACCACATGTAATCACATGCACAATCCTCCTCATTCAGTGTTAGTCCTGCCCTGAACTGTAATTGGGCTCTTTATAATACCACTTTAATGGTATGAAACTCCATGGAAATAAAATTAGAAAAGCCTGTTGTGAAGTGTTTATTTTAATGCATAGTTATATCCACTTTAGAAGTGGGTGGTATTTTGCGTGGCTTTTTTGTATTACTTGAAGATAACAATTTCTGCAGATCTTTTTGCTGATTTTTCTGGAGAGTTCTGGAGAGAAATTTTAGGCATAAGTTATTTAAAGATCTGATCACATCCTGTCAATTCAATTCACTGCACCAGATCTCTTTTGAATGTCTATAACACACAAAGCACTGAACCAGGAAATATCAGGGATTCACAAATAAGTAATAGGACCTACTCCCTGGTCTAGGGAGGTCATAGTTTAACATCATTACCATTGTATTTCTTAATGATTCCATCATACACAGTATGATGGATAAGGTGAATATAAAGCTGGTCAAGCAAACATCAAAACCTCCTCAAATCCTCTTTTGAAAAGAGAAAATCATACATAAGTAATAATGTGCTGGTTCTCAAGTCTTAGTCTCTCTTTTTTTAAAAAGATTTTATTTATTTATTTTTAGGGAGAAGAGAAGGGAGGAAGAATGAGAGGAAGAGAAACATCAATGTGTGGTTGCCTCTCACACACCCACTCCTGGGTACCTGGCCCGCAGCCCAGGCATGTGCCCTGACTGGGAGTCAAAACGGCAACCTGTTGGTTCACAGGGGGGCACTCAGTCCACTGAGCCACATCAGCCAGGGCCCAAGTCTTACTCTTGACAAGCAACACAAGCACCAATAAATATGAAATACATTAAATTAAAAATTATAGTGAAACCAAATTTATCCATTATTACCAAAAAATAAAAACATTTACGTTTTTTTAAAATTTTCTTGATAATGGAAACTTATATTCCCTTTAAGGCACCAAAGCATTTTTAAATATTAACCAATTTGAGATATGTCTTTCTAAAATGTATGGTATATTTCCCATGCATTTTAAAAGTGTGTATTCTGAACTAACTTTAAGATTTTCTTAATGAGACTGTAATATCATTGTGAGCATCAAATAGTATGCTGTACTGTAAATATGCAACTTTTCAGTGTTAACAATATTGAGGTGTGTAGGGCTATTTTTTCATATACCAACTGGACCCACAATATATTTTTGGTTTGCCTATGTATTTATTATAACTACTTAAAAATCTATTTTCTCAGTGTTTTAATGGTCTGAGTCCATTGCTGTTGCTATGTGATAGGCCACCCCAAACTTAGTGGCAAAAATAAAAATAATTTTATTACGTTCTTAAGGATCAGAAAGTACATGTGAAGACAACCGTTCCCTGCCTCTATGATTCCTGTCACCTCAGCTAGGAAGATTTAGATGGTTAGGAGTGACTTTAATACTAGAGTGCAGAACAGCTGGGATTGGAGAATTTAGTTCCATGAGGACATCTTATTTACCTCTCTCACATCTGGGCTGGAATAGTTAAAGGCTGGGATCAGCCGGGACTATTGACCAGACCACCTACACATAGTGTCTTCACATGGCCTGAGATTTTCACAACATGGTGACTGGGTTCTGAGAGGAAAAGCCCCAAAGAAGGGCTTCAGAATCATACAGCACTATTCTATCAGTAACAAGCAAGTCATTAGGTCAGCCCTGGATTCAATGGGATGAGATTTAGATCTCACTTTTTGGTGGGGCAGTGCAAGGTTACACTGGAGTAGGGCATAAGGAATACAAAAGATTATTGGGACCACCTTTGAAAAATACAATGTCAGCAATTATTTCTTATTGCTATTGATGTCTTCCCCTGTAGGTTTCCCATACAATATATTTTTGTTCTAAATACAATATATTTCAGTTCTTAAATAGCAAAATAAACAAAGTAGCTTTCAAAAACTAAATGTACAATCAGAATATACGGTCATTGTAAGGGTTCTCTTATGAATGAGTTGACTGAGTTTAAATACCCTGGCCTTATGGTAGCTACCCTGGCTTCCCTGAGGCTTTTCTTTCACTATTTTTCAAATAGTACAGTTGTTGGATGTCATGGACTGATGGTGACCTCCACCCCCAAATTCATATGTTGGATCCTTGACCCCCAATGTGACTGAGGTAATTAAGGTTAAATGAGGTCATAAGGGTGGGATTCCAATTTAACCAGACTGGCATTCTTATAAGAAAAGGAAGAGACAACAGAAGCACACACGCAGAGGACAGAGCCCGAGAGGATGCAGCGAGGAGACGGCTGTTTGCAAGCCAGGGAGACAGGCCTCAGGAGAAACCAAACCTGCCGGCAATGTTGTCCTGGACTTACAGCCTCCAGAGCTATGAGAAAATAAACTTTGTCGTTTAAACCACCCACACTGTGGTATTTTGTACGGTCACTGTAGGTGACTAATACACTAGATAATTAACATTTCAGAGACTATGGTCTTAGTCCTGCTGCTCCACTATTATTCTCACCTATGTTCTGCTTATTCTACCAGATATTCACTTTCTGTGCCATTGCTTATGCTGTTCCTTCTGCCTAAACAATTCTTTCCTCCTTGTCTATGTCTATTAACTCACCCCTCGAGGCTCAGTTCAGATGTCACCTTCTCTGTGTTTTACTTACCAACCACCAGGCAGAGTTAATCACTCCATCCTTGCATGTACCTTGATTTTTGTCATTTTTAATATTGAATGATAATTAGCCATCTTTGAGTCCCTCGCACTTGCTATAGAATAGGTGTTTGAGGGGAAAGACTACAATATCCTGGTTTCCCCCAGTTTTTGACACTGTGTCTAACATTTAGCAGGTATTCAATACACTTTTGTGGATTTAATACAGCACACTAGAAATACATAAAATTTAAGGCCTGGAAGACACCTTAATGATGATCTAATCCAGACTCTCATTTTACAAGTGAAAAAACTGCAGCCTGAAAAGATTGTTTCAGACAGATATTCCAAAGGAAATCACCCTCAGTTCTATTTAGCACAAAAAAAGCATCTTGAAAGGTAATAATTTTAGGGGATGATTAAACAATTGAAAAGGCATGAGCTCATAGCACTTAGAAGAGGAATGTGTTCCAGACATTGGGTGATGCATTTGAGGTTTGGAGACAGAGGTATGTGGGGGAGGAAGCAACTTTTCTCTACTCTTCTAGGTTCTTCCAGCTGATTTAATAACTAAAATAGACATGAATCGTATTAACAAAAGAAAATGACCAAATTTAATTACATATGTATACATGGGAATCACACATACATGAGCTGAGCAGTTCAGAGGCAGAAAGGGAGAATGAGGTATGTATGACATCCTGAGCCAAAGATGAGGTAATGCACCTTGGGGCTTCAGAGGAGAGGAAGGTCGTTTGCAGGACAATTAGAAGAGCAAAGGTGCAGTAATTAGAAGTTTGCCCTGCCCTGTAGGTAGGTCTTAAAAAGTTATTTCTGATGATAGCTCATTATGGGCAAGGCTTGTGCTCCATGTATGTCCTGTATGTATATATGGGCAAGGCCCATAATTTAACTTCAAGGGAGCAATAAAAGTATCTCATGAGTGCACAGGTCTCTATTGCCTACAGCTTGACAAAGTGGCACATCTTGGGAGGCCTATTCTGAACCCCTTCAGGTGGATGGCTGAATAAAGTGAGTACTGAGCTAATGTGTGCACGTTAAAAATGTGTTACTATGATTTGGAAGGACTATTCACAAATCTACAAAGAAACCGTGCATTACCTTTTATTATTTTTACGTATATTTCCCCATTTTCTCTACATATTTTTTGATGCATAGGTTGTTAGAAAGACAAGGGAGTGACTCATTTCAATGGCGCCCTTTATTTTCTGAGTAAAGCAGTGAGAATTGTGCTGCATGTATGTTCTGATAACTGGGGATAAGTTAAAATAATAAAAAATACATCTCCCTTTTCATTTCAGTATTACTACTCAAACAAACACTCAGTAAAAGCAAAGCACCTTACAGTTTATTTTTCCTGACAAACTTCCAAAGATAGGTGGTCTAGCACCTTTGGCCCCTCATCTATCTTCCCTCAGAAATGCTTTTCATTCCATAGAGGGAAAATGCTAAGGGTTGTGAAAATATAATTACTCTCTTGTCTCCTAAAGCATATTGACAATTTAGTCTCCAGAAAATTTTATGTGAAAGGACCCATTTACCTCCTGTTTTATGACTGGTCTTTGTGTCTAAAGATACAAACAGAACAAAAAATAACAAATCAGCAGAAAAGGCACAAAAGAAGTCTAAATTTCATTTTTTTATTATAAAGATAATGATGATAACATTATCAATACATAAATAACACGATCATGAGTTGTTGTAGACTTTAGTCAGATGATACAGTAAAGAGCTTAGTTCAATGCCTGGCTCTTCCTGTGTGGTATAGCTTCCTTGTATAGCTCACAAAGCTATACAATGTTAACTGTAAACATTGGCAAGAAGGTCCATGTGGCAGCATCAGTTTCTAGGTCTGTAAACTTGGGATCATTACTTATCTTTGTGACCCTTGGTTTTCTTATCTGTCAAATAAGGATCATGATGCCTTTGTGTGGTGTTGTGAAGATATGTTAAAATAATAAAGATAGGTTTCCTTTTGTCTAGTGGACATACTTGAGTTTTGCTCCTTTTTAAAAACTCATTTATTAATGACTTTGGGCAAGTCATGTAGGGCTTTGGAGCTCATTTCTTCTCATATAAAATGAGGAGTTGGAACAAGTGTATCTCTTATAACCGTAAACTTCTTAACAAAAGAAGGGCCCCCTCTCAGTGGGGCCATCAGTGATCATTTGAACTTGGCTTCCTCCTTTCTCCCATTGTTTGTTGGGGTCCCCGAGAGCACTGTATTAGGAATCATTGTCCTGTACATGACCAGAAATTTATCTTCATGCATGGATAGCTCCAGAAAATGTTGAAATTAGTTTAATTAAATAATGCAGAGATGAAATGTTTAATTGTATTTTCATGGCCTGGGCTGGAATTAGCACAGCGTTTCTGTTGGTTGATCAGAACTCTGATACCTTTAGGTATCAAATCCTAGAGCTCTCACCTCTCATTCTTTGTCAGAGCCATTTGGTTAGCATCTATGCCCAACTAAAAGTGGAGACTTGAGAGTTAACAATTTGAAAGGACTTAACTTTAGTATTAAAAAAAAGGCATCAGTGAGAGCAGAATGTTGAAAATAAGTATGTCATACTGTAGGTTGACTATTTAAATTGCTCAGGCCTGGGATTACCTTTGTCCCTGCCAAGGTAGAAACTTCCAAAAATGACTTAATCTTTTGTACATTAGAGTGAAAGAGGTAAATTTCCAGTTTCTTAAATCCTATTTTACCCTAAGATACACAAGAATTAATGAATAGCTAATGAAAATATTCTATGGTGTGTTATGCACAAGCTCTTTTCAGTGATGGAAAGAAAATTTCCTAAGAGTTGTGGTTTTCTAAAATATAAAGGGAACATAATATAGAATGAAGAAAAAAGCTTTGGAAAAGCAAGAATGTCCTTCTAAAAAGAGCACTGAAGTGAAAAAGGAAACGACAGTGGGAAAGGATGTGGGTGGAAGAAGATGATTCAGCCAGAGGGGGCTGGGGTGAGTACTGTGGGCTGGCCTGCCTAAGTGTGAAGTAGGCGGGTGGTTATGACTAGCATTGAATGAGAGATAATTAAAAGCAAGTTGGTACCAGTAACTGCCAGGGAAGGGAGGAGAATATGTCCAGAAAAAGCAGTTCTTTATTTCAATGCTGAATTAAAACACCTACGAGAATTTCATTTTGAAATTAAAAAATATTTTCTATAAACAGAATGTGGATGATTGTGAAATTTTACATGCTTTCTTCTAATGTTGTAATGAAAAGCAGTTTCAAAATAGTGTAATTGTGCCGGACACTCTTTCTTGGAAAGAAAGGTTTATTTTAAACTATCAGTCATTCTGTAAAGGAAAAAAATGTTACTGTTTGAAGTCATGCACAATACAAGTTATCATGTTTCAATGTAGGATCAGCAACAAATATAAATTTCTGAATGTTTTCAAAAGAAAAAACTGAAAATGAACAGCTTTCATCATTCTTTAAATAGCTTTGTGGATTGAAGAACATTATAATTAAACTGTACCAAGTGTCACTGCAAAGAATCTTCTAAATTATGGTCTGAGTAGGGGTGAGAAATGCTGTTTGATTGCTTGACAATCAAAACCAGAAGATGTTTAGATATGAACAACTCAGACTTATTGTAATTATATCAGATAGAGAAGTGAGAAGAACAGGTGTAGACTTGAATTCAGTAATCACTTGTTTATCTGTCTTTAAGAAACATTTAAAACTATTCATAAATACTCTGGAATGCATACTCACTGAGTAGTTTTGTATAATAAAAGACATATTAGCGAGTAATCAGTCCTTTCAATGTTTCCCAGGAATGGGTGGTGAAAAAATGGTTGTAGATGTCCTCAGAGTACTCACAAAATTTAGAAACGAATTTTCCAACAAGTACTTTATTTCAAACATAATGTCAGAAGGAATGTTCATAAGGGCTTGGAAATCTATTCCTTAAGCTCTTTTGCACTTAATTTTACTTAACTTTTTGGTCTCCTGAAACTCTTCTTAAGATGGGAAGGAATAGGTAAGAGATGTTATCAGGACACCCATCAGACAATTTAGAACCTTTCTTTCCTTCTTTCTTTTCAGTATTTAATATAGGTAGTATACAGTATGCCCAAAACATACTTCTTGGAAAGAAGCTGAGAAATTGATACCCTACCAGTACCCTTACAAAGTGTTTGATGCCCTGTTGGGTAGTAGAACAAATATTATACACTTGCCTGGAAAACAAAAAAAGCCTAAAAACTGTCAAGCTGAAAATGAGACATAGCACATTTTTTCATATCCTTTCCCAAAATGAATAAATAAGGACTATAAATTATACAGATAATATCTGTATTATATATATAAACAAGATGACGCTATATTCTATAGTCTTCTGAATTGAGCCTTCTTTTTTAACATTTAACTCAAAGTGTATCTAATTTCCATCTTACATAATGAGGAAACTTTCATATCATCCTCCAACCCCCACATTTCTTGGGGTTTTCCTTCTCCTGGGCATTTTTCATTCCAGACTGTCACTACTGGTTTTTTGTACAAACTAACAATTTTTTGCATAAAAAAGTGAGATATCTGATATATTTAAGAATAATTAAGCGATTTAAGAATTGGGTTGAATGGTTCTTTCTTTTTTTCCTTTTTATTGAATTTGTTGGAGTGACACTTTTTCTAAACAAATTCATGCAATAGTATATGGTCCCACAGAGGGAACTTCTAGGTACACTGGTACAGTCATAGAAAGACACTTTCATCTCAGTAATTGGAAGATATTTTTACGGATTAGAGATTTATCAAAACAATCTCAAGGGTTCTGTGCGGCAGTAAGTCCCTCATCCTTAGAGATACTCAAGTATTCACTGGCTACAATAACTTCAGTGTTCCTCCCAGAAGCAGACCCTGAAATGACAATCCACATACAAGTGGTCTTTCTGGCAGGTGACTTTAGAAAAGAGTGGTAGGAAATGGAGAAGTAAGACAAGGAAATTATGCTGGAAGTAAAAGAAACTTATGCTGGATATATTGTCACATAAGAGTCCACTGTGGTAACAGAAACTCTGATCCCACTTGGGAATTCTGTATGACTGTAAAATACCTCAATTATCCGCCCAGCAAGCTGATGATACTGGGATATTAACACACAAATTTCCATCTGTGGAGGTTGAAAGCTGTTCTAGAAGGGCATGAGTCTCCTGCTACCTCCTGCTTGCCAGGTGGGAGGGGATTATAAACTAAAATTAATTTTAGACTATAATAAAAGATAAAAAGTATTACTTGAACAAAAGGAGCTGTAGCCCAGGAGACACAGCTTTAGGTAGCTACTTAAATTGAGTTCTGCCAAGACAAAGAAGAGACCACCTTTTATAGTAAAATTTCCAATTCAGGTTCCCAATTAGCTCATTTTATGTAAATGAGTTATCTAAATTTTTACACTCCTGATTGGCCTGATTCACAGAGTCCTGATTGGTCAGTATTATACTTCATGACTGATCATTATGGAGAAGTTCTGTTTGGAAGGAGCAGGTTTCAGTCCATTGGTAGAAATATAAAACCAGGGTTTCCCTGCCGTGGTTGACTCAGACAGAGAAAACAAGCAGGGCATAGTGTGGGAAGCTGAGAATTTAGCCTGAGATTCTTTCCAGTATGCATAGTACATGAGGAGACTCTGTCAGCAAATGGCCTCTAGATCCTTATTAGTCACAAAATTTGGGCTCTCAGTTGACCATGGGGCATCCATCTCAGCAGATAAATTCCTTCTTGGGGTTCACATCAAATGCATCTTTCTTCTCAGGGCCGACGGGGGCAAATCAGGTGCTGGAGTTTCAAGAAATCCTATAGAAAATAAATGCCATGATGACAGTTGAAAGCCAGATTGGCACACTGAACTGATAAGAGTGAAAGGATATGGGTCAGGGTCCCTGGGGTATCTGCTATACTAGCTAAAAACTTGGGAAGGCTATTATATAAAAGAGATTGCAATATAATGACCCAAGGACTGAATCAATCCCAAGGATATGTATATTTATTGGTTTTTAAATGTTTGTTTTTTAAAATTGATCTTGAATGACCATAGGTACTTCCATGCTCATTCCAGTTTGCCTCAGCCTCCATCACTGACTACTGGTAAGCTTCACACATTTGCATTACTCATTGTTCTTAAAGTTTGCCACCCCTGGAGGAAGTTTAAATCTCAGATGATAGGCAGCTCTGGATAATTTTGAAGGTCACTGCCATAGTGTTTGCACGGTACCTGTGTAGCTTGAGCCAACATATCAGAATAGATTGCAAAGAGAAACTGCTTGGTATTCAGGGGGTTTGATTTAGGGTCGATAGTCATACTGCAGCTCATTTGCTAAGACAAACATGGACATTGATACTCACTCACTTAGCCTTGGATCACAAGGAAAGATGGCCTTGGCAGACAACATTAAAGCTTTTAAATATTGGCCTTGCATTATGCTAAGTGCAAGAAGCCAGACACACAAGGCTATATACTGCATGATTCCATTTATATGGCAATCTGGAAAGGCAAAACTTTAGGGCCAGAAATTAAGTCAGTACTTACAATGGGGGTTGGGACAGAGTGGAATAGAAAGGGGAAGTAGGGAGCTTTGAGGAGTGATAGAAGTGTCCTGAGTCTTCCCTGTGGTGTAGTCCCACTACTGTATATATTTATTCGTCAAATCCCATCAAATTGTACACTAAAAATGGGTGAATTTTACTGTATTATTTATCCAACCTCAGTAAATCTGACAATTTTAAATTGGGGGAAAAAACCTGCTAAGCTTGGGTCAAGCTCTTCACAGGTCCCCCAGCATTGTGGGAAAACTAGGGGTGGCTGGATAAGGTGTCCTCTGTGATGAGAAGGATGTATAGTTTCCCCTTTCCCTAAGCTACCTCTTTTTTTTAGTATTTCAAACATTCTTTATTCCTCAAATATGAAAAAACAGGTCAGTGGATGAGGGAAGATTTGTTTCAGTGTTGCCTTCAACTTCCTGCAGCCCTATCTGCCTTAGTCTTTTACCTCCAGTGTTTTTTTCTAGGCTCTACTTCAGAATTTACATTTTGTTATTTTGCCATATTTATTTATTTTTTTAAAAGAGATTCACAGGAGTTCTCTAATATTCAAGGGAAATCCAAGGCTATAAGATTCACAAGTCAAGAGGAGAGATGACATGGTTTGACAGAGGCTGAAGGCCTGAAGGTTCTACTTCAAAGGCCAAAAGTCTTATCTTCCCTGTCAGATCCATTTCTCTTTTTTTTGAATTCCTGTGCAAAGCACATTCCTAAAGGATTCTGACCTAGATTCTCCCATGGGTAAGCTGCTATCTGGATGTGGTTACTTCAGGGACTGCTGCCAAAGGCACTAATCTGGGAAGCAGGAAGCAGAAGAGAATGGCAAGTGCCATTTGCACTTCCCTAGTTGATAAGGGAGAGCACTCGCAATACTCCACTGGGGGTGGGGGATGTGGGATGATTATAAGAACCTGGGGCCAGCATCAGGCCATCCATGTCTGTCTCCCTGTAGCATCTGGTACATTCCCAGACCTCACACTAAGTGCTTTGATTTTTGTTGATTATTTGACTGATTGACCTCTACTCTCTGTGCCAAGGCTACCCTGAGCCTCATCTCCTGCTCCTGAGTGACTCATACATCCTCATAATTTTGTTTCACATCCTAAACCTCCGTATCCAGCCCTTCTTACCTCCTGGCCAGGTCGGCTTTACGTATTCCTTCTTTGAGTTTCACTAAAGCCTTTTGCTTATACCTATCATAGCTTAACCACTCTCTATTTTAATTGTATCCTGACTTCTCTGCCTTTTCCCTCTCCCATTTGCCTCTGCCCCTCTTTGATCACTAGGGAATGAGCCTACTGAAGGCAACAATTTTTTTATATCTGGTATTTTTTCCATATCTGGAACATTATAGATTCCTTATAAATGTGTGCCAATGAATAAATAAGAATTTGTTCGTGCTGCTTTTGGAAGTTGCTTTATCAGTTAGGAATGCTTTCAACTTCAAGTAAAAGAAGAGCGTGCTAATTTATATTGCCTTGTAAAAATAGACATTTCTTTTTCTGGTGTAAAAAAAATGTTTGGAGAAAAGCATCTGCTAACCTTGGTTTAGAGGTACAAGAGGTCGAGGCCAGGGGTTTTGTGATTTGCTTGACCTTTCCTTCATGATCAAAGATAGTTTTTTAAAGTACCCAGCTTTCGTGATAGGTGGAAAGGATTGTATTTGTTTTCTATTGCTGTGTAACAAATTATCACAAACACAGCAGCTTAAACCAACACAAATATATTATCTCAGTTTCTGTAGGTGAAAAGTATGGCCCTGGTTAACTAATTCTCTGTTCATGGAATCAGCTGGCTGCAATCAAGGTGTTGGCTGGGCTGCATGTCAGCTGAGACTCAGGATCCTACTTCAAGTTCACTGGTTGTTTGTAGAATTCAGTTTCTAAGGGTGAGGCCTTCAGTTTCTAGAGGCTGCTTCAAAGCAGTTCACTACATAGTTCTTAGCCTTCTTCTAAGAGAACAACAGGGAAGAGTCTCTTTTGAAAGGCTTGCCTGATTATGCCAGGCCTATCCAGGATAATCTCCCTTTTAATTTACTAATCAAAAGGCAAAATTAAAAAAAAAGTTGACTAATGAAAGTTAACCGATAGGTAGCCTAGTCATGGGGGTGATATCCCATGGTTCCACCCATACTCAGAAGTAAGGGATTATACTGGGCAAGTGCACACAGGAGGTCATCCGAGAAGTCTGCCTACCATAGGAGTGATGTCATCTGAGCCTTTCTCTTTCATCTGGAAAGCAAATGGCTTCCCAGGATTCCCATTAATAGAGATCTGCCTACATCTCACTGGCCAGAACTATATCATGCAGACACTGCTATCTGCAAGGAAGACTGGTAAAGGGGATATCTAGCTTTTTCAACTTCTATAGAGAAGGCAGGTAAAGGAAAGAGGCTGGGGATGGGTGTTAGACTAGTCTATGGACAGGCTGTGCCACCCAGTCAAATCACCTAGAAACCTTAATTTTAGAATGTCAGATCTGGGAGAGGACTGAAGAACCTTTAGTATAACTTTTCTATTTTCTAGGTAGTAAAACTTGTTGTCTGAAGAACTTGTAACTTTCTTGAAGTAACTTATTATTTCCTTTAAAGCACTGAACCAATTTAGCAACCTTAGCATATTCAGCTTTTCCAGAAGTTTAGTTTCTCAAACCTGTAGGAAAAAAGGTATTATATAAATAAGCTAATGATGGAATAATCTTCATTGAAGTTGATCACTGATCCACTTCCCTATCACATAAAACTGGTTTGTACATTATAATAGCTTGTGGAGCTCCTAGCTTGGAGAGTAGAGGTGACTGGTAAAGTAAAACTACAGAGGGCAAATCGGCACAGATTCAGAGCAAGACACAGTTCTGGCTCAGGAAGTCAGGGAAAACATTGAGGTCAGGGACAACACCCATCTATGTGGTATTCCACATAGAGGGAAACGTAGGAGTAGTATTAAATGGGTTGAACTACAAAATGTACAGGAGAGCAGAGATCAACTCAGTTTGACCAGGCTAGTTTCAGAGAAGTCTCTTAAGGGACTGATTTATTACTCTAGAAAATAGATAATGCTGACTTGAACTTGAAAGGTGACAGTGGGAATAAAAAGGATGACAGTGCTGATGGGACAGGACTTTTCACTGGGTTCATAAGTGCAAATGTAGGAAGTAGGTCTTACTCACCTCCTATCCCTAGTCCTCTGGCCACTGTCTGTACTTACTAGGTACTCAGTAAATGCTTTGAGTTGAATTTATGAGTGATTTTGGACAGAAGATAAGAGAAAGGATGGTATCAAGGACCATCTGAGGCTGAGCTGGAGATTGGGAAGAGGTACAGAATTGAAAAGAGGGTGAGGAACTCATTTCATGTATGTTGAGCTGTAAGTGCCTCCTGAACCTAGGGATGATGTCTAGCAGGTCATGCAGGAGGGCCACTCAAGCAGCAGATATTTACAACTGGCAGCTGTGAGGGCAGACAGAGAAGGAGTGGTGAACAACCACATTTAAGAGGAAGGAATATAAACCAGAACAAGAGAATGAATAGCTGTAGAATTGACTAGAGAAAAAAGATTGTGGATTCAGAAAAACATGGGATAAGAATGTCTAAAAGATAGTAGCCAACAGTTTCTGAACAAGTGGCTTTCTGGGAGAATGAAGGGAGAAATAGATTGCCAGAGTTCCAGGAGTAATAGGGAGGAAGAGCTGAGAGCCAGTATAATGTACTTTTAGAAGTTTAATGAGAGGAAAATCCGAGGTGACAGAATCAAGGGAACGTGGTTTGGTTTATCTGCTTTTTAGAATGAGAGTGACTTAGGCACAGCTGTGTCTGGTGGAGTGGGTCAGAGGGAGAGGAGAGAGAGTCAATGTAAAGGAGAGATCCTGCTCAGCGGGGAGGTCATAGCGTGGGAGGCGGTGGAGGGCGGATTCAGAGAGCAGGAGGTGCCTCTTGTCTTTTGAAGCAAGAGGAAGAAAAGAGGAGACAGACAAAAAGAAAGGCTTTTGTTGTTTTCTTCTCTGTCACCAACTGGCTTTGAGGAGCCTTGAGCCACCAAGTTACTTATCTGAATCTGTTTCCTCATTGGACTAGGTGGGTACTTCAGGATGCTAGACTCTGTCATTCTTGCTGCAGACATTTACATGGGTCTTCCTCCACTCCTTTGCTCTATCCAACCA
This sequence comes from Tonatia bakeri, assembly GCA_004024845.1. Lineage (NCBI taxonomy): Eukaryota > Metazoa > Chordata > Mammalia > Chiroptera > Phyllostomidae > Tonatia > Tonatia bakeri. The sequence continues at coordinate 119,495 of PVIA01000187.1, forward strand.
ATTGCTCATAATGGTGATAACAGCAAAAATAATAAACACCATTTATTGCATGCCTCAAAGGTCATATCCAATTAAGACAAATCCCCAAAAGCTACATGATGGAGAAATCATTTGAATGTACATACTATATATACCATCATTCAAGGTACATTCAAATGATTTCTCCACCATGTAGCTTTTCCACCATCATGTCTTAGTACATGTTATGTAAAATATTACAGGTAATGCATCATAATGAATATTCTATTTTTTCTTTTATTTCGTCTCTGAGTTCAATCAACTCTCATTTCTTTTTTTTTTGCCTGTTTCTGTACTTAGGTTTTGAATTTGTTCTTCAGGGTATTTTTCATATTCTTAAATGCTTATTTGAGGATTTATAATTCAGTTTGGAGAATTGTGTTATAGTTTTCTTCCACTTTGCCATTATTTGGGGGAGGAACTTTTATTAGTTGAATTGTTTGGATTCTCTTTATTTTTATATTAGTAATTTTGCTTAAATGGAGAGTCTGCATTTCTATCAATGGGACTGGAGGTTTAAGGTAGTTGCAAGATTCTTAGTTCAAGAGCACCCTCTCCTGTCAGTGTAGCAAAGTATAATTTTTTTTTAATTAAAGTTTATTATGATTTTTTGTATAGAAGCGGAATGATAGGAGAAGAAATTGGGTCTCCTTCCATCTTGGAAGGAGAGAGAATCTGGCAGGTTCATAAATATCCTCCCCAAGTTTTCCCCCCCACCCCACATGATTTCTGGTGGAATCCTCTAATATTTCTTTTGACCCTTTTCACCCAGAAGCTTTACTTTTGCACCCTGCACACATGGTTAAGTGCCTTCCCTATAGTAAGTACTTCAGTCTACCAGTGTGCTTTTTAAGTATCTTTAAACTTAGGGTGGACTTTCTTGTTCTGGTGTTGATTTAAGTTCACCACAAGCTTCCCTTTTATATTCTCTGCAGTTTTCTCCAAACTGACTATTTTCCTGAGAGGCTTGCGTCAGGAATATGGGAAGCAGCTTGCTGGAGTTTAGTGTTTTTCTACTACATTTAATTTGAAATTTGGACATTCTCTATTTTCTAGTTATGCTGAAGATATAGATTTATGTAGTTTCATTTGTTGTTGTGGCTGTCATTGTTTCTTTGACGGGGAGGATATGTTGGAAGATTCAGATTTATGCCACTACTCTTATCGTGACTACCTATAATCCCTCCATAACGTTTATTCTAAATCTGTCTAATTTGCCAACAGGTACATAGGACTCCATTGACTCAAGTTATCTCATCTTGTTTTTTAAGCTCCTGTATCAGTTAAGAATTAAGTCGAGTTACTGGTTAAGGAGATCCCCCAAACAATGGTTTAAACAAATTAGGGGTTTTTCTTATATAACAAGAGGTAGGTGGTATTAGGCATTGGTTCAGCAGCATAGTGACGTCAGTGTTGATATCTCTGTGACATTTTAACCTTTCTGTCATGGTTATCATGGTTGTAACAGGCTGTCCCACCTCCAGAATTACATCTAGAATCCAGCTAAGAAGAAGGGCAGAGCACAAAGGGCAAAAAGTATTTGTCAGTTCCACTGCAAAGATTATTCCTGAAAGCACCATACAAAAACTTTTGTTCATGATTGATTATCCAGAGCTGAGTTAATCACAACTTCTATCCGCAAAGGCTAATGGGAAATATAGTATTTGTTCATTTGTTTTCTTGTTTTGTTTTTGCCTACTTTATTGCCTACAGTGAAATCGAGGAGCTATTATTAAGGAAAAGAAGAGAAATGGATATTGAGTATGCAGCTAGCAATTCTTTCCTATAACTCCCAAATTTCAGAGTTGCTGACATAGCACTATCGACTCAGACAATTTACAGACCCATCTTTGGGAGAAACCTATATCAGAAGAGGTAAGAGAATGACCGAGGGATTGACCAGCTATGGAAAAAGACCAAAATAAAGCAAGACTAAACATTGTTCTGGGCTGATTTACCCTACCCTGGAAAGGATCCAGAAAGTCAATAAACAATTTGTTTTTTCTTAAAGTACATTAAAGAATACTCCAGTTTGTAAGAAAGGACACCATTCTCTTCTCTTTTCTCCACTCTTTATATAAATGAAAGTAATTCTAAATGAAATAAGTTGTTTAGGAGTTAAAATCTAGTGCAGGGACATCTGCTCTCAGCAGGGAGAGATCTAGTGGGTTAAATTTATTTGGAAAATGACACTCAGTTATCTCATCTAACGCACATACACACACACTCAGAGAGACTTTATATATGATGCTCTCATAGACACATATCTCCAGATCATCGTTAACTCAGCTATGTGTCCACTTGAATAACCTCATTTGCTGAAATATGTGCACTATTCTTTGGTCTTAAATGCAAGCTACTTGTGTAGCTATACCAATTCTTTAAGATTCATTTCAGAGAAATGGGAACCAGATCCTGAAAAATCTCCATACCCAAAGACAGGCATCCAAGTTTATAAACATTCCCATTTATTTACTCCAGCAGACAGAATCTTGGGATTTAATATTTACATTTTGATCTACAGAAAACTCTCAGGAGATGTGAACTTCTGATTTTACCACTAGCTAATAAGAGCAATTCACTTAGCCTCTCTGAACATCATTCCTCATCTTTAGAAGAATGGGATTGGTATGAGTGTTTCCTCAAAGTTCTAAGTTCCTATGATTTTAGAGATTCTTATATTCAATTAGCATTTATTCAATGTCTGCTATGTGCCGGGAACTCTTCTATGCACTATGAACACATTATAACCTAATAATTACAACAGGGGAGGATTCAAGTCACTTAAAAGGAGATGGTAAATAAAATACCTACAGATGAATTTAACCAAAAAGATAAGATATCTACATTGAAAACTACAAAACATTACCTAAAGAAATTAAAGACCTAAATGACTAGACATGCCATGTTCATGGATAGCAAGACTCAACATTGTTACGATGGCAGTAGTACTCAAAGCAATCTACAGGGACAAAATCTTTATCAAAACTGCAATAGCCCTTTTCCCAGAAAAGCTAATATTCAAATTCATATGGAATTGCATGGGGTCCTGAACAGCCAAAAACAATCTTTTATTTCTTTAATGCTCACCTGAGGATATGTTTATTGATTTTAGAGAGAGGAAGGGAGAGAAACATCATTGTGAAAGAGAAACATTGATCAATTGCCTCTTGTATGTGCTCTAATTGAGGATTGAACACACAGCCTAGATATGTGCTCTGACAGGGGATTGAACCTCCAGCCTTTTGGTGTACAGGATGATGCTCCAGCCAACTGAGCAACCTGGCCAGGGCTAGCCAGAACAATCTTTAAAAGAAGAACAAAAAGCAGAGGACTCAAATTTCCTGATTTCAAAACTTACTACAAAGCTACAGTAATCAAAACAGAGTGGTAGTGGAAAAGAAGAAAGTGTGGTCCTGGAGTAAAGATAGACATGAACCAGTGGAATAGAACTGAGAGTTCAGAAATAAACTCCAGTTGATTTTTGACAAGGGTACCAAGTCAATTTGATTCGAAAAGAAGTATCTTTAACAAACGGTGCTGGGGCAACTGGATTCCCATATGCAAAGGAAGTAAGTTGAACCCCTTTCTCACATAATATACAAAAATAAACTCAAAGTGAGTCAGTGACCTAAGTATAAGAGCTCAACCATAAAACACTTAGAAGAAAATATAGCAGTAAATCTTCATTGGATTTGGCAATGGATTCTTAGATATGACACCAAAAGCATGAGTAACAAAAGAAATAAATAAATAAATTGGATTTCATCAAAATTAAAAACTTTTGTGTACCTAGGGACATTATCAAGAAAGTGAAAACACAATCTAAAGAATGGGAGAATATATTTGCAAATCATAGGTCTGATAAAGAATGAATATCCAGAATATATAGAGAACTTCTACAACTTAACAACAAAAAAATTAACAACACAATTAAAAATGGGTAAAGAACTTGAACAGACATTTCTCCAAAGAAGATATACAGGTGCCAATAAGCAGATGAAAAGATGTTCAGCATCAGTGATCATTAGGGAAATGCAAATCCAAATTATAATAAGATACCATTTCATACCTGTTAGCATGCCTATTATTTAAAAAGAAGAAAATAACAAATGCTGGTGAGGATGTGGAGAAACTAGAACCCTCATCCATTGCTGATGGTAATGTAAAATGATGTGGTCACTATGGAAACAATTTGGTGATTCTTCCAAAAGCTAAAAATAAAATGACTATTTGACTCACCAATTTTACTTCTAGGTATATACCCAAAAGAATTTAAAAGATGGACTTGAACAGATATTTGTATGCCAATATTTATTGCAGCATCATTCACAATATCTTAAAAGTGGAAACAACTCGAGTGTCCATCAAGAAATGAGTGGAGAAATAAAATGTGGCATATAAATGTAAAAGAATATTATTCAGCCATAAAAAAGAATGAAGTTCTGTTATGTGTTCCAACATGTATGAATCGTAAAAACATGCTAAGTATAATAATCCAGACACAGAAAGGACAATTACTGTATGACTCCACTTGTATTAAGTATCTAAAATAGACAAATTCTTAGAGACAGTAAGTATATTAGAGGTTATCAGGAGTTGTGAGAAGAGGGGAATAGGAAGTTATTTTTTAATGGTTTCAGAGTTTCTGTTGCAGTGTTGAAAAATTTTGGGAACAGGTAATGGTGATTGTTTGTCCAACATTGTGATTGTAGTTAATGCACTTGAACTGTACAGTTAAAATTGTTCAAAATGGGTGGAGGTAGGCAAAAGAGGTGGGGGAGTGGGAACATCTGTAATAGTATCAAAAATAAAAATTTTTTAAAATTTCCAAAAAAAATGAGAGAATAATACTGTGAGGTAGGGAGATTTGGAAACAGATGGTGATATTTTATAGGAAGCTATTGGCTATGCCTTGAGACACACATACAGACTTATGCACACATAAATACAACCCAGGAACCTAAACACAGATAAACATAAGAGTTACATACTTTTTGGTATGTACATATCTACATACATACAGTCTGTACTTTGCATATAGAGATGGTTGATTTAAACCACCTTCAAGATTCACCCATCTTTCACTACGGTGCACACACCTACTCATTACATTATGTAACAATATAGGCACACAGGTTAACCAAAGAAACTGTTTACCTAAAGAAAAGCATGTTAGAGAGATGAAAGGGAACAGATGCTTACACAACACACAACCATGATGCATGACGTAACAGTGAAAGGGTTCAAGAGCACATAAACGGATTCACTGACTGGTAGGTGGGGGAACTGGGGTAGTGAGCAAAAAGGTATGTGTTGGAGTAAAGGGAGGGGATTGAAGGATGGGTGACATGGGTAAGTGGGAAGATGAGTGGGTGTTAATGTCATACAGAAACCATCAAACAGCTTCTTTGTCAAAGAGATTCAAAACAAAATAAACTTGAGATGCCAAATTTTACTTTTATCTTACCTGTTACTATTGGACCTCTGGTTATCAGAGAACAGGCTGTACACTCAAGTTATCTTTATAATTGTACTAGCCCCTCCCACTAGCCTAACACTATTATAGGGTAATTCTCAGGTGAGATTGGTGAGCTTCTTTCTCCTTTTTTCCTGCCCAATACAGTAAACCCCCCTCACACATTGATTTCAGCTGTGGAAAAGTGCCATGCCCACTGGCAGTAGCAGGGGACCCTAGTCAGAATACTATGAGAGCTAACATCCTTCCTGTCAGTGAGAGAATTCTCAACTTACTGCTAATCCATACAATCAGAATGAGTTACATATCATTACTGATATTTCCTCTTTTCAACCTGCTTTGAAAAACCAAATAGCAACCTAGGCTAGTGTAAGGTGTTATAATTTAGCAAATAAAATAATGCCTTAGTGTAGTCTGTGTTTCTTTTCCCTCTGAGTTTCACAGTAGTTTTCTGAAGAGAGTATACTTATTGACTAAAAGCAGACTTTTTGATAGAGAACCAAGATTGGTTTTGATTTTTTATTGTAGGTAATATCTTTTTAAAAGCACACTATTTTGAATTAATTTTAAATGAATATACTTGATATAATATTAAAAGGTATTACTAAAGTTTGGGAGGTGTGTGTATGTGTGTGTGAGTGACAGAGATATCTGGTTTTGCTGAGTGAAGCCTACAGTTCATAAAATCACATTAATACCAAAAGCAATGATAAGTTTTTATCATTCAGTTGTTATAAATCCATATTACGTTATTTGAACTATAAAGGATGTTGATTCTTAGATAAAAATATTATGTTCTGGCTCTTTAATTACTTTGAATTCAATTGCTCTGGAAAAAATTCTATCTTTGAAAATCACTTAACTTTTGTAAGTATGCATGCATGGATAACTCCAAAATGAAGAGTGAATTTAAATAGCTGAAACCTCTTTTGACAGCAGCTTGACTTAACTCTGGAAGAAATTAACTAAGGGATGTATGTGCCTTCTTTTAAGTACAATACAAACTTGAGACAAATATTCTTAACTTGGACGATCTGAGAAAGGATTCTGAGTGTCTTTGCATGTGATTTGCATATAACTCACGTGCCTACACAAAATATCACAAGCCAGCTGCCTCTGCCTGTTTCCTACTCAAAGGAAAGAAAGCAGACCATTGTCAGAGTGAGGGAGGTGAGGAATGAAGAGCAGCAGCTATGCCTGGACTCTATAATTTGTTCAAGTCTGGCACTGAGGCAAGGCCCTACCAAGAACTTGGCTCCCCTGCCCCCATCCGGTGGCTGGGACTCCTCCAGGTGCTCAGCCAAGGGCACCATATGGAAAATAGAGCCAGTATGAATAACCAGGTGGTGTTTTGTTGTCTTTTTTTTGAGATGCTTATGGATTAAACTCTGTTTTTGTTTTAACATTAGGGGTTTTCATTTTTTGATCTAAAACTACGGTTTCTTTTTTAGAAAAATATACTTGTTTATATAGAAAAATTAGAAAACACAGATAAGCAAAAATATGTATATATAGTACATATATAATATCAGTTTACAAATCTTCTATGTCTAGAATATCCTATTTTGATTTGTGTGATTTGATATATACTGTGAATATATATATAATTTTTTGAAAAATCAAAATGGAAATGTTGTAGACAGATTTAGAAATTGATATTTTTACTTAATATATAAGGAACATTATTTGATATTACTAAATAAACATGTATGGCATTATTCATGGCTACGTATTTTATTAGAAGTAGCATTATTAATTTACCTTCAATTCCTGGACATTTATGTCATGGAAGTATTTCATAATTATTCATGCATCTGTTTATATTATCTGCTTATTTCCCTAGGATGAAATTCTAGAAGAATATTTTTAGATGATTTTGTTTTTTATTTTTAATTTAAATTATTTTATTGTTTTTCAATTAGAGTTGTCCATATTTTCTCACAACCCCTCCTTCCCCTCCAAACCCACCTCCCTCCCTTGCTTCCACCTTCCCCCTTGGTTTTGTCCATGTGTCCTCTATAGTAGTTCCTGAAAACACTTTCTCCCATTCTCCCCACCACCCTCCCCTCTGGTTATTATTAGATTGTTATTAATTTCAATGACTCCGGTTATATTTTGTTTGCTTTTTTCTTTTGTTGATTATGTTCCAGTTAAAGGTGAGATCATATGGTATTTGTCCCTCACCACCTGGCTTATTTCACTTGCATAATGCTCTCTAGTTGCTTTCATGCTGTCATAAAGGGTATAAGCTTCTTCTTTCTCTCTGCTGCATAGAATTCCATTGTGTAAATGTACCATAGTTTTTTGATCCATTCATTTGCTGATGGGCACTTAGGTTGCTTCCAGCACTTGGCTATTGAAAATTGTGCTCTACGAACATTGGGGTGCATAGTTTCTTTTGAATTGGTGTTTCAGAGCTCTCAGGATATCATCCTAGCAGTGAAATTGCTGGGTCAAAAGGCAGTTCCATTTTTAGTTTTCTGAGGAAATTCCATACTGTTTTCCACAGTGGCTCACCAGTCTGCATTCCCACCAACAATGCACTAGGGTTCCTTTTTCTCCACATCCTCTTCAACACTTGTTTGTTGATTTGTTTATGTTGGCCATTCTGACTGGTGTGAGGTGGTATCTCATTGTGGTTTTAATTTGCATCTCTCTGATGGCTAGTGATGCTGAGCATCTTTTCATGTGTCTCTGGGCCCTCTGTATGTCCTCCTTGGAGAAATGTCTGTTCAAGTCTTTTGCCCATTTTATAATTGTTTTTTTTTTTTTTGTCTTCCTGGAGTGGAGTCATGTGAGTTCTTTATATATTTTGGAAATCAAGCCCTTGTCCAAGGTGTCATTGGTAAATATGTTTTCCCACAATGTTGGCTCTCTTTTCATTTTAATGCTGTTTTCTTTAGCCATGCAGAAGCTTTTTAATTTGATGAGGTCCAATTTGTTTATTCTTTCTTTTATGTCCCTTGCTTTAGGGGACATATCCGTGAAGATGCTGCTGTATGGAATGTCTGGGATTCTCCTGCCAATGTTTTCCTCTAGGACTTTTATGGTGGGTGTTACAACTTATATTTAAGTCTTTTATCCACCTTGAATTTATTTTTTGTGTATGGTGTAAGTTGGTGATCAAGTTTTATTTTTTTTGCATGTAGCTGTCCATATCTCCCAACATCATTTGTTCATTTGTTGAAGAGGCTATTTTTGCTCCATTTTATGCTTCTTCCCCCTTTGTTAAATATTAATTTACTATAGAGACTTGCATTTATTTCTGGGCTCTCTGTTCTGTTCCATTGGTCTATGTGCCTGTTTTTATGCCAGTACCAGGCTGTTTTGATCACCGCAGTTTGATATCAGGTATTGTGATTCAGTTTTGATACAGTTTGATACAGTTTTGATACAGTTTGATATCAGGTATTGTGATTCCTCCTGCTTTGTTCTTCTTTCTCAAAATTGCTGCAGCTCTTTGGAGTCATTTATGGTTCCATATAAATTTATAAAATGTTTGTTCTATATCTGTGAAATATGTCATGGGTACTTTAATAGGGATTGCCTTGAATCTATAAATTGCTTTGGGTAGTATGGCCATTTTGGTAATGTTAATTCTTCCAGTCCATGAGCATGGTACATGCTTCCATTTGTTTGCATCTTCCTTAATTTCTTTCTTCAGTGTTGTATAGTTTTCTGAGTACAGGTATTTTACCTTCTTGGTTAGGTTTATTCCTAGGTATTTTGTTTTTCTTATTGCTATATCAAATGGGATTTTTTTTTCCTGATTTCTGTTTCTGATGTTTCATTGTTGGTGTACAAAAATGCCTTTGATTTCTGAGTATTGACTTTGTAACAAGCTGTTTTGCCAAATTCATTTATTAGGTCAAGTAGTTTTTTGGTAGAGTCTATAGGATTTTCTATGTACACTGTCATGTCATCTGCAAGCAGTGACAGTTTTGTTTCTTCCTTTCCAATTTGGATGCCTTTTATTTATTTACTTTTTGTCTGATTGCTGTGGCTAGGACTTCCAGTACTATGTTGAATAGGAGTGGTGAAAGTGGACAACTTGTCTTGTTCCTAATCTTAGTGGGAAAGCCCTAAGTTTTTGTCCATTGAGTATGATGTTGGCTGTAGGTCTCTCATATATGGCCTTTATTATGTTGAGGTATGCTCCCTCTATTCACACTTTGCTGAGTGTTTTTATCATAAATGGGTGCTGTACCTTATCAAATGCTTTTAGAAGAAGAATTATTGACTGTGCTCTTTTTAAGGTTTTTGATTCATATAGACAAATTTCATTTCAGTAAGGTTATATCAGTTTACATTCCAATCAGCTGAGTGTCATCATGTGTATTTCTGTATATTCTCAGCAAAGCGGGGTATAATTCTTGAAAACTGGAATTAAAGAAAGAAAAATGAGGAACCTGAAGAAAATCAACATATAAGTATAAATTAAGAAAATATTAAGAGCATAGCAACAGAAAAAAAAAATGTTCTTTTCCCCAGACACATCCAACTCCAGTCAGATTCCTTAGATTTTTTTCTATGCATGCATGCATGCATGTATGTATGTATATATGTATATGTTTGTCATGTAAGGGACATTGTTGTAGAGACAGTCACCAAACCTACTTCTTTTCCTGTTGTGCACAGAGCCAGAGTACATTCCCCAGGCTCCCTGGAAGGTAACTGTGACCATGAGTTCTAACCAACAGAAAGTGGGTGGAAATTACATATGCTGTTTCCAAGCCTGGACCCTAATCCTCCCCATTCTTCTCTTCCTTTGTCTTTCTGGCTGATGCAGAGGGATCTGCAGAGGACACTGTGGAAGGTGGCAGAGTCTCAGGAAGGAGGAGCTGAGGTCCCTGAATCACTTTATGGAAAGCCTCTTGTCAAATACCCACACTGAACTATTGTACAAACAATTAAAATATATTGTCTTAAATCACCAAGATGATACAAAAACTGTAATATTCAGATAAACAAAAAATTAGCCAGAATTCCAAAAACCAGAGATAACTATTATAGAAATTAGTCTACCCTGACAAATTCAGGCATGTTGCTGCTTTTAGTCAACCCAAATCAGAATTAGTGGTAAGAAATCAGGGCCAGGTATTATTTTCTCTTCCATAATCATCTTCCTCTTTCTTCATTACCTATTATGAAAAATAGTAAGCTATCATATATATAGTAATTACCTTATACCCAGAAAATTGTGTTTATGTGTAAGGTACATTCTTCTCTGCATACATCTCACACTGAAATATTCATGTCAATAGAGTAGAAAATTGACATAAGTAAATAATTTATCACTTGATTTTGAATGATGTCAGCCTATGGTCAGAAATGCACACTTAGGTTTAAAGGAGAGACAGTTCTAACCAATCCTTCCATCTGTTCTGCAAATTCCTCAGCTCTGAAATTAGAAGACCATAGGATTAGCCATTGCCAATAAAATGTGAGCAGAAGCCACAGGTGTTCCTTTTGAGCAGAGGTAATGAAAAGCCCATCTGAGATTCTCCTGCTTCTCCTTCCCAGCTGCAATGGCCAAGGAGCCAGGGCAGCCACAAGACGGCAGAGCCTCCGTCATCGTGGTTGTTGAGTAAAACTGCCTCCCTACCTGTAATGGATATGTAGCATGAGCAAGAATTAAACCTTCTTATGTTAAGTCACTGGGATTTCAGGTGAATTGGGTAACTGCTACAACACATACTCCTATCTTTTCCTCGCATATTCTTTGTATTTTGTTCATCCTCCACATCAACAGCTCCAAACCTCACTGAAGCCACCACTCGTCATCCTCAGACTGGTCGTATGGGATGAGTTCCTAGCTATTAAGGGAAAGGGTCAGGTAAAGAATCAGGACTTTAGAATAGAGAGAGGTAAGAACTCCCTTCTTAGGAGTTCAGGAGTAATCTTACTAATAAAAAAAAGAGGTAACTGTAGTTTCTGAAAATTTTCGCAAGCCCAAGTGGCTTATGAAATAAATTTATATTATACTTGTAATATGTGAGAACCATTAGTGGTATAATTAATGGTATAGAGACATAAAAAGGTAATAATGACAAAGACTGAATTGTGTCTCTTGCCCTGCTAGGCCAGTACATTGTATCACTTATTCTCTACCAGTTAATAATGAAAAGTGATGAATGACAAAGAGTGGAGAAGTTAGTTTACAAAGAGGGAATGTGAAATGAAGCATAGATCCTTTGCTCCTTTAGTGTCTAATGGTTGTAAGTGAATTCTCCTTAAGTCAACAGATATTCTATTGTATTTGAATTTTTTATATTGAGCATGTATTATTTTAAAATTAGCAAAAGTTATTCTCCTTTGGGAAAAAATCACTTGGTCAATGAAGAATTAATAACCGTTTCCTCCTTTGACATGTAATTGCACCTGGCACAAACAGTGCTTATCAGTTTCCTAAACTTTTTAACTCAAAGGCTGAGCTCCTTGAGGGCAGATGCAGGGTTGTAATTCTAGAAGCAAGCACAACAGGAGGGTATATCATAGAGACTCAACTACGTGAATTGCATTTTGAATGACTCTATATACCCTGTGCATATTGTTCCATCATCTCTTTCATTCAGGTATTATTTGTTTTAGTTTCAAGTGATATTTCTAGTACCTTTGTAGACCCTGGACTTGCCCATTAATGCACACTTGCTAGGGTCCAAGGATGGAATCATGAGATTGACAAATGCAGTAAGAAGCTGTGAATTTATGGTTAAATGGAGTTTCTATGCAGATGCCACTTCACCAGCATCGTTATCCTCCCAGGTAACACCAGATGAGCAATTTTATCACCAGTTACATATGCTTTTACATCTTTGTATTGCCCAATTATTGGATGTAGGTAAGCATGTCAGAATTCATCTTGTATGGCTTTAGATAAAATTCTTCTTATCCTATTTACCTGTTTTAGTTCCTTTTTCCTAGGCAAGCTATTTGCTGTTATTTCCTGATCTGCGAAAAGCTGAAGGCCATTTTCTAGATGAGAAATGCAGCCAATTTATCTCAATTTTCGAATTTTTAAAAACTTTTGACTACCAGGATTTAGTATAGGGCTTCATTTGTGATAATTACCAAATTTCAAGTAAGCGGTAAATGAAAATTGGCTGGTACCATGTGAGGAGGGATAATTTAAACCCTTTGTGGGAAGCAATTGGTATTTTAAATAAACCTGTTTGTAGACACTGTTAGTCTAAAACTATTTTAAAGGGCTGCATGAAGCTCTATGCCTTTAACTATATTTTACTATTACAGTCATTTTACTAGCTACAGAACTGCAGCCATCTATCTCTGTCTGTCTCTGACACCCACAGATGTATCCACCCACACACTCACCCATGCAAACCCACACTCTGACTCATATTCAGAACGACTGTCAAAAAAATCCCCACTCCCTATCTAACTAAAGTGTTCCTTTCAAACACATGCTACCTGTTTGATTTATTTCCATGTACCTGTGAGTCAGCTGAGTCTTGTCTGATCTATCCAGTAGACTAGAGCCTATATGTATGTTTTTTTACATGGATTTGGCAACCTGATACATATTCAAGTGTACTGCAGTCTTAGAAACCTGGTGAGCTGTTTTTTACTGACAACACTTCTGACACCCAATGTGTAGGTTTTTTCTTTACACCAACCAATTTTCCAACTCCCCAGACACCATTTGCTTTTCCTACAATTCAATTCTGACTCTAAGTGCCAGAGTTAGTATAGACCCCACAGGTTAAGAGTCCATTCCCACAAGGCTGCCCCTTCCTCAAATGAAAATTACAAGCCCCAGAACACCCATACTTCTCATTGACAGGCTATAAATTGGGGGTTCCTATGACACCCTCCTCAGGTTTCATAATTTGTTAAATGGCTAACATAACTCAGAAACAGTTTATTTGCTATTACCAGTTTATTACAAAGAATATAATTCAGAAACAGTCAAATGGAACAGGCATTTGGCAAGGTATAAGATGGGGTGGGGAGCCGCAGGGCTTCTATACCTTCTCCAGGCACATACCATTCTCCCAGTACCTCTGTGTTCACCAGTCAGGGAGCTCTCTAAACCTTATTGGTTAGGGGTTTATAAGGAGGTTTTAATACATAGGCATTATTGATTAAATCATTGACCATTGGTGATTAATTCAATCTTCAGCCCGTCTTCCCTCCCTTCAAGGTCATAGGGGTATGGTTGAAAGTTCTAACTTTCTAATCATATGGGTTGGTTCCTCTGGCAAACATCCCTCATCCTGAAGCTATCTACAGGCCCTCCAAGAGTCACCTCATTCACATATACAACTAAAGTAGGGTTGAAAGATGCTTGTTATTAATACAAAAGACCATCCTATCACCCCTGTTAGGAAATTCTAAGGGTTTTAGAAGCTGTGTCAGGAACTAGGGACAGAGATCAAATATATGTTAATCATACTTGGGAACATTTACTATAAATGAATTCCTTGTTATCCAAATGTTGCCAATTATTTCTAATTTAAAATATTACTCTAACACTGACAAAATGTCCTATCATTTCAATTAGCCTGAAGGATGAAAATAACTCCAGTTTAATATCACATGCATCTATCTACCTGGACTGCCACTAAGCAATTTTATGAAGGAAGGAAGAAATGATGTAAGGGTCTGAAGATGACTAATTGTGGCTTTGGGCCTTCATGAGGTTTGGACTATTGATGTGGAGGATAAACAAAATATAAAGAATATGTGAGGAAAAGATAGGTGTATGTGTTGTAGCAGTTACCCAATCCATCTGAAATCCCAGTGACTTAACACAAGAAAGGTTTAATTCTTGCTCCTGCTACCTGTTCATTTTGGTACTTAATAGGGGAAACCTGGAAATCTAGGAAATTTATTTATCTACAGAACCCGCTTTCTTTTTTTTTATTGTTCAGTTATAGTTGTCCCCTTCCCCCCATTACTCTCCCCTGCCCTGCCCCCCACCTCCCATATTCAGTCCCTCCCACCCCCATTGTCTTTGTCCGAGTCCTTTATACACGTCTTCCCCTTCTTTCCCCGTTATCTCCCTCCCCCCTCCCCTCTGGTTATTGTCAGTTTGTTCTTTATTTCCATGTCTCTGGTTCTATTTTACTCAGTCTTTTGTTGTGTTGATTAGATTCCATGTATAAGTGAGATCATATGGTATTTGTTTTTGATTGCCTGGCATATTTTCTTATGATCTTGGCTAAAGGAAGCAGGGCTATATCTATAACCATAGTTCCCAAACACTCATCTGGTCAAGATGTTTTTGCTACAGATAGATAACACCAGCCCCAAATATGGAGATTGAAGATTACATTATCTCTCCTTGACACCAGCCTTTGAATTTGCACCTCTTTATAGCTACTGTTTTAAGTACTTCATATTGGTTATACTGTTTTATTTTGTTGTTGTTGTTATTTGGGTTTTTTTTTTTTGGATACAAGACAAAATTCTGGAAGACTTTTGCTGCTTAGTTCAATAATGAGTTCAATCATCAATGCCTGAATCACTCAATGTCTTTTTAAAAATATGCCAACATCACAAAGAACCCTGTGGGGAGTCACAAAAGAATGGCAGGCAGCTTGGTTTAGCAGGAGGCTGGCCTCTTGGCCTGAACACCTCCTGCCCTCCTGGTTCCCTTTCATATTGGGATCAGATGGAAACACGTCAACTTTCCAACACTACCATCACCTCATTTTCAGACTTCTACCAGGAACTCACTTCCCATAGGCCTCAAATCAGTCTGAGTCATGGTGGGCTCTAGGTTCTCAAATGAGGGCCTGATAAGTCTAAGCAGAAACCTGATGTGTGCCAAAAGTATCTGTCAGAATGAAAACAACCAATCTTATTTGCATGAGGGCTAAAGAAGAGTATTTATAACAATAGGTAACATCAAGGTACAGAATTAAATATACACTTACACCATTTGAGGTAAAAGTTTGCTCAATAAAAATCAAATTTGCATTTTTAACCCCTCTTTTCTTGTGACCTCTATTTATATAAATTACAATTAAGATATACCAATAGAAAATTTAAAATTTTCACAAGTAGTATATAAATGTTTAATGTACTCAAAATACAGATTGGGCTGAGATTATCAAAATAGAGTCATACTTCAAAATAAGAGGTACTGTGAGTCAGTATACTTTTACCAATCACAGCAACTCCATTTCTGAAGGCTTAGAGCCTGGGACAAGCTTCATGGTAATAAAGCAATATTTTATCAAAATTATGCAATTAGGAATTGGTGGCAATATTTTATCACCTCCTCCCAAGAGTTCTACAATGCTTTTTAAACATGTTTATAAATATTTGCTTTTGTGCCATTTTAGGGGGAGCTTTTAATACAAACATTTGGCTTCCAATGAGTCATCCCCAGTCTGGTTCATACCCAAAAGCTTCCGGCTTGGCTATCAGTGAATGATGGGCTCTATAACTGCCTTATTTTTATAGCTGGCTTGAGTGCAGATGGAAAAAGGTGATGGATAGAAAAAGACAAATATGCCCCAGATTCAAATAAATATAAGAACACCCTTGTTTCCTTACAAGCGTTTGAAAAATACACCAGCACACCAGCACCATAACTGCCACTTAAGCTTAGCTTAATGAAAGACTATGATGGAAATTTGGTCTTCTAAAAAAACATCTGGATACTTTTACCTGATGATACTACATTTTTCTAGTCATCATGTATATTTACTAGCTAAGGACATCGCAGAATTCAAACTACTAATATGAAATTTTACTATTACTGTTGTAATTATACTTACAAAACCATCAACTGAAAGCAACTGGAACAATAAATCACTCCCTATATCAAAATTAAAGAGAATGAGGGTCCTTAGCTAAGATTTTAATTAAGTGTTTCCTGAGCTAGAATTGTGAAACTCTTCTTTATGCAAATAAGGAAGCAACAGTTACAAAACATATGAACTAGCAATGAGTCCCTCTGTATTTCCATTCCCAAAAGGCAAAATTTGGAAGTTGAAGTGAGACTATGTATCTTGGGGGCATGATGTCTATGAAAAAAAAAACTAAAACTAAAATTGCGGTGCACAGTAATGCAAAATAGAGATTTTTATAAAAGAAATAAGTACTTTGCAAATTAAGCAATGAGTTGAGTATACTATTTATTCCTCTTTACTGAATTAGAGGAAGGAGTGCAAACTTAGGGCACTTATACCTTGAGTTGCACTCCATGTCCTCAGTCATAATTTGTTTGTGTATTACATATTAAATACTTAGGAATAATCTTCGTTCTCTCTCGCCTCTACACAACACTCTTTTCATTTTTATTGAAATGTATACTACTCTGTCTACATTTCATTCTTCCCACTTTTTATATGGAATTGGATATAAAAACTCTATTACTTTGTTTTAAGCTTTAAGAAAACTGGTCCTATTTATGCATTGATGAATGATAACTGTACCTTAGCTTTAGTGTGGAAGATAATTAGGAGTGATGAGAACCTAATAAATTAAAAAGCACATACCCCTTCTGAACTGAGCATCCATTTCTAAGCACCAGGAAAAATGACAGTAGCCAGATCTTCCAATTTTTCAAGAGAAAACCTGAAAATATTTAAATATCTCATGACTAATTTAATGTTTAAAAATAAACAATTCCATTTATGGAGGCCCAAAACACCAATAATTACTACTGGAAAATGTGAAAGATTAAGTATGTGTACTTCAACCCACCTTGGGGGAGACGAGAGACATAGAAAGTGCTGAGAACCTTGGCGTGGTGTTGCTCATGATCTGCCTTCCACCTAGTGGCAGAGATTAGTGTTATCCTAAGGATGCATGGGGATGGCCCTCTTTTATCCCCATTTAATTCACCGGTCTGGCCCTTATAAAAATGTCTCATCCTGAGGAATAATAAACTCAACCAAATAGCTGCCCCAATTGCAAGCTCCTATGCCAAATATAACATCTCTACTGGAACAGATTAATATGGCCTTGGGTACCTTGCATTGATTGGCAAATATTAACACATTCATTTTAATTCCAATCAAGAAAGGGAAACAAATGCAGGTGCATGACATAGATATTTACAGTCTTGCTTGGGGTTAATTCTTTTGCCCTCTATCATAATAACACCCCAAAATCTGGACTGCCTGGACATTCTGCATATCATCAGAGTGATCCAATAATTGATGCTATATGTGGTGGTTTTCAAGTATGCCCACAGATTTTTTCATATTACTTTCTTCAGGAGAAGGAGCTTAATTCCTCTACACTTGCATGTGGGCCAGACTTAGAAACTTGCTTCTAACAAATAGAATTTTGCACAAGTGAAGATGTATGACTTCCAAAATATCACACCTTCATTCCTTGCTCTCTCTTAGGCCACTTGCTGTGAGGAAAATCAGGTACCATGTGATAAGGACATTGAAGTAGCCCTACAGGGAAATTCATATGAAAAGGAACTGAGAGGCCTCCTGCCAAACTCCATTTAAGTGAGCCATCTTGGAAGCAGATCCTCTAACCCCAGTCAAGCCTTCATGTGACTGTAGCCCTGGACAACATCTTACCTGAAACCTCATGGGAGTCGTTGAGCCACAATCAGCTAAGCCACTCCTGAATTCCTGACCTATAGAAACTATGAGATAAACACTGTTTTAATATGCTACATTTTAGAGTAATTTGTAACAGAGCAACAGATAATTACTACATCAGATTAATCAGAGCAGATGGTTAAGAAGTGGCAAGTATATTGGTGACCTTGGTAGGATACATGTGCTCTAAAGGGTAAAAGATAAATTCTAAGATCCACCACATAAATATCTAGTAGTCTGGTACATGCCACATATCCCACCATTAAAAACATTCATTCTGCCTACTGGGCTTTTTGGGTTCTGGAGTCACTATATTCAACACTTGGAAATAGTGCACTAAACCACTTGCTGAGAGACATGTAAGGCTGCTGGCTTTGAGTGTGGTCCAGAACAGGAAAAAGCTCTGAAGAAGCCTCAGGCTATAACACAAGCAGCCTTGTTACTTGGCTATCTATGCTATGAGAGGTATCTGTGGTATGGAAAGACATTTTGTGGAGTTTATAGAAAGCCCTAGTAATAGAATCACCATGCAGACTGTAGAGTTCTGGAGCAATGTTATGCCAATCAGCAGAAGAAACCATCCAAAAAATAGTTTCCTATATACTGCTGGGCCTTGGTAGAGATGGAGCACCTGATCTTGGGACATCCAATGACCATGCAGTGAGAACTGTTCATCATAAGATGTGTTCTGTCAGATCCACTAAGTCATAGGGTCATGTGAACATAGTAGTATTGGTCCTGAGCAGGGCCAGTAGACAATTAAGCTGTGTGAATAGATGTCTCACACTCCATTGTCATCCACTACTATAGCATCGTTGTGTCTCCTTCAACTTATGATTGTTTGGAAGAAGGGGAAAGAGGAGAAGGGACAGGGAGATATAATAATGATCAACTCATAGAAAAGAAAAACCTGTGCTCAGTACACAGATAGGTCAGCTTGGTGTATGGTAAAGCCAGAAATGGATCACTACATTATAGCCCCATTCAAACATGGCCCCTACAAGACAGCAGTGAAAGGAAACTCCCCTAATGTGAAGAGCTTTGGTAGTATAACTGATTATCTACTTTGTGTGCAAAGAAAGTAGCTTGAAATAAAAATATAAAGGACTCATCAGTAATAAATAGTATGGCTGTTTGGTCAGGGAGTTGGAAGGGGAAAGAATAGAAAATTAAGAACAAGTAGGTCCTGTACTTGAATAATTAAAATAAAATTAAATTAAATTAAATAACGAGCAGGTCTAGGGGAAGAAGTACATGGATGGACCTATGAATTCCATTCCTCCAGCTGTTAGGAACATTGCAGGACTCCTATCCAAAATATGCAAAAATCCTCACATCTCAATTGTGAGGGCTTTTAAAAGATTAATTAAATTGAAAGATTTAATTAAATCTTTAGCTAAAATTAAAAGATTGATCACATTCTATACCTAAAACTAATACAATGTTACATGTCAATTATACCTAAAAAAAAGAGTGAGTACATCAAGTGTTGGTGAAAATATAGAGGACATGAAACTCTCATACACTTTGGATGAGAATGTAAAGGACTTTGGAAAACAATTTGTCAGTCTCTTTAAAAGTTAAACATATACCTATTATATATGATCCAGCCATATCACATCTCATTATTTACCAAAGAGAAAAGGAAGCATGTTTACATAAAGACATATGTGTGTGTGTGTGTGTATATAATGGCCCACATATATAATGTTCATAGAAGCTTTATTTGCAACAACCTGAAACTGGAAATAACTTGCGTTTATTGACAGGTAAATAAAAAATTTTATATATCAGTACAGTGGAATACTAGTGAGCAGTGAAAATAAAGGAACTCTAAAGTCACTCAACAACATGTATGAATCTCAAATTATGCTGAGTTAAAGTAGCCAGACCAAAAAGTGAGAGAGAGAAAGAACATGCTGTATGACTCTATTTATCTAAAATTTTACAATATTTTCCATGACTGGGTGACTCAGTTGCAGTGTTGTCCCAGTCAGGGCACAAACCTCGGTTGCAGGTTCTATCCCCAATTGGGCTCACATGGAAGGCAACTGATCATTGTCTCTCTCCCCACTCACATTGATATTTGTCTCTCTCTCTCTCTTTCTCTGTCTCTTCCCCTTCCTTTCTCTCTAAAATCAATTATAAAACACATCCTCAAATGAGGATTACAATTAAAAAAATAAAATCCTACAATGTTTAAATTAACTTATACCAACAGAAAGCAGATTAGTGGTTGCCTGGTGACATGGTGGTGGGTGGGAGAGAAAGAAGGAGGAATTAAAGAGTCATAAGGAATATTGGGATTGTGCTCATTAATTTACCAAATTGTACATTTTAAATATGTGCAGTTTATTATATGTCATTATACTTTAATTAAACTGTTAAAAGAAAAAAGATTAAATCTATGCCAATAATGTCCAATACCTGCCCTTGGGATCAAAGACCATACTCTGAGAATCCTATTTCCACTGTACCTCACTAGAAAGTCACCTGGGTTAAGCTAGTAAGCTTGGATTACCCAGAGGTCAGGTCAGTGTGGCAGGTTGTGGAGAGTTTTAAGTTAGAAGATACACAGGTGCTATCTCCTCATTCATAAAAAAAAAAAAAAAACTGTGTATATGTGTGTGTGAAATCCATGTGGTGCTAGGTTTTATGCTAGGATCTAGAGACACAGAATTGAATCAGATATAAATCATGCCATTAGGGAAGTCAAGGTCATAAGACAGGTAAATGGAGCTTCTTAAGTCTGAGGCCATCCAGAGTCATATGAAGTTCTGTCTGATAGGATGAGCTATGTGTGTAGAAGGGTCAGATCCAGATCAGACAGAACTATGGCTGGGCATTGAGCTGCACTGATTTTGGAGGTATCTCTGAGGATCCAGGTTCTATCCTTAGACATCTAAACTTGAGCCACTCAGCAAGGGTTATGGGCAGAGGCAGACTCTCTGACAAAGAGTGGGTAAGTTAGGTGCTTCCAGATATGTCAGTACAGTGATCCAAAGAATGAAAGGAAGCATGTATGGAAATGGTCCATTTGAAATATACTGAAGAAACTGGCTAGCCTAGAGTGGAAATTCCATAGTAAAGAAGAGAAAAATAATGCACTAAGGAACAGTTTTTAAGAGAGTGAACTCAAACTGGAATTTGAGGGCCTCTTAAAACCCAGTCTGAACAGGTGGAGCACAGTGGGTGTCAGACAGGGATTGGCACAGATAGGGAGAGGAGAAGGATCTTCCTTGGTGTAGTGAGGGGTGAAGCTAGATCAAAAGGTTGGGAATCCTTTCTTGTGGCTATGAACCAGGAAGTAATATAGGCAAGGATTCACAGCCAGTCAGAGGAATATATTGAAAATAGTGAGGACCACTATTTGACCAAATGGCAAGGGGAGGAGACACTCCTTGTTCAAATGCAAGAACACAGATGACCTTAGAGAAATTATTATAAGGGGTTTTTGACAGGGAGCCCAGGAAAAGAAGGTATTCAGGTTCAGGTAGAAATTGGTGCCTATGGAGTGCAGGGAGATGCTCAGCTGTGTGTTATGGGGATGCCAAGTTAAGAGAGTTAAAAGCCAAAGATTTCAGCCAATTTACAAAAAGAGGTTGGGAAACACAGGGACTAGAGTTGATCAGAGAGAGAGAAGAAGTATGCCATCAGACCTCCCAAGGACACGGGCTGATTTTGAGATTGCCCAGGAACTCTGACTCTTCTCATTATGTTATATCTCTACAGAGTCAGGCATCATTATACCAGATTATTAAGGAGGTAAGACATGAAGCGGTAGGCCCTAGAAACCATCGCAAGCTTTTAAGCAAGAGCACAATAAATAAAGCAAGGATCAATTGGATAAAGAGATGAGTTGTCAAGGAAGGTCAACTTGAAAGCTATTGCAGCCACTCAGGAGTTATATGGTGGTGGTGGTAGGAAAAGGAGGAGCGCTCAGAGAAGCAGCAGAGAAGGCCAGATTGCAGGAGATTAAGAAGGGGATGAGACTGAGTACGATTTGCATGGTAGATTGTACTAACAGCCACAACTATAGCCAGATAGCTAAGGAGGCAAATATAGTAAATTGTTGGTTGAAGAAAATAGGTGGTGGGTATGACAGTGTTCACTGTACAATACTTAAATTTTTTTTAAAGGTTTCATTTATTTATTTTTAGGCGGGGGGAAGGGAAGGAGAAAGAAAGAGAAATATCAATGTATGGTTGCCTCTTGTGCACTCCCTACTGGGGACCTGGCCCACAACCCAGGCATGTGCCCAGATTGGGAATTGAACCAGACTTTTAAATTTTTTATATTTGAAAATTAATACAATAAAGTGACAAGAAGAAATTTTTTTCTTCGAAGATTATTTTTCTTACGTCTGTTATCCTGCAATATTATTTTACACTTTTTCCCAATTGATGTTTCTCTCTCTCTCCCCCCCCCTTTCCTCTCCCTCTAAAATCAGTAAACACATTTTTTAAAAAAAGAAGTACATTCTTTTCCACTTGTGAATCTGGGTTAGCCATGCAACTTGATTTGGCCTGATATATTCAGATGTTTGAAAACACTGGGACTTACCATTTTTCTGATCTTGGAGACCTTGCAATTACCACCATATAAATGATCTTGGCTAGCCTGTTGGATGATGATATAGACACATAGCCTATTTACCCCCATCACTCCAAGCAACAACTATACAACCAGCAGTCATGTTCATGGGACCATTAATTATCAGCTGATCACAGACACATGACTGAATCCTACTGACAGCAGAGCCATCCAGCTGAGCCCATACCAAATTGGCTATCCACAGAATTATGAGTTAATACTGGGCTACTATTTTAAGCCACTAAAGTTTGAGATTTGCTATGTGACAAAAGCCAAGTAATACATTCTACTCAATGCCCCTTTGATTCCATTCCAAGGGAGATCTATGCTGAGCATACCCTTTTTGTCACTGACTACTGCAAATTTTCAGGGAGAGGTCAGTGGTATCTAAGGAATAGGGGGAGGATGACATAAAATAGACACAGTGTGACATGAGGACAAGGGGCAATGTGACACGGGGAGGGTTCAGTGTGTTAGGTGAGGGGGTCTGTAGTTCATAGAGGAAGGGAGTTTATTTTTAAATTGAGGGCTGGTAAGTGTTAAGCAGAGAAGTGGAGATCAGCCACACTAAGTGAGGACAGGTGAGTAAGCCTAAGGGAACCAGGGGGCTGAATTATTACTAGAAACAGTGGATTAAGGCAGGCAGGATTGGCCAGTGGAGATTTCTCTTTGCTAATAAAGAAGAGCAAAGCTCTTAGCTTATAATATATCCCTCTGAGGGGAGGGATCAGGAATCTCACCTTGGAGAAATCGCCTAGGCTATAATAGGAGGGCAGACACTCAAGAGATAGAGTCTGGCTTTCTTCCTTCTGATGTCTTTCCACCCTTACTTAAGAGCACCTTGCTCCCTTGAAACTTCCCAGGCTTCCTTGTAATTTCTCCCTTTACAAAGTTTCCAGCTGATCAGGTTGGTTATCATCTCACTCCCTTCCCAGGTCTTCTCGCTGGAAGAGGGTATGAAGACAGCAGATATGAACTACCTCTTTCTAGTATTCACCTTTCTGACAGTGACTGGTGAGTGCAGGTTCCTATTTTCGTCTTAAAATTCTGAAAAGGTCACATTGGAGGGAACTGGAGGAAATGGGTCTAGGTAAGGGGGTGGAGAGATAAGCAATTAGAAAGAAGAAGAATTCAGATCCCAGTGACTAGAAGTTTCCTAGAACACTAAAAAATATCTAGAGCCCACTGGTTTTCCTCTGGCTCCCTGGGAGCAAGAGAAGATTTGAAATGAGATTGTGAGAGTTGATACAATGTATGGTAGGTGCTAGTAAAATAGTGTGATTTTGCTATATATAGCTAAGAAGGAAGCTTGAAGAGAAGAACCGAGAAGAAGGAAGGAAGGAAAGGAATAGGAGGGTGGACACAAATACAGAGGGAACTCAAAGGGAAAAATAACAGAAGGATCTTGAAGTGGTTTAGTAATACTCTAGATATCAATAACCCATTGACAATTTCAGAGCACTTCCACATAAAACATCTCAGAACTGTCCTCTGGAACCTAAGTTCCTGTCTCTAAAATTCTCCTCTCCTTTCTCCTATCTGGCAGCAGTAACAACAAAAAATGCAACACTAATACCAGCACAAGTAAAATTAATTCAGCAGTTCAATCAAATGAACACCAAACCTGCACCAACATTCTTGATTTTCCTGAACTCAGAATACGAGACTTGTTTGGGGACCCTGATCCACAAACAGTGGGCTCTCACTGCAGCCCACTGCTTCTTACCGTGAGTGATGGAGGTCTTGGAGGGAGTGGTTTTTCCCCTTAGTCACTGGGTTTGCTCAGAGGGGACGGAGGCTCAGCCCTTAAGAGACATGCACAGGGTACTCTGAAACCTGAGAAATGGTTGGAAGGAGGCAGAAAATAAATCTATGTAGTTATGAGTTAGATTCTTGAGTGAGATGATATAGACAGGGGGAACTGGGGAAGCCTAGGACAAGGAGATGAACCCATGTGGTGCACATCAAGGAATTATGGAACTACAATGGAAATTGCTTATTTTACAGCAAGAAGACAGGGCTCTTGGCAAGTTATGGAACTCATGCCAAGTCATAAAACAAGTTAGGGGAAAAAAGGATGTGAGATGAACAACAGAATGTCTCCTTCATCTACTAATCTTTCATGGCCTGTTTCAGATTTCTTGAGATAGACATTGCTGCTTCAAATGAGGAGGGTTTCCTAAATGCAATGGGGAACTTAAAATCCAGGCTTACTATCCAACACCCAAATTTCACCCGGGATTCTGCTGAGCATGACCTCATGCTCATCAAGCTGATGCGTCCTCTAGATCATGTGAAGCTCGTGGATCTGCCCAATCCTGTGGATGTCAGAAGAGGGGACGTGTGCACTGTTTCTGGCTGGGGCTGGGCATGGGAGAATTTCTGTGAGTGGCCCTGAAGACAGACCCTTAGTGTTTCTTGAGTAACCACTCAATGAGGATTATCATATAACTATTAACTATCATATAACGTGAGAGCTGGAAGGGGCCTGAAAACTTACATATCTTAACCTCTAATTTTATTAATGTGGCAATTGAGGCCCAAATTGTTGACATGTGACACCCAGGATTAACATGGCTATTTATGGCTGAAGGTCTCTGGAATCCAGTGTTCTTGCCTCATTCATCAGCCAGGTGAAGGTGAAAGGATGTCTGGGTGGAGAAGGGGTTGGAGGGCAATCTTGCTGGTAAATGCTGAGTGCAGTTCATTTATTGGAAACTTATAAACATTCACAAATAAAAGCATGCAGGTGTAAACCCAAGGAATGCAGTTTACAATACTGGAATCAGACCTTGGTTTTCTCATTTCATTATCTCTTTTCTTCTTCTCTGGTTCCTTTTAATTTTGTTCTTTCATTGAACAATGGAGAGGTTAATAACAGAAAAGAGGGAGGTAAGGAGAGAAGAAAAAGAGATGGATATGTGAAGCATCAAAGAGAAACAAATTCATATTCACTCTCTCTCTCTCTCTCTGTGCATGCACGTGTGCAATCAGACACAGACCCTGATATCCAGATAAACCAGACTGTCTTTTGGTTCTCTAATGAATACTGTCAAGAGTCCCCTAAAAGGAAAATTCCTGTTAAAATCACAGAGAACATGTTCTGTGCGGGATCATCCCTGGAGAGCATGCACTCATGTAAGGTAACTCTTTCCCCTCTGCCCCTTTCTTCCTAAATTTTGTCTGAGATGGTTTTGGGGTCCATGTATCTCTCATAACCCAATCCAAATTTTTGTCTTTACATCTAAGAAAAGATCAAGGTAAATGGGGATCCAGGAGGAATAAGTGTCCTCTTTCCAACCAATCATGAACGAACTTAGATGTCAGGATGGAAACATCACAGGATGTTCTCATTTCTTTATGGCTTCCTCTGATGTGGCCTAAGATGAGAGGTGGGATGGGCCCAAGGCAGCCACCACACATTTCTTCCAGTCTTCATTACCTAAGTCTTTCTATTTTGGGCCCCTCAGATAGGGACTTGGTAATAGATTATCCTTGTTTTGGCTACTCTGCCTGACCCATTTCTTCTCTTTCTAACAGGAAATAGCTGCTGCCCCAATTCTGTGCCAAAATCAGCTCCAAGGGATCCTCTCCTGGTCAGATGGGTGTGTTCTGAGAGGTGATATTGGCTACTACACCAAGGTTTCTCACTATACAGACTGGATTCTCAAAGTCATCCACAGCAACTGAGCTCTCTTCATTCCCTCTCCCAGCAGCCTTGGAACTTGGACTACCATCCTTGACCCTTCCTTTCCTTCTATCCTCAGAACAAGATGGGTATAGTCTGGCTGTAAGAAGTTTTCTGTTTATTCTGTTTTCTTGACTTCTCTTATCCTTTCTCAGTCCTGGTTTGAATGATTATCAAAGAATTTAAGCTGTATAATATTCTCATAAATGGGATAACTTCTTATCATTCCCTTCTCTCCTCCAACTTCTACTTATCCTGCTATGGTATCCTCAGATTTTTCTGGAACTGTTCTCCCCCAAACCCCCTCCAGAGGACATAAGGGCTCAGGAATATGACAGTGAGATTGTGGGCACCACTGTGGTGACTCCTTTTGTCTGACATCACTTTGGTCAGGCTTCAGCCTGTGTCCTCTCACCCATCACGTCTAATAAGACTTCAGTAAATGCTGGAATGTTAAATACACTGCTAGCAATATAATTATTTAAAACAGAGGCTATAATTTTGTGAAAGCATGAGGGTTTCTAAAAGGGTAGGAGATGAGGGAGTGGGGAGAGGAGTTAAATGGGTTAGACTACCAACAGGAAAAGAGGGATAATTTGAGAGATCTTTCTGAATGCTAAGCACAGAAAAATCTAAGATAGCTGGCTAGAAAGAGAATACTAGAACAACACCAGGGAAATATTGAAACTGAGGCAACTATGTGTGCCTGTGTGCATATGCACATATGTGTGCATAGATTGGAGGGGGATATGCACAGAATGATCTCACTGAACTAACTAAATTTCTTCCTTTGCCAATTGCCATCTGGATTTCACCAGTCTTTCTTTGCATACATCTTTTTAGAGGGTGAAATTTGAAATCTTATCTCATTTGTGGATTTCTATAACTGTCACTATAATCAGAACCCAGAACTGCTCCATCACCAAAAAGAAATCCCTTTGTACTATATTTTAATAATCACACTCACTCCCAGTCCTAACCCCATTCCAACCACTGATCTATTCTCTATCACTATAATTTTGTCACTTTGATAATATTATACAATATGCAATCCATATAATTTTACTGCCATTTTTTGCATTTGTGATATTCCAAATATCCTTTCATTATCATTTTATTTCTGTCTGAAGAACTTCATTTGGCCATTTTTTTTAGAGAAGATATGCTGGTGACAAAATCTCTTAGTATTTCTTCACTTTCTTTCCTAAAAAAATAATTTTTACTGGATAAAGAATTCTGGGTTGGTAGTGCTTTTTCTTCCAGGACCTAGGGAATGTTTGCCTCTTTCTTCTGTCCCTCAAGTTTCTGAGAAGAAATTTGCTGTCATTTGAATTATTATTCCCTGATTGGTCATTGTCTTTCTTTGTTTTTAAACGTTTTTCTTTGTTTTTCATTTTTAGAACTTTGATTATGTGTCTGGGTGTCAGTTTGTCTGTCCGGGTATACTGTTTCTTGATTCTCTAGGTTTACATCTTTCACCAAATTTGAGGAGTTACTTCTTCAAATTGTTTCAGCTCGGTGTTCTTTTTCTTCTTCTGAAACTTTGATAACGTGAATGTTAGGTCTTCTGCTACTATCACACAGGTCCCTGGGGATTCATTAATTTTTTTAAAAATTTCTTTTCACTCTCTTATTCATATTAATGATTTCTGTCACTCTATCTTCAAGTTCACTGACTCTTCTGACACCCCCATTTTGCTATTGAGCCATTGTTTTAAGTATGTTTTTATTTTCCGTAGGGAAATGCTTTCCCTCTCAGAGCTAACAAATTCCTAGAGAATATAAATGCACCCCCCGCCCACCAGGTGCTTTTCATATGCCAACCAACCAACGCACCCAGAGCCCATGCTCCCAACCACCTTTCATCTAACTTTCACACACCAAGTCAGTATTTCCCCTGCTGTAGATCACTCCAGGACCAGGTACTAGACAACTAGAGACCACTGCTACACCCAGAGCCCCCTGGAATTATTCCAACTATTCAATCCTAAACTTTCCTACCCAAACCACAATAAAGGCTTGTGCCTGTGCATTCTCCTCACTCCTCCTGCCTCCTGACTGACCCTGGCACTTCCTCATGTAGCTCTGCATGGCATGGCATGCCCCTTAATAGACTGTTTTCAATTACATTCACCTCTCAGTGTCCTCACTCAGCCACCTCTATACCTTAAATCCTGAGTACAGTCCAAACACACATCTAATGAGTTTTTAATTTCAGTTCTTATATTTTTTAATTCTAAAATTTCCATTTGGCTCTTCTTTGTATCTTCTACAAATCTTTGCTAAGATTTTCCATTTTCTCATTTGATTTAAGATATTTGTAATTGCATGTTAAAACATTTTTATAATAACTGCTTAAACTCCTTGTCTCATAATTCCAACATCTGCATCATCTTGGGGTTGGCATCCATCGATTGTTTTTCCTGAGTTGAAATTTTCATGATATGGTGAGTAATTTTGTACTATATCCTAGAAATTTGAATATTATGTTTTAAGATTCTGGTTCCTTATTTAGATCTCTTAATTTAACATATAGGTAACCTTTTTATGTTCAGGATGTATGTGTTGTCCCAATTTTGTGGGCTATAATTCAAATGTAAATTTCATTTATAAAACCTCTGCAGTGCTCTGCTGCAGGAGGTTGTGATAGACAGAATAATGCTCCCCCGGCAACCCACCCCTGCCCCTGATGTCCACATCCTAATCCTCAGAACCTATGAATAGAGAGAGGGGAAGGGAAGGAGAAAAAGAAGGAGAGAAACATCAATGTTAGAGAGAAACATCATGTGCCCAGGCATGTGCCCTGTCCAAAAATTGAACTGGCAACCTTTCACTTTGTGGGATGATGCCCAACCAACTGAGCTACACTAGTCAAAGCAAGTTAAGGATCTTGATATGGGAAGAGTATCCTGAATTATCTAGGTGGGGCCAATGTAATCACAAGTGTCTTTATAGCAGGAAGACAGAAAGGTCAAAAAAATGAGATGTGATCACAGAAGTAGAGATTGGAATGATGTACTTTAAAGGCAATGGGAGGGCCTGTGAGCCAAGGCATGCAGGTAGCCTTTAGAAACTGGAAAAGGCAAGAAAACAGATTATCCCTAGAGCCTCCAGAAAAAAATGCAGCTTTATGAACACCTTTATTTTAGTCCTATAAGACCCATTTAGGCCTTCTGATCTCCAGAACTATAAGGGAATAAATTTGTGTTATTTTAAACCACTAATTTTGTGACAATTTATTACAACAGCACAGGCAACTAATACAGAGTAGAAGTGAGAGTTCCACCAAACAACTCCACTATTGCAGTACCTAGAAGTGGAAAAATACATGTCTTTTTCATAGTGTTTGTTTCAAAAACAAGCAAATACCCAATAATTCAGTGACTTAAAACAGGACAAATTTATACCTCTAGTTTCTCATAACAAAAGTCTCATAGCTCAGGGTCTGATAAGGCTAAAGTCAAGCTATTAGCCAGCTTGACTCCTCACCTGGAGTTTCAACTCGGGAAAGACCCACTTTCAATTCCTTCACATTGTTGGCAGAATTCATTTTCTTTTAAGTTGTAAGACAGATTCCTTTGTCTTGCAGGCTGTCAGTTAGCAATTATGCTTTGCTCCTGGAGGTCATTCTCAGGTCCTTACCATGTGGATCCTTCATCTTAGCAACAGAAAACCTTCTTCATGTCAAATTTTTCTCATGCTTTGAATCTCTCTGACTTCCTCTTCTACTACCAGACAAAAAAAAACTTTTTACTTTTAAAGGGTTTGATTTCCAAAATATATAAAGAACTCACACAACTCCACTCCAAGCAACCCAATTAAAAAAAGGGCAAAGGAGACTTCCAGCCAAGATGGAGGCATAGGTAGACACACTGTGCCTCCTCGCACAACCAAAAGGACAACAACAATATAAAAACAAAAAACAACCAGAAAATTGAACTGTATGGAAGTCTGACAACCAAGGAGTTAAAGAAGACACATTCATCCAGACAGGTAGGAGGGGCAGAGATGGGCAGATGAGCAGGCAGGAGGAGAACACTTGTGGCAAGCTGGTGGCTGGAGGACTGGGGTGGGCAAAGCTGCAGCTGGCAAACCCAGTAAGGCAGCGGATTGTGGACCAGGGTGCACAAGGTTGCAGCTGGCGGATCTGGCAAGGCAGTGGCTGGAGGACTGGGTGGTCCCACATTCGAGTGCAGATAAACCAGGAGGAACAACTGGGGAGTGAGACAGACCACACAATCCAGGGTTCCAGCTCGGGGAAATAAAGCCTCAAACCAGTGATAGAAAACACCTGTGGGGGTTGAGGTGTCAGTGAAAGAAACTCCCATCCTCACAGGAGAGTCTGTTGGAGAGACCCACAGGGTCCTAGAACATACACAAACCCACCCACCCAGAAATCAGCACCAGAAAGGCCCACTTTGATTGTGGGTAGCAGGAGAATTGACTGAAATCTGTCAGAGAGTGGAGCAAGCGCCACTGTTGCCTCTCAGACCCCTTTCCCACATATAGCATCACAAAGCAGCCATGTGGGTTGCCCCGACCTGGTGAACACCTAAGGCCCTGCCCCTTACTATATAACAAGCATATCGAGACAAAAAAGAATGGTCCCAATGAAAGAACAGATCAAAGCTCCAGAAAAAATATAACTAAGTGATGAAGAGATAGCCAGCCTATCAGATGCACAATTCAAAACACTGGTAATCAGGATGCTCACAGAATTGGTTGAATTTGCTTGCAAATTAGATGAAAAAATGAAGGCTATGCCAAGTGAAATAAAGGAGAACAGTGACAGGAAGGAAACTGGGACTCAAATCAATGGTGTGGACCAGAAGAAAGAAAGAAACATTCAACCAGAACAGAATGAAGAAACAAGAATTCAAAAAAGTGAGGAGAGGCTCAGGAACCCCCAGTACCTCTTTAAACATTCCAACATCCAAGTTTAGGGGTACTAGAAGGAGAAGAGGAAGAGCAAGAAATTGAAAACTTATTTGAACAAATAGTGAAGGAGGACTTCCCCAATTTGGCAAAGGAAATAGACTTCCAGAAAGTCCAGGAATCTCAGAGAGTCCCAAAGAAGTTGGACCCAAGGAGGAACACACCAAGGCACATCATAATTACATTAGCCAAGATTGAAGAGAAGGAGAAAATCTTAAAAGCAGCAAGAGAAAAGGAGACAGGTACTTACAAAGGAGTTCTCATAAAACTGTCAGCTGATTTCTCAAAAGAGACCTTACAGGCAAGAAGGGGCTGGAAAGAAGTATTCCAAATCATGAAAGGCAAGGGCCTAATCCAAGATTACTCTGTGCAGCAAAGCTTTCATTTATAATGGAAAGGCAGATAAAGTGCTTCCCAGATAAGGTCAAGTTAAAGGAGTTCATCATCACCAAGACCTTATTATATGAAATGTTAAAGGGACTTATCAAAGAAAAAGAAGGAGATCAAGAACTCTGAACAGTAAAATGACAGCAAACTCACAGTTATTAACAACCACACCTAAAACAAAACCAAAAACAAACTAAGCAAACAACTAGAACAGAACAGAACCACATAAATAGAGATCACATAGAGGGTTACCAGTGCAGGAGCCAGAGGTGGAGAGAGGGGGAAAGGTACCGAGAATAAGTAGCATAAATGGTAGGTAGAAAATAGACAGGGGAAGGTTAAGAATAGTATAGGAAATGTAGAAGCCAAATAACTTATATGTATGACCCATGGACATGAACTAAAGTGGGGGAATGTGGGTGGGAGGGAGTGTATAGGGCAAAGGGAAATAAAAGGGGGAAAATGGTACAACTTTAACAGCATAATCAATAAAATATTTTTTAAAAAAGAAGAAATAATAAAAGGAAACTGTTTGCCCTTTATATCTTCTTCTTGCTTCTCATGAGATGGGACACAGTTTTGATGGTGGTCAGCTAACTTCAACGTGCCAATGAGGAAAACAGGGGAAATAACAGAAGGAAGCTGCATAACCTATGGGAACAGAAATGTCTTCCTATGAACAATGGTCCAGAAGCTCTAGACCGTTTTGCAAGACAAAAAAGAACACGTGTCTTCTTTAAGCCATTACATATTGGGGTTTCTTTGTTACAGGAACTAATCCTACAACCTAATCTTAAAATTTTCCAGGCCTAATTATGAAAGTCCTTTAAAAGTGAAAAATAGCCCTGGCTGGTGTAACTCAGTGGATTGAGTGTGGGCCTGTGAACCAAAGGGTCACCTGTTTGATTTCCAGTCAGGGCGTATGCCTGGGTTGTGGGCCAGATCCCTACTAGAGGGCATGCAAAAGGCAACCACACATTGATGTTTCTCTCCCTCTCTTTCTCCTTCCCTTCTGCTTTCTCTAAAAATAGAGAAATAAAGTTCTTTTTTTTAAAAAAGCAAGTGTTTAAAAAAAAGTAAAAAATGTACCCAACATCTGTTTGCTCAGCACACATTAAATTTCTACTATGTATTAGGTTCTCTCCTAGGTTCTAGAGATTAAAAAAATGAATCAGACATACTTTCTATTCTGAAAAGCTCCAACATAAGAAAGGAAAATTTGACTCAAAGGGAAATGGGAAGATAATTGACATTTATTAACCAGATATGTTTTTACATGCACTGGTTTCTTAGTCCTCACCAAAAAAATTTGAGTTGTAAGTGGTATAATTGTCATACAGCCAAAGAAGCTGACAATCTAGTGGCATATCTGCCTTATAAACAGTGGATTCACCATGCATTTTTATCGTCACCTTAGATCTAAGACTACTTGTTAATTGGTCCTAACAGAAGCAATAAAACAGTATCTCCATGGCCACGATTGTTCCCCCTATAACAGGCATGCCATCCACTTCATCTTCTAATAACAGCTCCCAATTTTTATATTGAGTTTTATTCTTTCCTTACTCTTTAGTCCATGTACTTAATTGAGCAAGACTACACCTCTGTCATTATTCAGAGGTGAAACATTCTCCTTAGGCCTAACCCAGTCATTGCATCATATTCCCTTAGCCATTGTGATTGGAATCCAACTTACTTCTCCTCTTTGACCTTGAACCTGAAAGGATGGAAGGACTGGAGCACTACTGTAGGGAACCTGATACTGAAGCCTGGCAGAAAGTAGAGTTAAAGAATGTAGAGCAACTAAGCACTAGTGACTTGTTTAGCCTGAACTCAGCTATGCTCGAAGCCTGGGCCTTATACTTGGGCTTTTCAGGTACACAAGACAACAAATTTCCTTTTAACAAGTTTGGGTCAGATTTTCTGCCACTCGTAATGAAAAGAGTCCCACTCATTTCCTATAGTCTTAGCCTCCAACAAAGGTGAGCTATTTCTATGCATCAGTGGAAAAAGTGTGCATCTTTCTATCCATTGTTAATAAGTTTATTGCTTGCCAGGACCTCCAAGATTCTTGATAAACAAGCATTTATTACATAAAATACAAAATGTTTTGTCAGTAACAGTAATAGTCAATGGCCACTACTTTCAGAGAGACTTCATAACATCTATCTTACTTGGTATTTTAGATTTGCCACAGTTCCTCGCTTATGTATTTTTAGCAGTAGCATCAATGATGATTTATATTTATGTACTTTATAAATCTGATATTTGATTTAATTGTACCCTTGACCTAAATATAGTGCATAATGGGAAAGACTTCAGTCTCTAGACAAAACCTCTCTTGAGTTAAATTTAGAGTCTTCTTGTATCATGAGAACAAAATTAAATTCTTTTCTTTTTTTTAGGACTTTGAGAGCTAATTTAGTAGTACTGTTTTAAAACCTTTTTCTCAAGAAAGCATCAATGTATTGTATTTGCTCAGATATATTGTTTTAAAAAATAGATTGGATTAAACCCTGAATCACAATCTTCCCTTTTAGTCTCATGAACTTGGCCTAAAAGAACTGGCTCTGTTTTCATTGATTCTTTTGAAAGCTAATTTTTCTGAAGTAAATGAATGCTATTTCATTGAAAGATTTTTCCAACAGGTTTTGTGTAGCACACATATTTATATGATCTGCATCTGTGCTCCTGACTTTCATTTCTCCTTCACACTATCTCCTGTGGTGATGAAAGAGGTGGAAGAAATGTGTCAGGACTGTGGAGAGGGGCAGGTGAGCAGCTCAATGTGTAGGTGTGAATGTGGGTCATGTGCTTTAGACTGCATCTGTTAGTGTGAAGGAGCAGAGGTTCAAAGAGAAAGGATGTCTGTTAGAATTCTGTGGCTGCTCAAAATAGTGCATAATAGCTTTAATTTTTATATCAGTTTTAATTAAAACTTTGATTTTCAGTTTTTGAGTCTATGTGTGTGTGCACTATTACAGATCTCAAATTAACATAAAGCAGATCTCTAATAGAATCCATGAAATTTTAGGAAAGGGCTACATAGACCTTGATGAGAAGAGTCATCTGTCATCCTTAAAATTTAACTTGACATTTTACAAGTCTATAATACCACTATATTATTTAATATGTTTATATTCAAAGTACCTATACCTTTTTTCATGTTTGAATAAGAAAATGTTCATAGCACTATCACATACACACATGTGTACCAACATACTACTATTCCTGTAACAGTTCCCTTTTTTAAAAAAATATTATGACTGGAATTTGTACTTCCTAATTCTCTTCCCCTTTTCTGCCAAGCCCCCAATTCCTATTTCCTCCTGGCAACCATCAGTTCATTCTCTGTAACTATGAGTTTGTTTCTGTTTTATTTTGTTTGTTCATTGTTTTATTTTCTAATTCCACATATAACTAAAGTCATACTATATTTGTCTTTTAATTTGTCTATCTGTCCAATTTATTTTACTTAGTATAATACTACATACTTCCATCTATGTTGTGACAAATGGCAAGATTTTATATTTTGTTATGGTTGATCAATATTCCATTGTTTATATGCACTTCCTCTATTTTATTCATTCATCTATTGATGGACGCCTAGGTTGTTTCCATATCTTGGCTATTGTAAGCAATTCTGTAATGAATGTAGGTGTGCATGTATCTTTTTGAATTATTGTTTTTGTGTTCTTTGACTAAATATCCAGAAGTGGAATTGCTTGGGCATACAGTAGTTTCATTTTTTAATTTTGGGTGGAATTTTCCTACTGTTTTCTGTATGGCTGCCCTGATTTACAATCCCATCAACAATACACAAAGCTTCCCTTTTCTCCACATCTTCACCAACACTTGTGATTTCTTGTCTTATTTGATAATAGCCATTATGACAGTGTGAGGTGATAACTCATTGCAGTTTTGATTTGCATTTCCTTAGTGATTAGTGTTGTTGAGCATCTTTCCATGTGTCTGATGGCCCATTTGTGTGTCTTCTTTGGAGAAATGTTTATTAAGGCCCTCTATTTTGTTTTTTGTTTATTTTTTTATATTGAGTTGTATGGTTTTGGGGGGAGGAGGAAATAATTTTTTTTTTCTTTACAAATACACTAGAGAATTATGCAATGCTGCCAGTGTTGGATGCAATCCTGGGCCACAAATCTGCACACTGCTTTGCAACTGGTCCTGTGATGGCAGAATCTTTCATTTCACCTTTATTATTTACTATGACCCCTGCATCATCTTCAAAATAAACACGCCATATTTTCTCTGGTATGACTTCTGTTGTTAAATTGCTACTGCTGGATGTACCTTCTTTCCGAGCTCTGGTTTGCCTTTTTTGATGGTAGCCATCACCATGTCTCCCACACCAGCAGCAGGAAGCCTGTTCAGTCATCCCTTGATCCCCTTCACAGAGATGATATACAGATTTTTGGCTCCTGTTTTGTCAGCACAGTTGATCACAGCTCCTACCAGAAAACCAAGGGAAATCTGGAATTTCCCACCAGAGGACTTGCCACATCCTGGCTTCGACATCTTGAACGCCAGAAAGGGATGTATATGAGTTATATTATATATTCTAGATATTGACCCCTATCAGATATATCATCTGTAGATTTCTTCTCCCATTGAGTAGGTTGATTTTGTTTGTTTTGGTGGTTTCCTTTGCTGTGCAAAGACTTTATAGTTTGATGTAGTCCCATGTGCTTAATTTTACTTTTGTTGCCTTTGCCATAGAAATATCCAAAAAGATATTGCTAAGAGATATGTTAAAGAACCTTTACTTCCTATGTTTTTTTCTAGGATTGTTGTGGTTTCAGGTCTTACACTTAAATCTTTAATCCATTTTGAGTTTATTTTTATGCATGATATAAGAAAGTGGTCTAGTTTCATTTTTTTTGCATGTGTCTGTCCAGTTTTCCCAATGCCATTTATTGAAGAAACTGTCTTCTCCCCATTGTATATTCTTGCCTCCTTTGTTGTAGTTAATTGACCATATAAGCATGGGTTTATTTCTGGCCTTTCTATTCTGTTCTTGATCTATTTGTCTGTTTTTGTTCCAGTACTACACTGTTTTGATTACTATAGTTTTGTAGTGTAGTTTGAAATCAGAGAGCATACCTTCAGTTTTTCTTCTTTCTCAAGATTTCTTTGGCTGTTTGGGATATTTTGTGGTTCCATATAAATTTTAGGATTATTTGTTCTTTTTCTGTGAAAAATGCCATTGATATAGGAACTGCATTGAATCTGTAGTTTTCTTTGGGCAGTATGGACATTTTAACAACATTAATTATTTCAAGCTATTAACACAGTATAACCATCCATTTATTTGTGTGTTCTTCAATTTCTGTCATCGATGTCTAGTTTTCAGATTCCAGGTCTTTTATCTCTTTAGTTAAATTCACTTCTAGATATTTTATTCTTTCTGGTGCAATTGTATATGGAATTAATTGCTTTTTTAATTTCTCTTTCTGACAGTTTATTATTTGTTTATATAAATGCAACAGATTTCTGAATATTAATTTTATATACTATAATTTTATTGAATTCATTTTTAAACACTATTCAACATACTGATACACAACCAATGGGTTAATGAAGAGATCAAGGAGAAAGTTGAAAAATATCTTGAGACAAATGAAAATGGAAACAAAACAATTCAAAATCTTTGGAACATAGCAAAAGCAATTCTAAAAGAGAAATTAATTGTGCTACAGGCTGCCTCAAGAAACAAGTAAAATCTCAAATAAACAATCTAAACATACACTTATAGGAACTAGAAAAAGAACAAACAAAACCCTAAGGGAATAGAAGGAAGAAAATAATAAAGATCAGAGCAGAAATAAATAAATTAGAGACTCAAAACAGAAGGAGAAAACAAAAAGATCAATGAAACTAAGAGCTGGTTCTTTGAAAAATAAATGAAATAGTTAAAACATGAGCCAGGCTCACCAAAGAAAAGTAAATAAATAATGGAGTCCAAAATACATAAAATTGAAAATGAAGGAGTAGTGACAACTGACATCAAATAAATACAAAGCATTTTAAGAGAACACTATAAACAATTATATGTCTACAGATAGGACAACCTTGAATAAATGGATAAATTCTTAAAAATATGTGATCTTTAAGACAATCAGACTGATTTACTAGAAATTAAATTGAATCAGTAATCAAAAGACTTTCAATAAACAAAATCCCAGACCAGATGTGTTCACAGGTGAATTCTACTAAGGATTCAAAGAAGCATTAATATCTGTCCTTTTTAAACTATTCCAAAAAACTGAAGAGAAGCGAAAGCTTCCAAACTCATTCTATGAGTCCAGTATTACCCTGATACCAAAACCAAAGACACTACTAAAAAAAAATTACAAGCCAATATTCCTAATGAACATAGATGTAAAAATTCTCAACAAAATATTAGTAAACCAAATTTATCAATACATTGAAAAGATCATACACCGGGACTAAGTGGAATTTAGTGTAGGGGTGCAAGGATGGTTCAATATCTGCAAATCAATAAACATAATATACCCCATAAACAAAATGGAGGATAAAAATCATATGATACTTTTAATTGATGACACACATTTGACAAAATCCAACATTCATTTATGACAAAAACTCTCAGCAAAGTGTGTATACAAGGAACATATCTCAACATAATAAAGGCCAATATGATAAATCCACAGCTAACATAAAACTCAATGGTAAAAAGCTGAAAGTTTTTTCTCTAAAATCAAGAACAAGGCAAGGATGTCCACTCTCTCCACTTTTATTCAGCGTAGTATTGGAAGCCCCAGCCACAGCAGTCAGACAAGAAAAAGAAAGTTATCCAAATTGGAAAGAAAAAAGTAAAATTATCACTATTTTGCAAATAACACAATACTATTTATAGAAAACCCTAAAGATTACACCAAAAAACTATTAGAGCTAATAAACAAATTCAGTAACAGGCTTTTTTATAAACCAATATTTTGATACCATGATTTTTTAAAAGACTGGCTTTATAAAGTGACATATATTGACATATATTTTTGACATATTGACATATATAATGTCATAATTGACATATATTTTTACTGTGACTTTTTTCACAAAAATACAATGTGTCAAAGGCACATATTTAAGAATCAATACTCTTGGATTCCACTTTTAGCCCTGACACTAACTTGGCACATAATTTTGAGCCAAATAATCTTTTGATTCAAGACTTAGACTTCTTCTCTAAATTTAGGTCAGCTCCAAGGTCCTTTTAAGGTTCATGACTTTTTAGAAGAGACATAATTTATAAATCACAAATATTACCTTTGTGGTTAATAGGAAAGAACATGAAGTACTTTTGAAGCCTTACCCAATTATTTCATCTTAATCGTGGTTAACAGATTTACGAATTTAGTTAGGAATAGAAATGCTTGAAGTTATCCATGAATCTTACCCTTCTTATCTCAGCTGGTGGCAGCCTTAGACTACAGAAGATACTAAGTAATTATGGTGTAATAAATTTTGCACATGAAAATATTTTGTTTTGGTCCCTGCTAAATCCTCAGTTCCCAGAACAATGATCTTAAAATTTTCTGAAGGAGTAAACAAGATAGTGTCAAGATGGGGGAATTTATAAAACCCAATATGAAAACAGAGTAAAGGCTTTGCAGGAAAGATAATAATTGAGTCTCTAAGGGTGAACTAGAGTTTGCCAAGCAGGGAAGGAAGAAAAGCATTCCAGAGGTCGAGCCAAGTGGGTTGTGGCAGAAACTGTGAGATGTTTTCAATATCTACTCTTCTTCCCCAGGAACAGAATTCCTGGGCCTGTGAGCACTGCAATAAAGATTTCGTTTCACACTTCCCTTGCAGCTTAATCGAGAGGCTAGGTTTTAGCCCATTGGGTTAGGAATTCCTTTGATGCAATGCCCTTAAATAGAGGAGGGTAAGATCTTCATTTTCTTCCTTCTTCTGACTGACTGGATTACAGATACGATGGACTATGGTGATTTAGAATGTGTTGTTTTAGCCACTCTGAGCCACTTTCTCTAGAATTCCCTTTCCTGTATGTTTCCATTCAGGACAGCCCACGATAGATTACTGTGGGAGATCTCGAGAGCTGCAGCCATTTTGTAGTTCTCACACCTTGTTGATCTGAGGATTCACCTCACTGATGTGGGCAGTAGTTGCTCCATCTTCCCTGAGATTTTTCTTCAGCATCTTACTTTTGAGCCAGGTATTAGTTTAAGCTCTGTGACAATGAGATATCGCTTCTGCAGGATACTCACACTGCCAAAAGGTAGAGGCAATAAAAACTGGCCTGGATTTCAATGGGTACTCATGGGACTCAGCATGCTCATGGGTTTTGGGTTGTTACTGATCTCCAACATCCTTTTCAGACTCTGCCTGCCTGGTGTCCTTCAAGCTTAGGTTCAGATATGAATACAACAGCTTTATAGAGACTGTTTCCACAATAACCAGCTCCTACAATTCAGGAACACCAAATTCTGTGTATACATATATCCATCCTAGTAGTTCTTCTCTGATGAAACCCAGTAGTTTTGCCATAACAAATGCCTAAAAAATTGTGAGTAACCTTAAAACCAAGTGGTGGGTGAAAGCTAGAAGGATTTTGAGAAGTGTGTTGGAGAAAACCAAAATTTCTTTGAATAGACTGTTAGTGGAAATCTGAACTCTGAGAAAGCTGGTGGTAAAGATTCAAAAAGAAGTGAGGAACACAGGAGGAAGATTCTTGTTAGTAGTGGCGGAAATCATAGCAATACTGTTGTCTTCAGTTATGTGGAGAGTAGAGGATATGCCTAATAAACCTGATGATCTAGCTTCGTGGCTCTCCACACAAAGTGTTGAAGGTACAGCCTGCTTATCGCAAGGCGTCAAAGGAAAGAAATAAATTAAGAGTACTGTTAAACTGATGATTTTGAAAATGCTCAGCCTCTTGAGACAGCAAAAGTTTTTGAAATTTAGAAATCACACCTGGCTAGTGTTGCTCTGTCAGCTGGAGCATTGTGATGTACACCAAAAGGTAGTGGGTTCAGTTCCTGGTTTGGCACAAACCTGGGTTGTGAATTTGATCTTTGGTCAGGGCACATACAGGAGGCAACCAGTCGACGTTTCTCCCATCTCTCTCTCTCTCTCTCTCTCTCTCTCTCTCTCTCTCTCTCTCTCTCTCAATCCCCGCCCCGCCCTTTCTCTTAAAGCAATGAAAAAATGTCATCAGGTGAGGAAAAACTTAAAAGACAAAAAGAAAGAAATGATTGTGAGTAAAGTTCAAATCCAAGGCACTGGCAGGAGATAAAAATCTAAAGACAAAGCAAACAGTGTGACTGTGAAACCTTTTGTTGAGATTTTCAAAGATCAAAAGTGGTTCCTCAGAGTACTATTCATTCACACAATGGGTCCTTTAAAAAGATTCAGAGTACGCCTCACAGATCTTCTGAAGCAAACACTAGAGCCTCCAAGTAGTTTCTTGTCCCTCAGTAGGCTCTGCAGGGGTACAAAGAAGAGAAAGGTTTTGGCAGGTGTGGCTTTTATCTAATGGAGTGAACTGCAATGAAATTCACAAGAGGCCCACGTGTTTTTGAGAGTACTTTATCCCCTAAACAGCGATTTTCAATCTTTTTTATCTCATAGCATATATAAATTAATTACTAATACTCTGTGGCTAAACACCAAAAAAAAATTTTTTTGGCTGATCTGACAAAAAGATAGGTATACTTTAGCTGTTTTTTAATTATATTTTACTAATTATGCTATTACAGTTGTCCCAATCCACCCAGCCCCAGACTCCCTCAGGCAATCCCCACCCCATTGTTAATATCCATAGGTCGTACATACATGTTCTTTAGCTACTTTGTTTCCTATGCTGTACTATATCATCCCCATGATGATTCTGTAACTCCTAATTTATACTTCTTAATCTCTTCACCATTTTCTCCCATCCCCTTGATCCCCCTCGCATTTGGCAACCGTCAGAATATTCTCTGTACCTATGATTCTGTTTCTGTTTTGCTTGTTCCCTTATTTTGTTTTTTAGATTCAATTGTTAATAGGCATGTATTTATTGCCATTTTATTATTCATAGTTTTGATCTTCTTAAATAAGTCTCTTTAACATTTCATATAATAATGGTTTGGTGATGATGAACTCCTTTAGCTTTTTCTTATCTGGGAATCTCTTTATCTGCCCTACAATTTTACATGATTATTTTTGCTGGGTAGAGTAGTTTTGGTTGTAGGTCCTTGCTTTTCATCACTTTGAATATTTCTTGCAAATCCTTTCTAGGCTGCAAAGTGTTTTTGGAGAAACCAGCTGATGGTATTATGGGAACTTCTTGTAGGTAACTAACTGCTTTTCTTTTGCTGCTTTTAAGATTCTCTCTTTGTCCTTAACCTTTGGCATTTTAATTATGATGTGTCTTGGAGTGGGCCTCTTTGCAACCATCTTGTTTGGGACTCTCTGTGTTTCCTGGATATGTATGCCTATTTCCTTCACCAGGTTAGGGAAGTTTTCTGTCATTACTTTTTTAAATAGGTTTTCAATTTCTTGATCTCTCTCTTCTCTTTCACCATGAAGTGAATGTTGGTATGCTTATAGTTTTCCCAGAGCCTCTTTACACTATCTT
Organism: Tonatia bakeri; assembly: GCA_004024845.1. NCBI lineage: Eukaryota > Metazoa > Chordata > Mammalia > Chiroptera > Phyllostomidae > Tonatia > Tonatia bakeri. The sequence goes on from PVIA01000187.1 coordinate 161,758, forward strand.
CATTTTCGGCGGTTCTTTTTCCTTCTTGCTGTTCTGATTGGGTGTTTTTTTCCCGAATTCATTATTTTAAAAAATACTTATTATATTTTTTCCATTACCATTTAGTCACCTTTTACTCACCTTTCCCCATCAAATAGCTGTCATCTGATCTCCACCTATGAGTCTGTCTCTGTTTTGCTTGCTAGTTCAGTTTGTTCATTAGATGCCACATATAAGTGAAATCATATGGTATTTGTCTTTTCTCTGACTGGTTTATTTCACTTAGCATAATGTTCTCCAGGTCCACCCATATTGTCACAATGGGTAAAATTTTCTTCTTTTTTATGGCCCAGTAGTATTCTGTTGGGTAAATGTCCTATAGTTGTTTTATCCACTCATCTATTAATGGATACTTGGGCTGCTTCCTAGGCAATTGTAAATAATGCTACAACGAACATGGGCGTACTTATGTTCTTTCAAATTAGTTTTTTGGGTTCCTTCATATATATTCCCAGGAGTGGGATTGCTGGTCAAAAGGCAGATCCATTTTTAATTTTTTGAGGTACTTCCATACTGCTTCCACAGTGGCTACATCAATCTGCATTCCCACCAACAGTGCAAAAGGGTTCCCCTTTCTCCACATCCTTACCAACACTTGTTTATTGATTTATTGATGGTAGCCATTCTACCAAGTATGAGATGGTATTTCATTGTGGTTTTAGTTTGCATCTCTCTGATGATTAGTGGTGTTGAGCATCCTTTCATATTTCTATTGGCCATGTGTATGTACTCTTTGGAGAAGTGTCTATTCAGGTTCTTTGCCCATTTTTTTAATTGGGGGTTGTTTTTTTTTTTGATGTTCAGTTTTATAAGTACTTTATAAATTTTGGATTTTAACCCCTTATCAGATGTATTGGAGAATATGTTCTTCTATTCTGTGGCTTGTCTTTTTGTTTTGTTGATGATTTCCTTTGCTGTGCAAAAACTTTTTAATTTGATGTAGTCCCATTTATTTATTTTTTTCTTTTGTTTCCCTTGTCTGGGAAGATATGTCCAATAAAATATTGCTACAAGCAATGTCCAAAACTTTGCTGCCTATGTTTTCTTTAGAATTTTCTGGTTTCAGGTCTGACATTTAAGTCTTTGATCCATTTTAAATTTATTCTTGTATGTGGTATAAGAAGATGGTCTAGTTTTATTTTTCTGCACATGTATGTGCAGTTTTCACAACATCATTTATTGAATAAGCTATCTTTAACCCATTGTATGTGCTTGCTTCCTCTGTTGAATATTAATTGACTATAAAGCTGTGGGTTTATTTCTGGGCTCTCTATTCTGTCCCATTGATCTATATGTCTGTTTTATGCCAGTACTGTGCTGTTTTGGTTACTATGGTCTTATAGTTTGATATTAGGTAGCATGATTCCTCCAATTTTGGTCTTCTTTCTTAGGATTGCTATTGCTTGGTGGAGCCTTTCTTTCTTATATTCCAAATCACTGATTTGATTCTCAGCTTCATCCATTGTACTGTTGATTCCTTGCAAATTGTTCTTTATTCCAGTTAGTGCATCCTTCATTTCTGACTGGTTCTTTTTTATGGTTTCCATGTACTTTTTTATGCTGTTGAAGTTCTCTCTGAGTTCATCTGCTCTTCCCCTAAGTTCATTGAGCACCCTTATAATCAGTGCTTTGAACTCTGTATCTGAGATAATGTTTGTTTCCATTTCGTTTAGTTCTTTTTCTGAAGAATTGTTCTGTTCTTTCATTTGGGTCATGTTTCTTTGTCTCCTCATTTTGGAAGCCTGCCTGTGTTTGTTTCTATATATTAGGTAGAGCTGCTATGACTCCTGGGCTTGGTATATAGTAGATGTCCTACAGGGTCCAGTGGCACAGCCTTCCTTATCATCCAAGCTGGGTATTCAAGGTGTGCCCACCATGTGGGTTATGTACACCTTCCTCTTGTAGTTGAGACTTGATTGTTGTTGACAGGTCAATAGGAGAAATTTACCTAGGCTGATCACCTTCAATGAATTGCTGTGACCACTAACCACCAACCTCCAACCACTGCAGAGGATCAGCTGTGCAGGGGCCCACTCCACAGAGCAGGACTTACTTCAGCAGGGCTCTGGTGCCCATTGAGTCTGCCCTTTGAGTGTGTTGCTTTTGGAGTTGGTTCAGTGGTTGTCCTCCAATGTGGTTTGTAGTTATCCACTTGGTGTGCAGGCTGTGGGGCATCCACCACCTTTGTTCTGTCTGAGGCCACCAGGCATAAGCTACAAAGTGATCTGAAGATGGCTGCTCTGTGTGCTAGGTTTGGAGGAATCCAAGTGAGGCCATGCTGTGAACCAAGATCTGTTGCTGCTATTGCCAGACTAGGGGCCACTTAGCAAGAGGTATGGGGCTTTCTGAAGCCAAATGCTGCTTGTTTAAGAAGATTTAGGAAAATCTGAAGCATGAGCCAAGTCAAGACATTTGCATGGGAAAGCCTTTGGAAACAGCTTGGGTAGGCCCAAAATTTAGGTAGGGAGGAAACTTGGGGAATCACCAGGGGGGGCAACCTGTGTGAGCCAGGTTGATGGAATATTATACATGGCACCACCTTCCAGCTCTGTGGGGGGAGGGCTCAGAAAAGGAACAGTGGTCTCTGCCAGCAGTTCTATCTGGGAGAAAGCTGTTACCTAGCTCTTGTCCTGATGCCAGACAATTCACTTCCTCTTTTTATGTCTCTGGTGCCTTTCAAACTGCTGCCCTGGTGCTGAAATTCAGAGAAAGTGAGTCTGAGTAAGTCTGTGCATGGATACTTTAAGAGGAACAGCCTGAGTCTCTAGCAGTTTCTGTCTTACACAGCCTCGCCTCCCACTCCCTGGTTTTTGCAGCCATAAGTTATGGGGACTTATCTTCCTGGCACTGGAACCCTGGGCTGGGGGTCTGTTGTGGGGCTGGACTCCTTGCTTTTGAGATATCCCTCCCAATTTTTATCCACTACCCATGGGTGTGGGACCTGCCTGTTCTATGTCTCTGCCTCTCCTACCAGTCTTGACTATAGAGGAAAATGCTCTCAGTTTTTTTTAGAGGTGCTTAGTGAAGTATTTAGGGCAGAGATTTTCCACCTTTTTCATCTTATGGCACACATAAATTAATTACTAAAATTCTGCAGCACACGAAAAAAATATTTTTTTGCTCATCTGACAAAAAAAGTATAGTTTTGATTCATTCATACCAGATGGCTATTGTATTAGCTATTATCATTTTTTTATTTGACAGTTTAAGGGAAAAGAGGTCAATGCCTTTGACTAAATAGTCAGGTGTACTGGCATGCTTTAAAAATTCTTGTGACAACACCAGTGTGCCTCTTTGCTCTTGAGATAGTTACCAGACCTCTAATGATCAGATCTGCATACTGATGCATACTGGCTGAAAAGCCAGGATGAAGGGAAAAAAGCAAAGAAAAATAGGCACCTCCAAACTGATGTTGCCCTTCTTCCCCAAAAGGTGCCCTTCTGTATATCTCTACCAACCACTCTGCTCATTTCTCACTGCTTAGAACTGGATCACGTCACCTTACTTATATGGGAAACAAAATGGGTTTTGCTGTTTTTGTTGTTGTTGTTGTTGTTTTTAAAGTTGGGAGCATTTCTGCCTCAATAAAATCAAGGTTCTGGAAGTGATAGTGAGTAAAAATCAGTCTCTGCTGGGGACCACTTTTGTTTATTCTCACAGCTAACTACATCTTAGTCATCCCTATACGTGCTTTTGACCTGTGAGAAATAAGAAAAGAAGGAACTATGCACTTTCTCTCTCACTTTCATAATATATAAAAATTAATAGAATGTAATAAACATTGGAAACAGGTAAAGAAATCATAGTTTATCTGTAAAATGAAATATTATGTAGCTATAGAAATTTGGAAAAATACATTTAATGACATGTAATATTCATCTTATATTAAGTGAAAAAACGAGCTTTCAAACAATCTTAATTCAAAAAATGTTACAAATGTATATTGTGCATGTTATAAAGGTGTTTTATATACCTACACATATGCATAGGAAAAAATTATTAGAAGTGTACACAAAATCTTTGTTTAAAATTTTTTATTTATTTTTAGACAGGGGGGAAGTGGGGAGAAAGAGAGGGAGACAAACATAGATTGGTTGCCTCTCGCATGCGCCTCAACCAGGGACTGGCCTGCAACCCAGGCATGTGCCCTCATGGGGAATCAAATGAGCAACCATTCACTCATTGGGACAATGCCCGGGCAACTGAACTACATTGATCAGGGCCCAAATTTGCTATCTTGATAGCAAATTATCTTTAGGAGGTAGGATAATAGGAAATTTTAATTTGGGGGGTGGGGGACTATTCTATATTTTCCACTGTTTTAATAATAAACATTACTTTTGTTTTGAGTAAGCAAATGCTTTAAACTGTATATTAAATTTATCAACTCCCTCAATAAGGTAATATTCTAAATAAAATCAGAGTATCTTTTTTCAGCAAACCAATATGAGGTCTTTGTGTATGTTTTAAGACTGCATTTGTTTGGTTATTTGTCACCTGGGAAAGGAGACATGAAGGTTTGGTTCAGTCAGTCTAGGCCCATGGGAAATATTTGAAGAGGTGCCCCTCCAGGTTGTCCTATCATTCCTAGAGCATGGAGAGGACATTGAGGATGGACAGTGGACAAAGAAAAAACCATGGTAGCAACAAATGGCTTACAGATCTACTGAGTGGGCCTTAAAAGCCACTGACAAGTTTTGATTGGCTTGATAAGGATTTCTCCTTCAAAATTATTCTAGTGTCAGAAATAACATTCCCATATTGCTCATCTCTCTTAGTTGCAATATGACCTCTTGGTTACATTCTGCACTTCTCTTTGGTGTTTCCTTACTTGGTATTAATAGCAGCTTTGCATCCCATTAGAAAATTACTACATCTAAACAGCACATTGTATTCATTTATCCTGATAGCCTGAATTACAAATATCAAATATTACTATTTCCCTAGAATTGGAGAAAAACTTCTAAATCTTGGTATATTCCTTCTCTTTGCTCACCAACTGTTGAATAATGAGGTGTTTTCTTCATTCTTATTTGATCTAAGATCAACAGAACAAAAGACCTGAAAATGCACACTGTAACTATACTCTAGAGAGACATAAAAATCACTTCTCTTTTAGACTCTTTCTGTGTTAACAAGTTACATTTCAAGATATCTGTAGCATTTCCAGAAATGTTAACAATTGATAAAATATCATGTTAATTATATTTCTTAAATTCCTCAAATATATGCAGAAAAAGTAAATACACTGATATTAATTACTTGTGCAACTTGATGTACATTTGCTGATGTGCAGGTAGGCTTTGCCGTGTAAGAACACCACAACCCAGCATCCTCAAACTGCACCCTTATGATCTACATCTGCTTCATAATGCCCTGGAGTGATTGTTAAAGAGTATGGCAGACTTTTCTCCCCTTCCTCTTTGCCTTACCTCCCCTGAGAATGTGAGCTGTGTACAAGGCAAAGGCTATGCCCTGGCACCCAGGTAGACATAGAATATACCAGCATGGCTGAGGAGAAGAAAGCAATTCATTATATACCCTTTCTGCCCATTTATTTTGACCTTCCTTGAAATTTCCCCAGGAAAAGCTGCATTTTTCTTTAAACCCCAAACTGTCCATTCCTAGCAGTGGACTAGTGATTGGACCTGAAACATTATACTCAGAGCTAGAGTGTGAACTGCAGCCCATCTTTACCTCTGTTTTGTGGGAGGTGTGGGAGGTGTGTCAAATGTCAATTCATGATGCTCAGCTTGCCTTTTGGAGTCATTATAGTACCTATATGTTTTAATGACTTTAAGTATAGTGATTTCCAGTAAACTTTGTTTGCAGAAATAGAGTCCATGTGTAAACACAAAGGTCGAAGATAATGTTAATCTTAATGTAATCACATTAAAGTTCTGTAGGAAATGTGTTCCAGAATACTAGCCCCAAAATTTATTGTACAATAGCAATTTTCTTATTCTTTTAAATTATATGTTATTGATTGTGCTATTACAATTGTCTTAATTTTTTTCCCCTTTGTCCACCTCCACCCAGCAACCCCACTCCCTCAGACAATCCCCACACCATTGTTCATGTCCATAGGTCATGAATAGGTTCCTTGGCTACCCCATTTCTTATACTGTACTTTACATCCCCATGGCTATTCTGTAACTACCTATTTGTACTTCTTAATCCCCTCACCTCTTCACCCCTTCCCCCACAACTCCTCCCATTGGGAAATCATCAAAATGCTCTCTGTAACCATGATTCTGTCTGTGTTCTTGTTTGCTTAGTTTGTTTTTTAGATTCAATTGTTGATAGATATGTATTTTTTTGCCATTTTATTGTTCATAGTTTTGATCTTCTTCTTTTTGTTAAATAAGTCCCTTTAACATTTCATATAATAATGGCTTGGTGATGATAAACTCCTTTAGCTTTTTCTTCCCTGGGAAGCTCTTTATCTGCCCTTCGATTCTAAATGATAGCTTTGTACAACAGCAATTTTCTATCTTTCTGGCCTCTCTTTCCTTAATAATTCAAATTCAAAGAGCTTATTTAAGCCAAGGCTTTGTAAATGTTCTTTTGAAATATGCTTTCTTTCTGAGCCTTACTCTCTCATATTCTCGACTTTATGCTTGATGCTAATATGCATTTCACTATAATTTCCAAAAACCTTTCTATGGTTATTTTTATGCCACTCCTCCCTTTACATATTTCTTGTTCTTCTGTTTTTTCTGCTTGTGCTGCTCGAGAGTGTGTTGTGACAGCAGAAGTGAGCTTAGAATTTCACATATTTAAGGCCACTGCTACTTACATTCTGCATTATCAAGCTGGATTTGAAATTACTAGGGGAAAAAATATTTTGCCTCAATCTGCCCTCAGCCCAGCACAGACTCTGAAACATCTTCTTAATTATAGATCCTATTAGAAGGTGTGGTTTGAGCAAACCCAACAACAATGGCAACAAAAGCAGAAATCTTCAGGATCTATCTGAATAATGATGCCTTATTTAATAAAAATGACACTGATTCCCTTTGGACAATCTCTGGCTACAGAGGGACTGCTAAACCACCAGGACCTGCACTGTTCATGAAATTCACCTTTCCCTTGAGAAAAATGACATTTTTGCTCTCTGGCCACACACATAGAAGTTAATATTTTCTAGTTTTGCTCATAGCATAACTTTGACTCTAGGAAGGGAGGTCGCAAAGGGAAAACTAAGCACACAGTCCCGTGGGTGGGAATCGGGGTTCTCTAGATAGGAGTGCACACATCTCAGTGTAAGGGGATTCACTGGGATGTGGCATGAAAATATCAGAATGTTTTACATCTATTTTTATCTCATCCTTTGAACATTACTAGTTATGTGTGTGTTCTATGATGTATGGAAAATGTCAGTATAATTTATGTGTATATAACATATAAATAAGCCCATATAAAGTTGCAGATAAATGTTCCAATTTGTTTGGGGATATATAATTCAGAACATTTGGAGACCACTGGTCCAGAGCATATAGTTTATAAACTGTGGATGGTTCTCTGTCACATAAGGAATAAAAACTATCGATTAAGAATTTCTTCTTGTTCTTGTATAGCCAAATCTATTGGTTGAGATCAAAGGAGAAATGACGGGAAGCCTTGTCATTACAGTCAGAGTCACACATCAAGGGTGGGGGTAGGAGACACAGTAATCCATTTTTGCTGTAGAAAAGCAGAGGATAAGACAAATTTTACCTTGAAAAGGCAAATTGGGAAGGTTTTGTGGAAAAGACTTCTCAAAAGAAGACTGTCATTGAAAATGGTGATAGAATATTGATAAAAGAAGATGGACACAGGACCTTTTGAGAAGGGATGAATAACATAAACACAGAAAAAGGGGTGCACACATACAAGGCTTGTTCAGTGAGCAGCGTGAGTCTCCATATGGCTAAAAGGTATAGTACATTGAACAGGAGAGAATGAGACTGACGTCATTGTTGAGGCCAGTTCATGGACACCCTAAATGCCTTTCTAAGAAGTTTAACATTATTCTGAAATCAGTGAGAAAAAAATTGAAGTTTTGACGTAGCTTGGTTTTAAAGCTAGAAACTCACTTATTCTAAATTTGCATTAGAAAGATTAACTCGGCAGCACTATTCATCGGTGTGACTGGGAAGAGAATAATTAGGGAACTGAAGTGTTTGTCCAGATGGGAAGTATGATGGCCTAAATTATAATCATAATGATGGTGAAAATGTAGAGGAACCAGTTAGGAGACATTGTAGAGATATATTTGGAGGGACTATCAGCTAACTGTACAAGAGGGTTTCAATTCTGAGATTGTAAATATAGGGATTGGAAGAATGGTGAAACAATTAACGGAAAGAAAGCTTCAAGGAAGAGTAGTGCTTGGGTTAACACTAAGGTAGGGGGTGACTTAAGTCAGGTTTTCTGAGATGACAGAGATTTGCATGCAGGAAGTTCATTGTGAAGTCTGGTGATTCATTAGGAGGAATAACAGGTTTGGTATATAGTAGTACTCACAGTTATAATCCATTACAGCAAAAGGATATTTTAAAAATCAGCAAAGGGAAAAAGATGCAAGGAACAAAGTCCAGGGAAAATCGGGTGCAAGCTTCCAAGAGTCTTCTCTCTGTGGGGTCACACAAGACTTGTCTGGCAACATGTGTGAAATGTTGTCAACCAGAGAAGTTCATTAGAGACTCAGTGCTCATGGTGTTTATTGGGGGCCAGCCACATAGGTATCCTTGGCCTACCACATACCAAAATTCCAGACTTCCAGAAGGAAAGCAGGTGTTAAGCTTAAACCATGTTGTTTTTGTGAACAATTTAGGCACTATGAGCTGCTCTTATCAAATTTGGGAATGGTATAAATCCTACTGAAACCCAAGTTTCCAGATGCCAGCCAAAGGCCAAACTTGTAAGCAGGCATTTCTAAGGATAGCAGTCTTAGGATGCTGTGCTCTTTTCAGCATAAGTGAAATATCACCTATGTAGAAGGAACGGAAGCAGGACTGAGCAGAGGGAAAAGTTGATCATGAAGCAGAAGCAACAAAGGCCTCAGCCAGTATTGCTGAGAGCTTGAAAACTGATGATCTTCAAAGATGTCCTAAATCAAGCCCTGGGGGCCAGATCTTCCTGCCTCCATGTTGACCAGGCATTGTGAGCTCTTTTCAGCTGAGAGAAATTCCTAGGGAAGAAAGAAAGGAATCGAGCCCTCCATGGACAACCTCTCAGAAAGTCAATGAGCGTTTCAGTCTGTGATTAGCTCATCCCAGCATCCATCTCAGAGGGCATGATGAATTGACCACTGTTGGTTGTATAAATGGCACCATTGCTTCTTTGCTAATGCTGTCCAACCATTTTGAAGGTGTTGGAATACTAATAGCAGAAATTTGAGTTACAGGGGGTCTAAATTCAAGCAATAAGGGTGTATAGGTACATAGGACAAGCTCCGAGAGTATGTAGGATATATAAGAAAGAATATTTCTAAAGGATCTTGGCACCTAAGGGCCCTAAGAACCGCTCTAACTTTTCTCCAGAAGACCATATGGGGAACTTTACTGATCAGCTATTGACCCCAACTAAATCCTATAACCAATGCCACCAGTCACTTAGAGAAATTCTGCTTTGAAATGCTGTGCCCAGGAGCAAGGACTCTGCTCCAGTAGCAGACTGAAACATTCTATCCATTAAATACAAAAGTGTCCAGTTTCCAAATAATTACACACAATGATTTTCAGATTATTTTGCTTGACACCTTTCAGATCTCTGAACAAATACTAGATCCTCTGATCTCATGCAGACTTCAGCAGGCCATGTTACAGTTCTTATAATTGAGGAAACGGAGGCTTCAAGGTTACAGGATGAGGCCAGAGTTCCTCTGCCAGTAAGTAAGAGATACAGGCCTGAGATGTGATGAGTCTGAACTCCAGCATTTTTTCCACTAACCCACACATGTCTCCTCTGCATCATTGTCAAATCCCTCTCTTAAAAGGCAGAACCAAGGCCCCACATGTGCTTCAGGGAGACTGGAAAATTTTCAATGTTAAATATTAACATTAAAAAGTTCTATTTTGTTTTGTTTGGCCTCAAAGTGCCAAAATCACCAGTAAGTTAGAGACTAAAGGACATACATTTAATGAACAAGGAGATTGTGGAGGTAGGCAAAGATCAAATCCTGTTTTGGGAATTTAAATATTCTGCTGTATCAGAGAGATTCATTTTGGAAATGCCATGAATCATTTCCTGAGAAAGAAAAATAATAGAAGCTTTTCATCCCAATTTTCTAAGAAGTCTAAAGGCAGAAGACACTTGGGAACAGCAGGCTGTGTAGAGGCCTTTGCTATGCCCTTCCTCTTAAACAGTGGGCAAGCATTTGAGAAACACCTACTCACTGGCAGGGGCTTCTTCCTCCTAAGTGATCATGTGGTTAAGGGAGAAGATTCATTTCTCTTTTTTCCCACAAATTACATTGGTCAGGAATGCATTACTTTGATGGACAATGAGACTTACAAGAGCCTAAAGACCCAATTTCCAAAATGTTAGTAAGGGTCTTTTAACCAGGGAATTTCCAGTGAAGTCAGCACATCTGTTGTCTTCCTCATCGATAACCCCACAAGAAACTCAGAAGTGCAAGATTCATGTTTGCATCTGTGAGATTTAAGTGAAGTAGATTCTTGTCAGCACCACTAAAGTAAGAAAGCAGTCAGCATTTCCACTCTGAACCTCTCATGTTCCCCTTCGGTCTTTAGCCCTTTGTAAGTCAACCATAAAAACTCACCACAAGTTGAAACTTGAGGCTATTTTTTTAAAGGCTGAGAACGTTTTTCTCAAACGATAGAGTTGAAATCAATATGACCTTTCCCAGGGAGCAATAGAGAAGGAGTGTGTCTTTACTGATGATCAAAATTAGTTTGTTCAGTTTAACTCAAATTACCTGTTTGTATTGATATGCTGTCTTCTTTCGGGGGAGAAGGTAAAAGTTCTAGCTGTAATGATTACATTTGGCAGTGAACCCTTTTAACATTTTTTACGCATTGTTGGGATCTTTGCTTTTTTGAGTAAAAGAATAGTAGTAAGGTGTAGTAGGGACTAATGTGGCAAGAAGTCATGACCTACACAAAGCCATTTGTTCAATGGTAAAAACGTAAAGTGTTTAGATGTGCTCTGTTTACATAATCTTGTTCAGATGTGTCTTTCTACATTGATAGTTGCTACCTGTGCCTCATACACCAGAAAGGTATCTAAGCAGAGTGTACAGAACAGGTAGAAACTTCTCAAGATTTCTACAAACACCCAAGATGCTAGTGGCTAATAAAGCTTTCAGAGCCTTCTAGCTAAGCTGTTTGCCTGTACCCTTAAAGCGAGGTAGACCATCTGTTTCTTATGCTAACACATGTATAAGCTTGATCAATTGCACGAAAACCAGGTTACAGGGTGTTAGAGCCACAAATAAACACTCTGTCCACACTTCACAAAACTGAAAGGCTTAATTGGGTACTATTACAACAATCACAGGCTTTGGTCGTAACGCCCTGGCAGTGTATTTGTGAAAGCTGAGTGAAATAGCAACTTTCAATTAGGCACCCAGCTTTGGTGTAATAATACTAAAGCATTTTACAAACACATTCATTTCAAGAAAAGCCAGGTAATTAATAGAATTACAGATGCTTAGAGTGGTAAATACTTAGCCTCAAGTGTTGGAATGTTCTTTGAACGCCAATGACCTTTACCACCCATTTACTTCAGCCAACACTCCTTGGGTGACCCCATCCATGCATCTTCTTATCATCTGGAAGTGCTTCACATCAGAAATCTTAGATTCCAAAATCTATGCTTGGAAAACAACCTCCAAACATTTCACAGCTGCTACTTTTTTTTTTTCCACTTTGGCTCATGGCCTCCTGCAATATCTTGTTGATACTCCTTACCTTTCCTTTTGCATCCCATGCTGGTGTGCTTGCAGTCTCCCCACTCCTGTCCCCCAAATCCATGTGTGCCTTGACTAGATGACTTTGCCCATGCTATTATTCACCTACTAAAATACTTATTGAAGTACCCTACTATAAGAATCACTCTGATGACCCCTCTGTCTGGAATGCCAGCCTCCTCTCAGCCTCCCCCATGATGTTCCTCCCTCCTTGCTGTAACACCTATACATCATTTAAGACACATTCTTGGCAACTCATCCTCTCCATTGCACTCTTCTCCTTCCATCATGATAAGTCATGTGCCTCAGTGAATCATTCTATAATTGTTCCATCCTCCCGCACTAGACTTGGATACTCTGTCTAGTGTACTCACCTTTGGAGTGAGTATAGGAAGTGTTTAGAGTTAGACAACCTATCTCTACAGCTTATTAGCTGTTAAGACCTTTGGCAACTTATTTAATTTCTAAGTCTGTTTCCTCATCTATAAAATTGTTTATGAATATGGGTTGTATGTAAAGCACTTAGCACAATTCTTTATATGCAGTAAATGTAAAATAAATACACATTGAATACATAAATGTCATAGGAACACCATTAGAAGACTTTCTAAATGGAAAATATTTATCCTTCAAACACTTACAGTAACAAGGTGCTCATTCCAGTGTTGAATAACTCTAATTGTAGCTTAACTCAAACTATATGGCTTGACTTACACTAGTTTTATTGACATAAGTTAGCACTCCCCATCCGCGGCATCCTCTGCTGTGCTTGAGAATCCTGATGTTCCCTCAGGGTTCCCTGTCGTGTATCAGCAGCCAGTCCCTCACGTACCCTATTTTGGCAACTGCCTCTGATGTTTACTTCTGGGCAAAGGTCTTTTCACTAGTGCCCAAGGCTGGCTGCTGCCACCACCGCTGCAGCTGTAGGACAGAAATAACACCCATCTGTACTGCTTTGCCCCAAGTATAGTTGAAGACCTTTCTCCATAATCCCTCACGACATTACAAGTCAAAATGTGTAAAATGTTGATTGAATCTTAGTGAGGGTATAGGGACAATGAATGGTAAAGAGAACACAGAATGAGTCGATGCCTGATCATAGGCTCCCTCCCCTCCAGGAGGAAGCCTGCTATTCCCCCTGGCAGCTCATGTGCCCCAGAGAGTACCTCAGGGCCTCAGGACTCACCCTTCCTGGGAGATCTAGGAAGTCTAACTCCAAGTCCCAGAATTCTGATTTCCTGCCTCACCACTGACCTCTTCGGAGGACAGCTGGCAGTGAGTTGTTCCAGTTTTTTCAGGGGAAACCCCACCCGCATAGTCACACAGTGATTCATGACCAGTGCATTCCCCCAAAGCTGTATCATGCAGTCTTCCTGCCTGTTACCAATTTGTTGTTAATAAAATAGTAGCTACCACATCTGGTTTATCAAGCAATCCTAGCTCATAGAAGGGTCAAATGTGAAATGAATTTATTTTTCTACAGTCACTGCTTACAAGTTTGTACTGTTCCCAATCTCCTTATGTGTTTTCTGACATCTTAGGCATATCTATAAAGTTCCCATCACTTTTGGGGGGTGGAAAGCTTAATCCAGTCCAGTCTAACTTAAAACTTCAATCTCACTTCAGTACAATGACCATATCTGCTCTCTCAGCCCTGGCTGGTCCCCACACTGGAGGGGCTTAGAGTGCATAAGGGCTTATCTGCTCCTAGGGCACCCTCCTCTACTTCCTGCTCTCTTGCTCTCTGCGTGAAGATGGGTAAGACAAACAGAAGAGACAGACATACCTGGAGGGTTTATTAAAAGCCCCTCTGTTCAGTGATGGCTGGCTGTTGGCTCCCCCTCTGCAGCAGACACCCAAATTGGCTCCCTCATTGGTGCTTAAGTGAATTTCCCAAAGCCCCATGGAGGGCCTCCCACATCACCATTTCTATCATCTGCTCCTGCCCCTGGTAATTCACCCCAATGTTTCTTGTTATCAGAATTCACTTGAGAGAATTATGCTAACTGAAAGAAGCCAGGCAGTGAAAGACAAATACCAAATGATCTCACCTATAAGTGGAACCTAAACAACAAAACAAGCAAGCAAAATATAACCACAGACATTGAAATAAAGAACAAACTGACACTAACCAGAGGGGAGAGAAGATGGGGATAACAGAGAAAGAAGGGGAAGGGTCATCAAGGAACATGTATAAAGGACACATGGACAAAGCCAAAGGGGGTTAGGATCAAGGGAGGGATAGCGTGGAGTGGTGGGAGGGAAATGAAGACAACTGTACTTAAACAACAATAAAAATACTTGTTTAATTCACTTTCCTGGCAGCAAGCTCTCTTGGGAGGGATACTGATGAAACAGCCTCAAGCTTGGCTGTCTTGCACAGTGTCCCTTTGATCCATGGTAAGTAAAATTGGACATTCATTACCAACAGCTAAAGGTTCGGCATGGAAGTTCCTGCACTCTACTCCTCTTTGCTCTGCCTTCCACTTCTAATTCTCTTCTGCTTATCAAATTGGACAGAGGCACACCAGCCCATCTGTGATATAAGAAAACACCCAATTAGTGAATGCGGAGGGAGCAGGAAAAGCATCTTACCACAATGCAGCACCCCAAGGATACAGGTGACTTCCTGAATTCTGTCCTCCTGGCTCTTGTCTGCTTATAGGGACTGGAAGCAGGTGACAGAGATGAAGGTTGGGGAAGCAGAGTCAGTTTAAGCCACTTCTTGATAAGCCCTGAAAGGAATGTCTGATCCCTGTTCATTTATTATTTATTGTTTGTTCCTTGACACTTTGCCCTTAGCTTTGAATTCCAGGAAAAGTTTCCAAGAATGTTGTGTTGTCACTACCCAATACCAGATATTGTATTAGAGCCTTAATATTAATTATCTCATCTGACCCTGAAACCCCTATATTATTACCTATGTTCTCTTGGTGAGGAAATAATGGCACTAACTCAGAGAGTTTAAGTACATTTTCAAGATGGCACAGTTAATAGCGATAGATCCAGGACTTTGACCAGGACTTCAGACTCTAAAGCCCTTCGACCCTTGTAAACTGTCTCTCATAGAAAGTTCTTCTTGTTATTGAGTTCAAATCTGCATGCTTGGAACTTTAAATTCCCCAGTCCAAATTCTTCCTCTGGACCACATTGGAGAAGTCTAATTCCTTCTACATTCCAAGAGTATTGGATATCATTTGCTCTAGAATTTGGCATGTGGCTGGTTTTATCAGGAGGTCAAGCAATAGTAGCTTTCCATTTAAACATTTGAAGACAATTATCATGGTCCCTATGACTTCTGTTCTTTAAGCTAAGCATATCCATCTCCTTCACCTGATTCTCGCAAGCATCAGACCCTGAATAATATTACAGACATTTAAAGACTAGGAAAGCTCCTGCCTCCCTTGCTATTTTTCCATGCTTCCTTTTCTCTCTCCTGCCTCCAACTCCTACTTTTGAAGCATCCTTTTCATTCAGTTCTAGATTTGGTAGAGAAGGTATTGAATGAAGTCCACTCTTCTAGACCTCAGACCTTTTAGATGTGGCCCAAGATAGAGGTCAGTGGACTACTAGTTGGAGGTGAGAGTAGAGGGCTTAAATTTCTTTATCAGGATCCTTCTCTTCCAGAATAGTTTTTCTGATCCTCCTCACTAACTGGGAATACCCGATACTGGTTCTTCTTGCTTTAGATCAATGGGCCATAATCTCCTGAGAAGCTTTTAAGGTAAAATACCCTAGTTTTCTGGAAAATAATGATTTAATTCATCTGGGATAATTCCCAGGCAGAAATAAGGTTGTAAAACTCCCCAAGTTTTTAAGATGCAATTAGCATCAATAACTACCATTTTACAACAGACAAGATAAAGAAATAAAAACCATCCAAATTGGAAAGAAAGAACTTTCAGATGACATGTCACTATGTAGCAAAAACTCTGAAGACTCCATAAAGCCCAGGTTGGAGAGTTCAGTTAGTTAGAGCATTGTCCCAAAACACCAAGGTTGTGGGTTCCATTTCTGGTCAGGGTACACGAAAGAGTAAACAACAAGTCAGTGTCTCTCTCTCTCTGTCTTTCTCTCTTTCTCCCCCCTCTCCCTCTCTCTCTTCTTCTCCTGCTTATCTCTCTCTAAAATCAATAAATAAAAAATAAAATAATTTTAAAAATAATAAAAACTCCACAAAACTGTTAGAACTAATAAATGAACTCAATTTTAGTTGAGTTCATTTACAGAAACAAAATTAATATACAGAAATCTGTTGCATTTTCATACACTAATAACAAACTATCAGAAGGGTAAATTAAGAAAACAATTGCATCAAAAAATACCTAGGAATAAATTTAACCAAGGAGCCAAAAGACATTTACTCTGAAAATTATTAACACGTTGATAAAAGAAATTGAAGACCCAAATAAATGGAAGGATACACCATGCTCGTGGATTAGAAGGATTAATGTCATTAAAATGTCCATACTTCCCAAAGCAATCTGCAGGTACAATGCAATCCCTATCAAAATGCCAATTCTTTTGAGTTAATAAAACTATTGTAATAATCATAACCTATATGTTTTTTCCATATGAACAACTATAAACCTACTTTTGCCCACCCCTGTACACAATGGGACATTACCCAGCAGTAAAAAGAAGATGAAGTCCTACCATTTGAAGCAGCACAGATGGACCTAGAGGGTACATGCTAAGTGAAATAGGTCATACAGAGAAAGACAAGTACAGTATGATTTCATTTATGTGTGGAATGTAGACAAAACAATGAACAAATAAAACTAAACCAAACAGACTCATGATGATTGCCAGAAAAGAGCTTAAGTGGGGGGATTGGTGAAAAAGAGAAAGGGGAATAAGAGCTACAAACTTCCAGTTATAAAATAATCAGCCATGAGGAAGTAGTATACAGCACAGGGGATATAGTCAATAATATCGTAATAACTCTGTACAGTGATAGGTGTATACTAGACATATTGTGGTAATCACATCATAAGATGTAAATGTCTAATCACTATATTGTGCAGATGAAACTAATATAATATTGTGTGTTAATTATACTTTAATAAAAAAATTTTACTAAAAAAAAAACTACTGCTTTAAATGAAGCACTGCTTTCTAGCTTTGTCCCACCCACAGATGTGTTGTGCTGATGATGGTTACTGTATTTTTTGGACCATAAGATGCACCTAGGTTTTAGAGGAGGAAAATAGGGGGGAAAATTGAAGCAAAAAATGTGGTAAAATATTTAATAAGATAAATAACATAATATTCCACCAGTGTAAATGTAAACAGAACTCAACAGCAGCACTAACAATCATTACTCCTCCCAAATGGGGGGGGGGGGTGCGTCTTATAGTCCAAAAAATATGTTATTTATTTTGCAAGCTTGTCTGTCCTTATAAATTACCATAGTACATACCTCAAGCATTTTCTCTCTCAGCTCCTCTTGAACTGCTCTCTAATTTTAAGTTGGAGAGAGAGCCCAGTTCTCCATTAATTTTCAGGGCATTAATAATTGGCTTACTCTGAGTCCCTGGAATAGTCAAGTTCTTCCTGAAGTTTACCACCTTTGTTCACTCCCTCAGATTCTCTTTGGTGACCCTTTCAGGCAACTTCCTCCTACCCCTTCCCGCTTTTGCCTCTCTGGAAGTATCTCTCTGAATGTCCTCATTAGTAGGTAAACCAATTTGCAGTATCTACATCTCCATACTTCCTACCCACAATCATTCTGGACAGAACTAATCAATCAGGCCTGGATTCCCCTGAGCCAAAACATGCTTTGGCATTCTCAATGCAGTACTCCAGGTTGCTGGTACTAACCAATGAACATTGGCATTGAAAATGAAAATTGTCAGTCTTAAACTCACAGTGATATCCAACAAAGGAAGATGACGGTCATTGTTTTCACTGGCTCAGATCCTATTTTTATACCATCCTTGTAAGCATCCCCTCAAAACAGGAATAACATGCCCTGTGAGAACTTGAGTTCAGATCTGATGCAACTAATGATTGTTTCCTACCACCCAGGTCATTCTCTAATCTTGCTATAACACTCGCCCTTAATTTATCTGAGTGAACCTTTTGGACTCCACTTATAGCATAATGGTGGGGTTTTACTCTGCATAAACTATGGTTTGCCTGTTGTTTTGGGCTGGATGTTTGTGTTTCTCCCACCCCATCCCCCAATTCGTATGTTGAATCTCTAACTCTCAGGAGATGGTGCCTTTAGGCGTTAATTAGGTTTAGATGAGGTCATGAGAGTAGGGCCCCAATGAGGAAGATTAGTGCCCTTATAAGAAGAGGAAGAGAGCTCTCTATTCATGCACATGCACCAAGGAAAAGCCAGTGAGCACACTGCAGAGGGTAGCAGTCAGTCTGCAACTCAGGAAGCGGGCTTTCACCAGACGTAGAATCTGTTGGCATCTTGATTTGGATGGACTTCCAGCCTCCAGAACTGTGAGAAATATATGTTTGTTGTGTAAGCCACACACTCCATGGCATTTTGTTATAGCAGCCCAAGCTAAGATATTTATGCCCATTTGCACAATATTTGAGAATGGGATAAGACTTTTGGAAAAAAATTCAACAAATTTAGGGCTGAAGGAAGCTTTCATCCATCATTTTTGTTCTTTTCCTTTTTACACATCTCTTTCTAGACTTATTTTCTTTAACAGTAGAATTGAGATTAAATTCCTAATTCTTATACATTGAAAGAGGTTAAAAAAAGACATCCTATACTCATAATATATTCAGCTTTTTAAAAATATGCATAAGAAAAGAACTATGAAATTTAAAAGTCACACCAACATGCAAGCAGCTGCCTTAGGCTGGTGGAATTAGAATTAATTTCCTTCATCTCTAGTTTCTACATTTTAAAAATATAATATGGGTATATCATTTTATAATAAAATTTTGATGATTCATGTTTTAAAATGTCAAAAGATTAAATTAACAAAATTAGTATTATCTTTTAAAAGAAGGCAGATTAAATTAGTTTTTCTCATAGCTATTCTCTCTTTGTAGAGTTTTATATAAAATATCCTCCGGTTATAGTGAGACAACAGAAATATTGAATGATTTTTAATTAATAAGGAATGATTAGATTAGCTTACCAGGGTTTCATTTCGAGAAACCTGAAGACTACTGAAGAGATTAAAAAATAAGTAAATGTCAACTGTCTTATTAAAAAATTATGCGTGAATATAGTTCATTACAGTTGAGACAGTTGAAAGTCTGAGTTCAAAATCTAATATTCTTCTACTTTTCTAACACGATTCACTGATATAAAACTCTTTTATCAGCTACCATGCAGATTTGTATGCTGTACTTCCTCATGAACTATTTAAGCCACCAGAATTGTGTTGACACATTTCTCAAATAGATATATAGCAATTTAGGTTGCAAAAGCATGTCATTGAAAGAAATGGTGTTTACACATGAAGTTGGTAAACATACTTTTGCTGATAATCCTAACCTCAGTATAATCAAATCTTCAGTATAGGCAAAATCGGCTTCTCTGTAGCACCAGATGAAATGAGCAAGGAGGCTCTTCTGCATTCTGACTCCATCTCTGAAATGCCCTGGAGGATCTCCTTGCCCAAATCTTACTCAATATTAGCAAGTCCTGCTCAAGCTGTCAGTGGCCCCAGCATTACCTTTGCTCCAGAGTTTCTCTCTGGTTGTTACTATTATTTCAAAAGTATATTAGAGGACAATTGGAACAAATGATTTCTGTTTGTTTTTTTTTATCTCTAAGGTTTGATTATTCTAAAACATAATATTTTTAAAAAGTTAACTTCTTGAGGAAATTGTGGCTGATTGAATAGCTGGAGAAATAGGCAGGTCTCATCAACTGGATAATAAAGTCTTTGAGGGTATGTCTTTCCAGATGCACTTCTTGTCATTTGCTGTATATTTGAAATGAATAGTATTAAATTTAAAGCAATTTAATGAAAATATCTATTTTGTCATAGCAAAAATTGCACTCTTATGGAAAGCCCACATTATCAAAAAATGTTATAAACATAATCACCATGAGAAATAGGGTTAGGATCTAGAGAGTCTCTTATACACAATTCGTATCACCATCATTGTATTGAAAACAAAACACAAAATTGGCATGAGATAAATTAAAGAAAGCAGAGTTAAATGAACAGCCAGCCACACAAAGCAGCAATGTATTCTTAGTCTGTGTGAGCCATAACATTCTTATTTTTCTTATTTTGGTACTAGTTCTTGATTGTGATTATTGTAGTCAAGAGAAAGCTGTGAACAGGCTGACAGTGACCAGAGGGGAGAGGGGAGGGAATTTCAGGGGAGAAGGGGGAAGGGTTTGCTGGAACAAGTAAGATAAAGGACACAGGGACAAAAACAAGGGCGGGTTGGACAGGGGAGGGAGGTGGGGAGGGTTTTGGGGGAGTGGGCTGGGATGGGAGTAAAAGGCAGAAAACCGTACTTGAACAACAATTTTAAAAAAGAGAGAAAGCTGTGTTATGCAAATCATATTCCTTAATTAGTCTATTTTGTTTTAAGCAATTATTGTTAAAAAACATTTGCTCTGAGGAACAAGTATCTGTACTTAATATTCATGAATGGTTCACCCAGACAAACAAAGACCTGGTGGGAAATAATGTTACTAAGCAATGAATGGGTCAACAATGAAATCAAGGAAAAAATCAAAAGATACCTTGAAACAAATGAAAATGAAACACACAGCAACCCAAAATCTATGGGACACAAGAAAGCAGTCCTAAGAGGGACATTCATAGCATTCTAGAGCTCCCTCAAGAAACAAGAAAAATCTCAAATAAACAATGTAACTTTACACTTAAAGGAACCAGAAAAAGAACAACAACAAAAAAAGCCCAAAGTGAGTAGAAGAAAGGAAGTAATAAAGATCAGAGCAAAAATAAAGAGTCTAAAAAAACAAAAACAAAACCAGTACAAGAAATCAATGAAACCAAGAGCTGGTTCTCTGAAAAGATAAACAAGATTGACAAAAACTTTCAACCAGACTCATCAAGAAAGAAAAAGAGGAGAGGGGTAGGGGTATTGGGTGAAGGAATTAATAAAAAAAAAAATCTCATAGACACAGAAAAAATCTTTTAAAGGGACCCAGCCCATCCACTCAAGCCCTTCTGGATCCTTGATTTTTTATTCTTTGTTCTAGTTTGTTTGCATACCTGCATCTTTTGTCTCCTCCCCGAATGGCATCCCAATTTCAAACTTAGCATCTCAGAAGCCTCTTCAGAACTGAGTTCTCTAGTATTACCACCTAGCCTCAACTATCTCAACCACAGATAAGAAGATACGTTCTGCCCTGAGTACTAGCCACAGCATGTGAGATCCACCAGCCTTTGTCCACTTCTCATCTCCCAGGAAAGGGTTACTGTGTAGTTGTGACCAGTCAGTAAGGGACAGCTCAGGCACTCTCAATTCTTTTTTAGTTTAATCTGTGGATATCCCTTGATGTGGATTCTCAAAGCAAGACAGATTCTTGTCCCTCTGGAAGGCTTGATCCAATCTGGTTTGGAAAAAAAATTTGCACTAGACTAAGATTTCTTCCCATCTGGTGATTCCATAACCTATTCTTATCAGTGCTTACATCTACAGAACAAAGTTATTTTGGGCAAGGGTTTGTAGTTTACAGCTCAGTTCCTTCAGTGTGAACAAGTACTACTATTTATAGTTATTTTATTGCTTTAATTTATGTATCTGAAAGAATCTGCTCTAATTGTGGATGATTATCAGTAGGGAAATGTGCTCATGCACCTCAGGGGATTTGTTTGCGGGCCTATGGTTTTAAATAGCGCATTTATTACCCAGTGGGTAGAAAATCAATTTTACGGATCCTCAAACATGCATAATAACCAACATGAATAATAAAACTAAATATTAAAGTGGTAGTAGCACATTTTACATTTGCTTTAGTGGTTTTTCTTTTATAGCTATAATCAGTTATCTATGTATTCAATGTTATTTCTAGTGTAACACAGTACAAAAAGGGATTGTGACCCTCTTCATGGATTACAAGGCATAATAAAAAATGGTTAATGGCACAGGTGGGGAGACACGGGCCTTAAGTAACAGAAAAAAATTTATAAGGCATAAGAAATAATAATAACTGAATTTCTGTTAGCTGCAGATGGAATATAAAAAGGATGATATGTCCAAGCAAAGCCCACAAGTCCTCTTAAGTATTTGATATGTACCTTTCTAACCCAGCCATCTCACTGACATAGAGTTATAGTCCTTAACCACAAGTTAGATCAGAATATTTTTCTTTCCCAAAACTAGAAATGCATTTTTATTGCTTATACAGTTAGAAATTCCTAGCTGGAATCTTTACCCATTCTCTTCCCCCTACAATGTCATATTCTCTAACACTCTCAGCCTTGATATGTTATGTCATCTGACCCTAATGCCATTGTCCAGTTATCAAAACCCTACACACATTGAGGGATATTAAATGACAACACTTCCAAGAAAAATTTCTGATCAAAATCAACCTTCCCCAGCTAAAATCAACACCTCTCCATCCTCATTTTGAACCTATTATTTATTTTATTTTGTATATCATAACTAGTTGCCGACATGCTTATATCAGCCATTAGCTTCTACAACCCCTGAATTCAGATTGTCTCATTTATCTGTGTATATACCACAAAGTTCACATCTATCTCCTACAAACATGTTGTGAAGAAGCTGTGCAATTGCTATATAAGCACGACACTGAGAGGTGGGATAAACTAGAATATCCCCCTCATTGTCCCAATTCTGCCACAGGGAACCTTGAAACCCAAGAATCTGATTGAAGCCTGAGCCACCCCTTTTTGGCAGTTGGTATGGTAGCTCAACTCTTCAAGCTGGTCCAGCAAAGAAACAAGTGTTTCTTAGCACAAAAAATATCAGGTTCCTTTTTTTTTAAATGGTAAGAAAAAAGCCATGCTAATGTTACTGAACAAAATGGGATTTGACCATCTGCTGCCAAATACAAGCATAACACAAAAATTGGTGGGGAGGGAAAAAGTTTTTACTAAAAGTTGCCCAATTTTGAGGAACTGGAGACTCCCCAGCTCCACTTCAATCTGTTCCATACAACACAGATAGCAGTCAACAGGCCCCAGAACCACAGTCAGTGTCTGGACACCCCGCTCCATTCTTATCTGCCCTTGGCTGTTATGTGAACGGGTCTCTGGTTCTCCAGCTCTAGGCTCTCTCTCTCCCTGGAGTGTGCCTTTGTGGGGCCAGCAACATCATTGCCTCACCACGGCTTGTTCCCTCTCCCAGGCCTGGGTGCCAGATCACTGCAGCGGGTTGTGTGAGAGGCTCCACGCACAGGGCCCTGGCATCCAAGGCTGCTCATGCCCCTGGAGCTGGCGAATGTTCCTGACCCATGCATCTGTGTGCTGCTCTCAAGGGAATTGGAGCATTCTGGGACCCATTCTGTTTGGCGCTGCACAGCATCTCATGGGCTGCCACAGGCGAGGTGTGTGTCCCTTGCACGTGCACAGGACTCAGCCTCTGCAAGCTGGCTCTTGACTAGGTACGTGAATGAGGGGAACTCAAAAACGGACCCTCCATTTAAATCTTCGTGGTAAAATCCTGCGCACTGTGGGAGCATCCAACTTTTCTAGCCAATTCCATGAGTTAGACTCGCACATGTCGGCCTGCTTAACATCTCCGTCCTTCTTCAGGCCGCCATAATCTGGGAGCCAGTAGGAGGGTTTTCTAGCCACGCTCAGGGGAACAGCGCCTCTGCGTGGGGCGGGGTATCGACTTGTTCACTTCCACAATACACTTGTGTTGTGACCTTTTCAGACTGTGTGTGCTGTGTGCAAGCTGTGTCATGAACCACGTTACTTGTTTACTGTTCTCCGGAGGTGTGGAAGTCTGTCTGTCACGAGGTTCCAGTTGCAATTTCAATGCGGCCACCTTTGGCACTTCCCGACTCCTTCCTTTCAGGGACTTGGGCTCTCAAGCACCGTCTCAGGGCTCCCCCCCCTCTGCCCAGCAACCTGGCCAGACCCTCCCTGTTACACTAACAGGAAAAAAAATCCTTTATTTGATGTGACTTTAGGCTGCGCCATCTTAGACAAAAAGTAATGCTTATGTTGTTGAGATGTGATTACTTGCTAGGTAACCAATAGGGAAATCTATTGCAGTTCTCATGGTCAGGAGACTGGAGTTGGAACAGTTGCTTCCGCCCTCATTTAAAGGTCTGGAGCTTGTCCTTCTCCTCAAGAGCTGATTGAATCAGTGTTGGTGCCCCAAAGAACACCTTACTAAAGCCTGAGGATCTTAAGTTTTCAAGATTCAAAAAAGTTTCTCTAAACAGAGCTTTTTCCTTTTTCTCATGTGGAAGGAATTTCGGAATTTCCCCAAAGAGAGGATGGGCCTATTAAAGGTGGGTAGGGGATGATGGAGGGAGAAAAAGGACTGAAGGAGGATTTGCAGAAGCCATCTGCTCTTTAAAACCCGCACTGGGAAGGGTCTGTCCTTCCTCGAAACAAGGGAATGAGTTGGATAGAGCCAGTGTTTCCCACACACTGCCTCACTACCCTGCAATCTGACACTTCCATGGGAAAAAACACACTTCACATACTCGAATGAGGATCTATTTGTTTAGTTAAGTAGAGACTGGAAGGCCGAAGGGTCAGGCAGAGATAGAGCTGGAGGGGACTTTGCCCCAAAATAGATTATTAGGAATAATAAAGAGACCCAATATCCACAAAAACAGAGAACATTATGCAGGACAGAGATGGTCACACTGATTCCCAGGTGATTGAATCCATATATTAGCAGACAACTTCCTAAAACAAAATAGGAGTGCCTCTTCATTCTCTGTTGATAAGTAATAGGGATTCTGATAAGGAAAATTTTCCTTTGGATTCTCATAGTTGGGGGCTTAGGATGGGTGAGTAGAGATTTAGGGTACCATAGGTAGACTCTGCTGAAATAAATCATTTTCACAGAAAGAGAAGGCAAAATTTATATGTGAAGGCCATATTGAAAAGAACATGAAAGGCTATTTGATGTCCCTCTCCCAGCTGGTAAATGCCAGGGTGTTGCTCCCCAGCTGAGTCAGATTGGTCAGAGGACATCACTGGCTGTACTATATGGAGCTGGATCCCAGACACACCGTTTGGGGAGAAACTCAATACAAACCCACCATCAATCTGAAGGAGCAACAAGAAACACGGTGATGGGACATAGGGCAGAAGGTCTGAAGTAGTAAGAGGGTCTTCTAAGCCTAGGCATATACTTTGCTTTTTCCATTGAGCCAGGGGTACTGGTGTCCAGACAGGGAGAAAACTCTTAATGACACTGACTTGGCTTAAAAAAAAATGCTTGCCTAAGGAATTTGGATTTTATTCTATTAGCAATAAAGAGTCATAGAATTTGCTTACTGTATTGTGTTTTACTTCTAGGAGGGCAATGAATGAGAATAGTACTGTTGACGGGAATTACTCTGGAAACAATATACAGAATGGATCAGAGGATAAAGAAAATAAAGGTTGAAATTACATGAGACAGGAGACTGAACAAAGGGGTAACAGTGAGACCAGAAAGAAATGGATGCATGTGTGAGAAGGTACAAATGAAGAGTTAATAGGACTTGGCATCTGATTGAATATGAAGAATAGAGAACAACAATTTCCAAAGATGTCTCAGGTTTCAAATCTAAGGGAAGAGAAAAATGGGACCATCCAGAAGTAAGAGTAATTGGCTTTCAATGGTTTCCTCTTCAAATTTTCCCTGAGCATATATTGAGGGAAACAGTATGTTCTAGGGAAGCTTATAAGTTAAAAATATTTGCATCATGTAATTTGAACAGGGAAAGAGAAAGAATGAGTTTTTCCTAATTAGAAAATTCTTCCAGCTAAATAGGAAGATAATACATATAAGCAAATATAATCTTTATATATAATCTAAGATTATATATAAACATATAATCTAACCCAACAAATATAATCTTCAATTCACACCAATATTCTTTAAATATTGTTCTACTTGTATTTAGGATGAATGGGGATAAATTGATTTTCCTACTAACAAAAGTTGTATATCTCCTTATATTCAAAAGAGTTGGTTTATTACATAGCATAACATTTTCACATTTCACAGTTTTTTCATCATTCCTGTCAAGTGTACCAGTCAAATTTTATTTTGCTGAACTTATTGAAATTTGATTCATTTGAAAAAAAACCCACTGTTCCAATTTCAGTTGGCTTTCAGTTTTAGAATCTTAAAAACAATGATGTGACCTAGCAGACACCTGACACCATTCTATTTGATTTTTCCACATTACAATCAGAAAATGAAATATATTCTGCAGAAAAACCATTACAGAAACAAGGTAAAGATATACTCATTTAGAGATTTACTCCTATAGCTTAAAGTCAAGACTGAAATATGTGACCAAAAGTTCCCACATTTTTATAGTGTTTTTGTCCCCTCCCCTTCAGTTTTCTTTTGCAGCCTTTTGAAGTAGGAAACTTCTTGGGAGTCCTATTAATGGCTCAAAAGTTAGGCAAAAAAACAAATAATTTGTTCCTAGTAAACAGCACCATGCCCTGCCACCAACATATTTTGGTGGTGTAATTTTAGCTGGTTGAGACTTCAAAAGACTATCGGCTAATCTCATGGTTGGTTTTCAATTAGAACTGTGTGTGCAACTTGCATTTGTATGTGGCAAGATATTCACTGGGGATTGTTATTTGATATTTCTACTCAAGAACACCGAAGGAGCAAGACAACTTACATTTAGCCTATTATACAAGGAGTTAAAGAACCAGCACAAAATTCCCAGTGCGTTCCAGTGTGGCAACATAAATTACTATAGATTGGTGTCCTATGACAGTTAACAAGCTAGTTATCTATCTTTTAAACCTGCTCTGAGTTTAAAATAATTCCTCTTGTGAGAATCCTGCAGGATTCAATGTTTAAACAGTTGGTTTGTTTCAGAGAATGTGGTTATGAAATCACTTGAAAATATGGCCATTTCACTACTACTGTGAGGCCATCGTCACTAGCTGAGCTGAAGGTACAGTTTTCTTTTCTGTTCTCTAGCTACGTGCTTAGGTTTACAGGAATAAGACCAATGTCTTCTTCTTGTTCCTGAGAAACCACAGTCATAATTCCATGAATGTTTTAGTCTGTAGTATTAGGAAATACATAAAATGCAGAGATCAACAAATTTCCTTTGGAAAACAATATTGTGTCTTGTTAGTTTTCCAGGGCTGGCATAATGAAGTATCACAGATTCAGTAAATTAAACAGCACATTTAAGACTAGAAGTCCAAGATCTAAGGGTTGGTTCCTTCTGAGGCTGTGAGGAAAGGATCTGTCCAAGGCCCCTTTCCTTGGCTTGTAGATGGGCATTTTCTTCCTATGTCTCCACACTCTCCTTCTATACATGTCTGTGTCTAAAGTTCCTCTTCTTATAAGGACAGAAATGATATTGAACTAGGGCCCACCCATAAGAGCTCATTTTAATTTAACTACCTCCTTAAAGACTCTACCTTCAAATACTGTTGGATTCTGAAATACTGAGTTAAAACTTCAACATATGAAGTTTTAGGGAGTTTTAGGGAGACACAATTCACTGCATAAAATCTGGAGACAAGGCTAATGAACTTTAGCCACCATTTGAGACACTGTAGGACATGGGCTCTCAGACAAAATGACTCAAATGTGTCCCCAGACCGCACTAGCACTGTCTGACATGCACCCTGGGATTTCTTCTACTTCTTTTAGTTCAGCTCCTGCTTCATTGTATCTGCTCCTCATAAGGCTGCTTGGAAAAGGCTTGCTGTGGCCACAAGCCTATGGGATCTCCAGAATCCTTGTCCAAGATAAAGGGTCTGCTCTTGTAATTGGTAGTCCTTGGGGTGTCACAGCCATGCTCCCAACCACACTTGTCACTTGGGCTCCTAAATCACTGTGCCCATACTCAAAGTCTCTGTGACTAACTTGCTCAGCTTCAGCCTCTAATCCCTGACCACACAGGGAACCCCAAACCAGTTCAAGGGATTTGGAGGAAAGAATTTCTTCTGCCCTCCCTATCCAGCCTTGTCTTCCTTCCACCTCAGTCTGTCCAACTTACAAAATGTCCTCACAGTTTTAAGACATGGGCTATAATCCTGAAGAATGGAAACAAGCAACCTCTGGCATACAAACATACGTTGGGTGCTGAGGGTGGGCAGTATGGGTGGTGGCATGCTGTGCAAGGAGTGAGGAGGTGTGTGATGAGTTTGTATGTTAGAAAGTATTGGTTAGTTTAGCGCAGAATTTGATGTTTCAACACCAGCTGTCTGAATGATCAGTCTGTAGCCATCTATAGCTATGGTGATATAAAAAGAATCATAGAACCTTAATAAAGACATATAAGAAAATTTAGAGATATTTTTACTAGTATCTTTGTAGTTTAAGTGAAAAAACTGGGACACAGAAATGTTGTGTTCAAGGTTACATAAGAGTTCATAAAAGATTAAATGTATAAGACTGAAAGCTAAGATGTGTCATGATCTGATACGAAGAGTTATAATTGTGTAGAGAGTTTCATGTGAAAGCACTTTGGAGTGTCTGCCCAGTTCACAACATTCCCTCACCTAAATCTGATGAGTAGATTAACTACACCCCCCTTTCCACAGCTGGTTAAATTTGAGTGGACACCTGACCCAGGCTAAGCCAATCAGAGTCCCTTCCCTGGGAATTTGGAATTGGAATTGGGGGTAGAGAGCAGCAATCTATGTAAACTGGACCCTTTGACAAGGTCAGATTCCCCACTGTCCAGCAGTATCCCAGTACAGAGGCAACAGCATCCTTTCCCTACTACCACTACTCTCCTCCGAGGTCAGGGCCCACCCTCTATGGTAAAAGGTTTAGGAACATCCCGCTCTGTTGAAAAAGCCTATTATCCTCATTGCACAGATCAGATAAGGATCTTCAAATTCCTGAGTGTGGGAGGCCCCCTTCTGTTGGATGGGCCAAGGTGATGTGATGGGCCAAGCTACTATAGTAACTGCTAACAGTGAAAGGGCATTTACAGGTAGTAGGGTAACAAAGTTAAGCTAACTGTGGCTCCTTGGCCCACCCCAAAACAGGACTAGGATGGGCTCACTCTAGCAGTGACTCATGGTCTGCAGGCCTGGTTGGGCTCCCCCATGTGGCTCCCAGTTCTGGTGAATAAGGTACTCAGAGTCTCTCCAGGCCAACACTGCCTCTATCCATGGGGCTCCTGCAACATCTTTGTCCCCTATCCCAGGCTCCAGTGACCTCACTTTCATTCTCCCTGGGGAGGGGATGGTTAGAGTCAGGGTCTTTTCCCAGTCTCTTTTCGAAGTATTGCTGTTAGGACATAAATTCTATGCCTTGCTTCCTTCAAGGTCTTTCTCTTCACTTTTCACAATCTTTTTTTATTTTTTATTTTTATCTCAACAAAACCTACCTCATTCAAATCAAAAGCTGTGGCTTCTGTGCATGTGTGGGGGCAGTGAATACATAAGGAATCTCTGTACCTTCCCCTCCATTTTGCTCTGAACACCTCTAAAAAAAAGTAAAGTCCTACTGAAACAACAGCAAAAGCTATGGCTCCCAGAACTATTGTTTCTGATAGCCCCTTACAAAAAAGCCATTTTGTAAACAAACAAACAAACAAATAAATAAATAAAGCAAGTATCAACTCTTTATCTTTAAATACTAGGTGAATCCTTCTTAATTCTCTTTTGGTCAATGTGGTTGGCTCTGGTGGAGCAGAAGGAAGCACAACACACACACACACTTCATAATCCAAGGAAACACCTCACTAGGTGGGTAAACTCCCTACTGTTGGCAGTCATACTCCACCCTATGAGTTAGGCAGCAGGCAAAAGCCAGTTGGTGGGGAAAATAACGAAGAGTGCTCACACAGAGAAGTAGAGAAGACAGTGGTAACAGGACTATCTGTGTTCCTGGTATGTTTTAGTTTCCCAGTGTTTGCCAAACTAGAGCTGCCCTTTTATCCTCATATACTTACATATCACTGTGTTTTTAAAATAAAATTTTTAATTTTTCTTAAGCTAGCTCAAGTGAGTTTATATATTTAGCAACCAAAACAGTGCTAATTAATATAGTTTTATAGTTTCAAAGCTAATCTATATTTTCCCAAGTCTTTTAAAAAGCACTATCAAGATTAACATTAGTAGGTGATTAAATTGTCCTATAACATTTATTATGCAAGTCTGTGTTATTTATTGCAACTCTGTAATTAACATTTTCCTGTTGAAGATTTCAGAACGTGGTTGCAACATAAAATCTTTAGTGTTGGTACCCATCTGGAAAGAGACATGAACAAAATAACAGACTACCTCCCCATGCTAACTGGTAGTCGCTGGGCTGGGAACATCTGCAGATAAAGGCTGAGAGCACTGAGGAGTGGCAGGATGAGACTGGATCTCGGGAGCAGGCATCAGTACTGCATCCTCAGTTAGCCACCAGATGCCCTTGATGTTGATTCTCTGCCCTTGATCTGAGGTCTGTCACCTAATAGGGATGAAAGTCATTGTCTTTCCCTGTTATTTTCTTTCTTTTTTTTTAATGATAACTAATAAGCTTCCCTCACCATTCAGGCATCAGTAACAGCTGTCTTTTTTTTTTTTAAGATTTTATTTATTTATTTTTAGAGAGGGAAGGGAGGGGGGGAGAGAGAGAGAGAGAGAGAGAGGTCAATGTGCAGTTGCTGGGGGCCATGGCCTGCAACCCAGGCATGTGCCCTGACTGGGAATCGAACCTGCGCGATGCCTGGTTTGCAGCCCGAGCTCAATCCACTGAGCTACGCCCACCAGGGCCTTTCCCTGTTATTTTCAATGCTACTCCAACAGTCTCTTTTTAGGGAAACTCTGCAAGTGCCCTTCTTGGGAATTTTGCTCCTCTGGCTCCTATTGAGTAGGTAGTAATATGGCCCAACTTCTCACGGCTCATCAGAACAAATTCCTGCCTTAGGCTGGAGCAATCAAATTCTCCCTGTAAGGAACCTAGAACTGGGGTTTTGGAGACTCCCATCAGTCTTGGTTGGATCTGGACAGAAAGTCATTGTCAAGCTAATTCAGGCAGCCATGAGCATCCTGAAGTAGACACTGCCAGTTGTTAGTAGAGCAGACATGCACAGGGAAGGGGCAATGAGGATGCATTCAGCCTCTCACAAGTGAAAAAAAGAGTCTTTGCTTCTGAATTCTCAGCTTCTTGGGCTTCCAGTTCTAGCTGCAGCTGTGCTAATTCCTACCCTGGGTAGGAATTCCTACTCACGAGATATTCTTGTGTTCTTCCAAAAAACTTCCCTGTGTGCTTAAACTGATTTGAGTGGGCTCTAATCCAGTCAAACTAGAGCTCACTGTAGGGGTCAGTCACTATACAATCGATAGAGTATGTAGCTTGTCACCCACTCAACTCATTCCCAAAACAGGTAATATCAGAGCAAAAGAACATAATCCAAGTTTATTTTTTCCTTTCCATGTATCTTTCCAAGCAGAGAAAAGCGTTTCAATTTCTTAAATTTGTTTTTTAATATGAATAGTGGTTTAAGAATTCGTTTTACAAAATGCTGTTTTATTTTAGTTGCAGGCCTAGATGTGAGAGCTAAAAATTATCTATGCCTAAGATATAGATGACATATTTAGGAGTTCTCATTTTAAATAATATTGAGGACATCAGATCCTTTACTTACAAATTTCAACTATTTGTGGGGTGATACTGTGTCAGAAAGTCACTACCATCTGTAGAGTTCAGACTGAACACTAATGAATAAAAACACTAACTGAAAATGGAGTGCCATCTTTGTCCAAAATAGATATAGACAGCTTGGTTGCAGTTTTCCTAGATGATTAAAGCTGGAAGAGATCAATGAGTTCAGAGCTTCTTAACCTGGAGTTCATTTTATATTGGGTGAGGCTGTGAGTCCACTGACGTTTATGCAGAAGTTGAGGCCTGTGTGTATCATGAAGAGAGGATCAATGGACTTTATCAGATTATCAAAATGGCACATGACACAAAAACCTAACAACCAGTGAAAGCCCAACCTCTTGTACACATGAGGACATTATGGCACAGCAAAGATGTGACCCAGTAAGTCACACATAAAGACCATGGCAGAGCCAAGGACTGGAATCCAGGTGTCCTGAACCTTACCCAATGTTCTTTTGCTGCAGGACAGCACCTCCTGAGTGCTCAAATAAAGGCCCTTTTATTTTTTGTAAGTAGGATTGTAACGAGTAAGTAAAGCATGTTTGCTAATGGAAAGAAAAAAATAGCAGAGTCCAAGCATTTCTTTCACAGCAACTATTAGCCATAACTTAAACATTGTAAGAATAACTTCATGATTCTTGGGGATACTCCTGGAATTTGGTAAGGTAGTATCCATATCTCACAAAAGTCTGTAACTATCTTAGAGCAGCTTTATGTCTTTTACATGCCATAATCCCACCTTCATCCTGGGATTTGGGGGTCGTCTCATGATTCACATTTTACAAGTGAGGAAACTGAAGGTCAAAAAGCTTTAATGACTTGCTTGGAAGTCTCATACTTGAAGATTAAACCAGTTATAAAACTGGGGCTTTCTGACCCCTGGTCTTTTGATCTATAGCATATACCTTTGAACTACCAAAGTATACTTCTCTGGATAAGGGACATGCAGCTATAGACCCAGAGATACCAACTGGTTTGTTGGTGGCAGTCAAATAAACAGTAGATGAACCAGGACTCAAAGTCATGTTGCCTGAATTTTCTCTAACCACTAATTGTTTGGGGATGTAATAAAAAATCTCATCTAGTGGTGAGGTTGGGTGGTGCACTGGGCTAGGGAGAAAGGGACCTGGGGTCTCACCCTGGCTCTGTCACTTACTGGCTGTGAGATCATTAACAAGTCCCTTCACAGCTGGGCCTGCGCTCATTTTGGGACTTGAGCTGGTAATCTCAACATTCTACACTCTTTCAATAGAAAAGTTTCTTTAGATCCTTCCATCTGCATGTGTGTGTCACAGACCATGTGGTAACATTTACCTCATTTGAATTCTGTCTGCAGACAAACATAAAATGGACATCTTGTGAGAGGTTTTGACGGAATGAAGTGCATTTTAAAAGCTACTTTTATGAAGTTAAAAACAGCAGATTACAAAGTGAGGCTAATTAGCCTAATTTCCTTAACTTAGAGGTTTTTTATAAAAGTCAATTACCTTGTACTTTAGCTCAAGAATTGTAGGCAACTAAAGTTTTCTTTTTTATAGCTGTTTACTCCCAAGTCCTACATGCTTTGAGTTTGGGTAGGGCCTGTCTTCCCAAACTGCCAGGGTGCATTTTCCTTTTAGGTTATGTACATTCACTCCCTTTGGTGGCAGAAGCAAAGAACAGATGAATCAAGTTTATTTTCATGGAATTAAAGTCATCAAAGGTCATCATTTCTGTGAGATTAGGGAGAATAGTTTTAGGGTGAACCACAGCTACAAGAGTGTTCTAATCATAACTGTCCTTCCCATAGCATGAAGAAAACAAGTACATTTTAGAGGTTAAAATGTATTTCAGATCTTTTAGAAAACATATTCATTAGTAAATTGTTATTGCTTTATTTTAAACATTCTCTTTGTTCTCGATTTTTGCTATTTTTGAAGCCATAAAAATGGCAAATGAGCAGTGATCCAATAAATGAAGTGTTTTAAAACAAAGAAAACAAGGTTATCGTAAACAGCCTATGTTTTTGATGGTGGCCTGGCATCGTGGGTCAAGAATAGTTACCACAGGGACCAGCACAAATAACACCCCTTTTTTATTACAAGATCAAAAGCATGAAATTCTATAACATAAAAATATCACACTCAAGCACACCACATGACATTTTAGGTGAAATTGTCAAATTAAAACTATGAATTATTACACCCATATCATTACCCTACCAACCAAACTCAAGCAGGCATCACTCCTGCCGGACCCTGTGTTTTACAATACAGGGCAGTAAGTAAAACTATTTAACCTCCTATGAGAACAAGGGATGTGGTATTTATCGAGAAAGAAGCAACCCTTTGATCTGAGTAAGAGATGGCTTAATCAGATCCACTACTAATTTTCATACTCTGTTGAACCAGCATGTTGTGTTTTACTTTACCAAGTTGCATTTTAAAAGCACACTAACTATTCTTCCCAGTGAATGTGTTTGGTAGCACTCTCTTAAAGGTTAGCAATGACTTCCTTAAAATCTAATCCAACAGCCTATTCCCACCTCACTGGACTCATCTGATCTGACATTGCTGATGACCTCTACTTAGTGGCCTCCAGGATGTCTCTTCTTCTCTCCTACCTCTCTGACTGCCCTTTCTTAGTAGATTGGGTGGCTCTTGTCATTTTGCATGCTCTATAAAAGTTAATATTCTCCAGGAGGCTATCTTTAATTATCTTCTATTTTTAACCATTCTCATTGACTCCCATGGTGTTATTGGTTTATGAAAACCAGTATCTCCCAAACCTGTGAGCTCCAGGCTTTTGTTTCCAAGGAAATCCTACATAGCTCCACTAAGATAAACTGAAGGCCTCTCCAACTCAACAAGTCAAACAGAGCTCATGGTCCCCACTTAGTGTGGAAGGCAGCCTCCAAGACAGCCTGAAAAGATACCCATTTACTGTATTCACACCCTGACTGAACGCAGAGAATAGGTCTGGGTGATGGGCACAGTTGGTAATTCTTTCCATTATTATTTGAATTTGTTCAGAATAATGTTGTCTGTTTCATGGCTCAAGTTCAGGAATCATACTTTAATTTGTTCTATGGTCATCTAGTCCGTACGTAAGCCTTAAAAATGTTAATGATGATATATATTTTTTTATATTAGAAAACCCTTGATTTTAAAAAAATGTTTTACTGGGATGGGAGTAAAAGATAAAAAACTGTACTTGAACAACAATTAAAATAAAATTTAAAAAAATGTTTTAACAAAACATTTCTTTATCTTAAAAAGACCCTCAATTTAAGAAACAGATAAAGTACTATAACTACATTTGATTTTGAGTGTTTCTAAAGTTATCAGTGCTTATATGCTGCTTCTTCCTTGGCCCTCCCATGACTGTCTCATTGGAGCCCTCTCATTGGCCTACAAAAAGGAGCTGGAGGTGACCTATATTTTTCTAATGTACAGTCTGAATTTTCCTTTCTCATTAAGAACAGAAACCAAAGCAGAAACAATTAGCACCTGCACACTAACTTGTGTAAAACAAAGTATTATTGAATACCAGACTCTTTCCTCACATTCTTTTGGAAAGTGGTGCTAGTATTCCCTTATTTTCCCAGGTATGACAACCATGGATAATTTTTATGTAATTGGTCAATATGTTTCTTCATGAGCCATTTATTTTAATCTGTTATCAAGTCCTGCCACTCATCAACAATCGCTGTCTTCTGTTAGAGAGCGAGTGTCCCTCAAGGACAGGGATGATATCTTTGTATCTACAGTTCCAAACATTGTACCTGGATACTTTTAAGCAGGTGGCATGACAAACATTTACTTAATGAATGAATTATTGAATGACTAAATAGCCTTCATTCTTGTTCCCCTTGGTGGTTATTCTCACAGCTCAAGTTCAGTTTGACCACCTGACAGCTAGACACTGCAATAGCATCCCAATTGCTTCTTCCACATGCCAGAGCCAGAATCAAACCTTCTGGGAGCTCCTTGGAACACCTTATATTAAGGATCCAATTTGTATTATTTTTATTTCCAGATTTAAAAAAATATTGTATTTTTTCCATTACCATTTAGTCCCCTTATACTCTCCTACCCCCCGCAATCACCACACTGTTGTCCATGTCCATGAGTCCTTTTTCCTTTGTGCTCAACCCCTCCTCCCCCAGCCCCTTCCCACTAGCTGTTACCCTGTTTTCTATGAGTTGGTCTCTACTTTGCTTGCTCACTTTGTTCCTTAGATTCCACATGAGTGAAATCATATGGTATTTATCTTTCTCTGACTGGCTTATTTCACTTAGCATAATGTTCTTTAGGTCCATCCATACTGTCACAAAGGGTAAAACTTTATTTTTTATGGCTGAGTAGTATTCCATTGAGTAAATGTCCCATGGTTGTTTTATCCACTCACCTACTGATGGACACTTGGGCTGCTTCCATGTCTTGGTGATTGTAAATAATGCTATGACATAGGGGTGCTTATGTTCTTTCGAATTAATGTTTTGGGTTCCTTTGTATATATTCCCAGAAGTGGGACCATTGGGTCAAAAGATCCATTTTTAATTTTTTGAGGTAACTCCATACTGCTTTCCAGAGGCTGCACCAATCTGCATTCTCACCAACAATGTGAGCGAGTTCCCCTTTCTCCACATCCTCATTGGCCCTTGTTGTTTGTTGATAATTTGTATTATTTTGTCCTTACGTTCCAAATATTTTCAGACTGTTTCACTCCCCTCTTCAAAAGCTTTTAATTGCTTCCCAAATTAAATGAGAACTCTGTATGAGTTTCAAAAGATTTTATTTAGTGGGCATTGTTTTTTGGATGTTTCATCTTATTTTTTTTTTATTTGAATTCTCTGCTCTAGTCCATTAAATTTCCCAGTGGTACCTAAGTGTGATTTTTCTGTTGTCTTACCTGGGCCTTTCATATGTGCTAGTTCCAAAGCAGTACAGCATCCTTTCACTTCTCTGCTTAAAGACCTGCCTTTAGAATAGCTTGGTATTTACTTCCTTTACGAAGCTTCTGCTGGAATCTAGATACCACTAACAACTAACCAGCTGATAAATACTCATGTATAGCCTAGTTGTTTCCATATGTGAGTACAGTTAGGATTTATCTGCATTTTTAAAGAGTTAACTGTGTTAAAGTGTAAAATGTTTACACATTGCTGCCCACTGGGTTCAAAGCAAATTTGACAGGATAGGGTGCAAGTGGACTTGGGCATCAAACAAGTGGACTGGCCCATTACTATTATACTTATTAGCTATATGATAACTTGTTACCTAACTCAAGACCTCTGTGTTCTCACCTGCAAAATGGGGGTGATAATTACCTTTTGGAGGTGCAGAGAGGATGAAATGTGTAGCAGTTGGTGTAGTGCTAGGTAATGGTAAGTTTGATATATAGCACTCCTACAATTACTACTAGATTAAGAGTATAAACTTCAGTTCACCCTGTCTGGTGTAGCTCAGTTGGTTGGGCATCTTCCCAGGAAGTGAAAGGTCACTGGTCTGATTCTGTCAGGGCACATGCCTAGGCTGCAGGCTTGGTCCTGGTTGGGGTGTGTTCAAGCAACCCATCTCGCATTGATGTTTCTCTCCCTTTTTCTCCCTCCCTTCCCTTCTCTCTACAAATAAATTAAAAAATCTTGTTTTAAAAAAAGGGTATAAGCCTCAGTTTGAGATCATTTGCTTTACAAAGAATTAGTTCTTGTCTTTTTAATACGGGAAAATTAGAAGAGAGTGAGTTATTTTTCCTTTTAACTATCAAACTATTGTGTTTAAAGTCTTGGGAAATGAGATCCTTCTCTTTTCTTTTACATATGTTTTTCTTCTTTGAATAAATTAGATAACCTCAAAATTATTTCACTTTGAAGTGCTAATTTTTAAAAAGTATAAATTGCCTTATAATTACACAAAGTACCTGGCTACATCTATGGTATCTATCCATTATATGAGCTGTTTTGTCTTCTCATTAATAAAAATCAGAAAGATGTGGTCTAACTTCAGAGTTAGCTAATAAATGCAAAAGTAATTCATTCAATATATTGGGCATATTCTTTCTGATGATAGAATAACTGGCTGAAATCAGGAAGGAAAAGGATAATCTAGTCCATTTTAACTGTTGGTGGAAAACATCCCTACACTGTGCTGCCAGGGACCGAAGGGTGGAAAGTGTGTCCAGCCCTCGAACATGGGGTTTAAGGGTGCCAACCCCGTAGTCAAAAATCCACCTACAACTTTTGACTCTTCAAAAACTACTAATAGCTGACTGCTAACTGGAAGCCTTAATTGATAACATACAGTTGATTAACACATATTTTGTGTTACATGAGTTATATACTGTGTTCTTACAATTAAGGTAAGCTAGAGAAAAAATGTTAATAAAATGATAAAATTCAGAGTTTATTGGGAAAAAAAATCTCTGTATTAGTCAACTCACATTGTTCAAACCCATGTTGTTCAAGGGTCCTCTGTACTCTTTTTCGAAACATAACTAAAATGATGAGATCTGGAGGGCTTATAGTGTAAGAATATGGTACCAAACAAATCACTTTGTCTTCTGGGAAGGACAATAAATAGCAGGGTATGGGACTAGGCCACAGATGTTTGGTTTAACAGTTCACAGTTGGGGCTGGTAGGTAGTCTCAGAAAATTATAAAATGCTTCTGCTGAGCCAGTTACCGGTAAGATTCCACCCACATACGCACTGCTTAAATATCTTCCTACATACTTGAGCCCAAGTGACCTGTCAGCAGAGGGTGTCTGTGACAGTTATAAGGGGATGGCCTTACTAGTTTAGGCTTGTGTGTAGGTGTTGAACATGGTACTTCAACATAAATTTATGAGGTGCAAACTTCTAATGCACAGATGACTCATAAGGTTTCAGAATGTGTAAATACGAAGCACAATCTAACTTATACCGTCATTGCTGCTCACCCACAGCAAAACTAGCCTGGGCTTATTACCAAATTGTTTAGATTACCAGGAAATTCGCAAAATTTGTCGATGAGAAAAATACTTGGGTTGATTTTAACATCTGTGTGGCAGTACCACCTTGAGAGATAAATGTACCTAATCTGCATTTTGCAACATTATTTGACGGCAGCATTCACTTAACTCCATTTCTTTGAGATTGTAAAATCAATTCTTTTGAGATACAACATTGAAAAACTTACAGACAGCAAGTGTAAAATAAAAAAAATTAAACATGCACTTTCTCACTGAAGTGTTTTGAATCAGGCAATAAAACAAAGAAGGATCATAACTAAACATCTCATATGGATGTTGACATAAAACTAAGATTAGTACTTTATGTGATTCATTTCCAATGTTCCTTGTTTGAGAGTTTTATCCAATTGTTACAAAAATGTCATAAAATTTCCTTTAATTGAAGAACTGGTAAAAACCAGATCTTTAACAATATTGAAGTGATACTACTTTGTAAGTAGATTATTTGGCTATCAAACAACCCTGGAAATTGTGACCAAGTAGACACAACTAGGAGACACAGAACTCAATAGGATGTTTTAATAATTAAAAAATTTTTGGCCCTTAAAACACAAGAATATTAAAGAATAAAGGAGTTTAACCAATTTTGTAAACAGAACCAATCATTATTCACAGTTCCCATAAAAGTGGATAAAATTTGCTAAACTTATAAAGATTTGTAAGTTGAACTTAAAAAATAAATTTCTATCTTTTTCTGAACAAAAAAATAAAAAATACCTTTGAGGGTTTTTTTTTTTAATTTTCACAGGTCAGTAAAAACAGATGCTAGGAAAGAGGTTTTAGGAATGCAACTGTCTGTTGCATCCTCAAAAAATGAATTTAAAACCCTTAGCCCACCCATTTAGGTTTTGATCACTTCTACGTAAAACAATAATCTTGCAGAGTCTTATAGTTAATAGCAAGGTTTCTGAACTTTAGATCATGTTTTTTATTAACTTTGTAGGCCCACTTGAGAATTTCACTTATGAGGACACCCACACATAATAACGAATAAACAAACTTGGATTCCCTGAAACACCACCCATGCACACAGCTGGACCATAAGGTGGTTTTTATTTAAATAGCAGCTACCATATTTGGTCATATATTTCGAACTGTAACAAACACAGAATATGTGCTCAGTCCTAACTTCAGCTATTTACTAACTGAATTCATTTCCCGTAAGAGACAGACTTCCTAGTTTCATTAAGTTAATACTTTGGTTCATTTTCCTTTGAAGACTCAGTGCAGTATTAAGTAGTCATAAACAAAATAGGTATTGTGTCAATAGCAAACCACGTTAGGAAACTCCATGCATGTGCACTTAGGTTTTAAGTCTTAAATACCATCAACTATAATTGTAAAGATATACTAAATTCTAAAATTCTAAAGCTTTTTACCTAAGTGATTTTACTGATAAAGAACAGGAAAAAGCCCATTTTTTTCTCCTGTCTTTTGACATAGTCCACGGATTGTTAAAAGAATTACTACCAAGAAGATCTGACATTCAGCTTCAAAATAAAATGGTAATTATTTTCTTTAAAAAGTAGCCTCAAACTGAAACGCACTACCACTATGGCTTTAAATCACATCCTACTGCTTTCTGTTAAGTCTTTCAGTCCTGGTCACTCTCTTCTGAGTTTCACTCACTAAACGGGCTTTCTTTCACCTGTAACATTGAATGCACTTAAATGTCAGCTCCTTATTCATCTCAAGTGTGTAACACACAAAAACTTGTATTTTTATCTGAGTGGTACTAGTTTCAATTCAACCAGGTATTTGGTTCCCAAAGGGGGAGAATCATGTCCTATTTCTTCTGTGGCCTTCACCCTCACCACATCAACTAGCACAGTGCTTGACACACTGAAACTCTTCATGAATCTTGTAAGCTCACGAGTTAAAACTTCACTGCAGCCCTGGCCAGTGTGGCTCAGCAGGTCGGATCATCCACCCATAAGCTGAAAGGTCATCGGTTCAATTCCCAATCAAGGCACATGCCTAGGTTGCAGGTTCAGCCCAGTTGTGGAATGTACACACGTATGAGAGGCAACCTGTCAATGTTCCTTCCTCTCTCCCTCCCATCCCCTCTAAAAATCAGTGAGAATGTTCCCAAGTGAGGAAAAAAAAAAACTTTGTTGCAAAGCTTTTGCTAATTTTCGAGGACAGGTCAGTTCAATTTCATATAATTAACTTAATATACTGAAGCCAAATCACATGAACACGTTAAACATTAGTATACTATAAATGTTAAATCCCAACATTCCTTTTATTAAATGCTTAGTTGGTTAGATATAGTTTTTACAATGTCTTTGTGAACTTCTTGTTAGAGCAAACTAAACTCTCTCTGACAGACCAGAATCCACTGAGTACCTGTTTGCCAAATATCTTTCCAGGTATGAAGACAGCTGGCAATAATATTTAGTCGTGACTTAAGACATAAGCCTCTGCCCCCTAAATCCCAAGCCCAGACCAAGTACTCAAAGGAGGCAAAGTAGCTAATATCACCTACTGTGGAAAGTGCTATGTAGAAAGTTCTATAAGCGTAAATGTGTGAGGCACATAAAGTTTTTATTGCCACAGTAAGCAAGTGCACTCGTCCCACCTCACCAACAGCTTTAAGAGTCACAGAAACGCAGACTTCACGTAATAAAATACAACTCAGACTGAGGGAGAAATGGTCCCTTGTACTATATTGGCTGTAATACTGAGGTAACCAATTGACCTTGTTCAGTGAAAATACCTCTAACACAATGAAAAAAAATCAACCTGTTATGAGATCCAATTCATATATACAATTCAAATAAAAATATATATTATTTGCTTCAATGTATAGCAAATTTAATACATTAGTGTTTACAAAATAAAAACTGTATTCTACTGATTTTTCTTGTGCTTCCCTCTTATCACTAAGCTTGAAAGACCAGAGAAGTACGATGCTTAAGGAAACATTTATAGATTTAAAGATGCAGTTTATGGGGCCACAGAAAGTGGATAAATATTAGTTGGACAATTACAGCATCTTTAAAAATTGTTGCTTATTAAAATCTCCAAACTTGAACTATAAGACACAATTCTAAAAAACCCACAGAATTTCTCAAAATAGGTTAGAATACAGGAAACGTTTCATGAAACTACTGAGATACTAACCAGTTCTATGGCTAATATTAAAAACTGAACAATCTATTTAAATCATATTCATACTATTTCTACATACATTGAACAATACAACCACAATAATCAACCTCAAGCTAGCAACAAAGTTGCAAGATCCATTAAAAGCTTCTTTGGGGGCAAAACACTATGGTACAATTAAAACATTTAGGAAGGGAAAAAAGCCTTGTAATAGTATAGAAGTTGTTTACTGGTGTTCCTACTGTAAAGCCATTCTACAAACCAAAATGAAAAAGCAATTATATATGTGACAGTGATTAGAGACTACAGTACAGACATTTCATCTAACATTTGGCTGATGAATTTTAGTATAACAGACTATGACTTAATATTTTTAAACAGTTATGACCTAGAGCAGAACTGAGAACAAAACCCCACATATTCCAAGTCAATATGCCCTTCTCAGCAACATCTGGGTT
Source organism: Tonatia bakeri (assembly GCA_004024845.1). Classification (NCBI taxonomy): domain Eukaryota; kingdom Metazoa; phylum Chordata; class Mammalia; order Chiroptera; family Phyllostomidae; genus Tonatia; species Tonatia bakeri. The sequence goes on from PVIA01000187.1 coordinate 203,997, forward strand.
TAGATGAGTCTGCAGAAGTAGGTAAAGCTGCAAATATCTTCTCCTCTTAAACCAACAGAAAAAGTACAAGTTGGTAATAGCATTTTATTTTTTTTCTATGGATTCTAATGTGAAATTCTCGTAAGTATGCTCATACACTATTAACATTTAAGCACACCCCCACATATATGCACATAGCCCATTAAATAGGGGGAATTAAAATGTATTTTCAAGTGAAAATGAATTTTTAAAAAAATCTGCATTCACAAATCTGAAAGGTGTACAAAAAGGAAATTGTAAAATAAATAAAGAATATATGTCAAGTAAACCACCATGGAAATATGCCTGCAAATGCGGATGTAGTGATTGTCCACACTTGTGAAGGTTTGGGTGGGAAGACATTCCCTAGGGAGAGCAATTTAGTTTCTCTGATTCCAGTACGTAGAGAAGAATTTCTGGATATAAAACGGTATTTACTTTATTATATATTACAGTCTTTGTTAACAGTCACCATCTTTATCACATTTAGGGTTAACTTACTATATCTTAATCTACTTAACACATTCTGAAATGGCAATGTTTAAGTCAACGCTTACACATCAGTCCACTTGTTTCAAGTTCTCTGTCCAAGTAACAGCTCCCTGTTTTTGTTATATCTTAAGTAGCTATCATATAATGCAATCTGGGTCAACTAGGTAAGAAAGATTTTCTACTGTGTTTCTCACCTTTTTAACTTTACTTCAATATTTACTAATTGTGTACATGTACCCGATTAAGCCAGTAAAGAAAACATTTTACTACTATAAAGGATACATTTCCTATTAAACAAAATCAATTTCATCAAAATATTAAATCCATAATATTTTCCTTGGTTTAAACTGAGTGTTTGCTAAATTCCATTCTTCCAAAGTCACTTGCAACCTTGCCAATAACTACATTACTTAAACTTTCTTTTTTATGACTGCAAAGATTCTAAACTCTGACATATAATAATACTTATGCTTAAAGTAGACAATGAAATTTCAAGTAAAATAAACTATCCACATCTACTGGACCAAACAGGTCTCAACATCTAGATTTTACTTCTATAAATTACACAAACACATTGTACATTCTTAAATAATAAATGCTTACAATATTAATTTGTAAGCCTTTCCACAAAAAATGACTTACACAGGAATGTGAATGGATCAATATTTTTGTTACAACATTCTTTAAATTTTTTCCTTTGTGGCTATTGTTCTGTCTTCCTGGTTTCCACAGACCACTGTATTAGTCCTTAGGCTTTGGCTATGAAATCTGTTTGAGCTGAATGAGGCAACATTGGTTATTAAGGCTTATTTCTATGATGGAGCATTATCCTTAAAACTGATGCCATTTCCAAAGAACAGTGCGAAAATCACAGCTATCTTGAATCTTCAGGCTCTGTTTTAATGACTTTCTTTTCTAAAGTAAAAGCTGAGTGAGGGTAGTCTTTTAAAATCCCAAGGCTTTCTGCATAAAAATAGAAACACAAAGTGTATTGATACTTTAAATCAGTGAATCACAAAAAAACCAAACTCAAACAAACTTATAAAACAAACCCCCAAACTCCACAGCAAATAGTACCAATTATTCATAATTCTGCAATACCACATAAAAACTTTATATAGTGTTTTGGTTAAGAGCTTGGATTCTGTATTTAAATTCCATCTCTGCCAATTACTCGCTGTATCTATCTCTGGGCAATTACACACCTCTCTAAGCATTAGTGTCTTCATCTATAAACTGGGGATAGTATCTCTATAGGGTGATGTGAATTACCTCATGAAATGCACATAAAGCACTTAGCATACAGAACATATTTTTATTTAATGTTTGGTCCAATATGATAAATAACACATATAAAATAAAACCAGTCACTGATATACAACGAAGTTACTAGTCAAAATATTTATGACCAACAAAGAAAATGACATACAAAAACATTTTCCATGTTTAAACATGGAACTTTTTTTTTCAGATTTTATTTATTTATCATTAGACAGAGGGGAAGAAAAGGAGAAAGAGAGGGAGAGAAACATCAATGTGTGGTTGAACAAAAATGTGTGGGTGCCTCTCACCCACCCCATATTAGGGGCCCATCCCACAACTCAGGCATGTGCCCTGACTGGGAATCGAATTGGCAACCCTCTGGGGTTCACAGCCAGCATTCAATCCACTGAGCTACACCAGCCAGGGCCAGAACTATTTTTAAAAGTTTCTCTAGCCATGGAACATTAAGGTGTGAGAAAGAGGAATAAAAGAATGAAAATTCTACTTTTGTAAGGAATCATTCCTTGGAGTTGTGCCTGTATAGTTATTTCAATCTCACACAAACACTACCAAATGATGATAAAATGTCATATTTTTGTGAGGTACTAGTGCTGGGGGATACATATATACACACACACTTTGAAAAACATTCTAGAAAGGTAAGCAATACTAATATCTTATCTGAAATTAAGCAGTTCAATTTATACATTTACTCTCCCTATACAGATATGGATTTTAAATTCAGCAGAGTAATAAAAATAGTAGCTACCACTTACTGAATTCCTAACAACCAGGCAATTCATATACATACATCACCTTGTTTAATCCTCATCACTACACTATGAGGGTAAAATTATTTCTATTTTACAGAAGTAGCAACTGACTTTAAGTGACTTCTGATTTTATTTTAACCTCAGACTGAATGATACCAGATTCTTTCAAATGGTGTTGGTTTCTAACAATTTAACTTTGTCTAACCTAACTCACTTTACTTGGGTAAAAATATGTAAACATCTAACTATAATAAGGAGCAACTTATACTTTTATGGAGTTTGGTTTACTTCTGAACTATGAATGTCATCTCCAAAATACATATGCATGACATATTTAGATTCTGAAATACAAGGGTTTCTCAGCATGAGAGCAAACATGTAATCCATCAATTTCATGTTATGAAAGGCCAGAAAAAAAAGACAGTTACATAACTCAAACCATCCATTTATTATTTGGTTTAAAATTTGTATAAAAGTCACCATTCATGAAGAGCTAATCAAAATAATCTCAATCTTCCTGAGATTTTCCCTGTCAACACTTTGGAATACCAGGTTCTCAAAAAGACCAGCTATTATTATGCCAATCTATAATTTCTTCCAAGGGGAGGAAAACTGACTAGTAACAACATTGTTAGTAATGACCTTTCTTGGGGGTGGGAGCAAACAGTGGGAGGCAGAAGAATAGAACTTAAAGATGCTTTATTCAAGTTTTCCTCTCTCTAATCATATCCCACACTCTCACCTGATGCGTGGGACTTGGCCTCGCTGGAGTAAAGTCTAGTCAGCTCCCCATCCACCACAAAATGATGGGGCTGTCTGTTCTGTATATTAGGCATTCGGAGGTTCAAAGGTCTTTCTCCTAATGAAAAGGGGAGGAAAAGCAGTATGAATACTATTAAAAACACACCATGGTTTTTCTTAAAAATTATTCCCACAAATTGCCTCAACACTTCTTAAGAAAGTAGTAAGGAAAGTCAATAGGCACTGAAGAATTTAAGTAATAACTGGAGAAATATTTTATGAAATAATACAAGAGGAAAATGGCAATTCATGTTAGCCCCAAGGTTTACAATCCTGACAGGGCATTTTTAAGAGTTATCCATAAACTAAACAAAACACTGAGATTTTGAGCACTCCAACTTTGGCATATAATACATCCCCTCCGTAAGGCATTTTTTTACCTGTGCAACCATTTTGCCAAGGCATGTCATTAACCACATAATAACAAATACTAGAGGAATAGACATGGCTTCAAGCCAATTGTCTATTATTAAAAACAATAATGAGACCTATTGTAAATCCATGAAAAAATAGAATTATCACAGATATGGTAAAAATGCTTTAAATACCAAAGCATATTCTGTCATAAACCTAAATGCATCACACTTAGCAAACTGCCACCCCACACTGAATTATCCTGGTGTTACAAATTAGTCATCAAAATCTTTCATTAATGCTTTTGCTTCCTAACTGTTAAGTCTCAACTGTCAAGGATAACTGAACAAGTTAAACAAAACCTCAACTAAAAAGTTTCTGTAACGTTTTAAAAAGGAAGAATGTTCTCCTCCACTAGTGTGATCTGCTGACATGTATAATAATTTACTCTACAGTTGGTGAATGCTTAATATGGTATTCTTACTTAAAAAGAGATCTTATTTTTCTGACAACAGTAACTACTCTCTAGAAAGTATAACGATAATACATTTAAAAAGGTCCTACAAAACTTAGGTTTTCTTCAAACACTTATTGCTATTTGAAACTAGAGGATACATTTCTATACTTATATACTGCACATCTCCCTCCACTAGAGTAGGACCTCCAAGTGAGCTGGGCATTATCTTGTTCACTGCTGCATCTTCAGTGCCAAAAGCATGCGTGGCACATAGGGGGTACTGAAAAAAAATTGTAGAGTGAGTGAATGACAATGACTTGAGATTTTCTTCATGGGTGAATAAAGAAAAAGTGAAATAAATTTTAAAATAGTAAAAATACTCATAAATCACAGTGGCTAAACCTAAGAGTTTAAGAGGACAATTTCCAAAGAGGATACCATACAAAATATTTTCACAGGGACTGCTGGACATGTGAAGCCTGCAAGTAGACAAAAATTTTTTCAGGTCTTTCCATTCCTATATTGTCTCTTAAAATCTCTGTGCTTGGTCATAATACTTTGGGAAGCAGTCACCATATTCTCTTAGGAACCAAATATCATAAATTTCACAGACAAGTCTGTTTTTTGAAGGCTAAAAAAAATAGAAAGTTTAGATCTTCTAAAAAATCTTTTAAAAAAGATCTCCCACAGAATCCATTTCTTTGAGAAAAATGCTAAGTACAATCATCTCTCTTTATTCACAGGCTCTGCATCTGCAGACCAACTGCATTCAAAAATATTTGGGGAAAAATGTTATTTTGTTGCTGACATGTAGTATGTAGTTAGGCCTATGATGGCTGCACCTGTACTGAACACACACAACGCTTTTTCTTTTGTCATTATCTCTAAACAATGGAGTGTAACAACTATGTGTACAACATTTACACTGTATTAAGTATTATAAGTAAGCTACAAGAAGACATGTGAGGTTATATGCAAATACTATGCTGTTTTTATAAGGGTCTTAAGCATCCAGATCTTGGTATCTGCAGGGGGTCCTGGAACCAATCCTCTAGCTCCTATATCCATACCCAGGAACAACTGCACTATTTACATCTCCCATTCCCACCCACCCTTTACAACATGCACATCAACTGCAGATGCCAGCTATTACTTAAGAATACGGTTTTAAAAAACTTTAAAAATTAAATTTGCATGGTGAATTCTTTCCCTTTTTGAAAAAGGGACAATTTGAAAACTAATTTTGATAGAGAACCTGTAACATAACCTACTGAAAATATCAAGGTTTTAAAACCAGCAATTCTTGTTTCTCTTTGAAGTATACACAATAGTGGCTCTAAAGGTGTAGTAGCTCTTTCTAAGAGATTCACCTTGTCCATCAGAGTTATCAGAAGTCAAGCCATTAGGGCTGTGCTCTTCTGAGCTTTGCCTGTAAAGTCCTGTAGATAGTCTTCTTTCAGCATGCTGCAGTCTCTCATAGCCAGCTTGGGTGCAAAGGAACTCCATCTGCTTTGCCATTACCTTATCAGGCTGCTAGTAAGTAAAGCAAAAATAAAATCAGTAACTAAAACAATCCAGATTTTTTAATGGTTTAAAGATGCCAATTTCAGACTCCAGCAAATATATTTAGGATTCATTAAAATTAGTTCACACTTCATGCGGTACACACATTTCATAAATATGCATAGATGTCTATATCATCACATAAAATGTTAGATTTTGTGCAAAAGAAAAAGTCTTTTTGCTCAATCCCAGAGAGAATTCCATTTCAGTTCAAAAGCAAAATAACCTGAGCTCTGTTTTCCAAAGTACTGAGTCCTCTGAAAGATTTTTTTAGAATATTTTATTTATTTATTTTTTAGAGAGAGGGGAAGGGAAAGAGAAAGAGAGGGAGAGAAACATGGATTGTTTGCCTTTCACACGCCCCTAATCAAGAACCTGGCCCAAAACCTAGGCATGTGCCCTGACCAGAAATCTAGCCAGCAACCTTTCAGTTTGCAGGACAAAGCCCAACCCACTGAGCCACACCAGTTAGGGACGAAAGAGCTTTTTGGAAAAGGAACCTTATTGCCACAGCAACATCTGCTAAAAGTTGCTTCTAACACACAGGGAGGCTTGGCATTTTTATTTTAGGATTTGGTACTACACAGACTCTGATATAATGACAGTATATTGGGGGAGAAGAGGTGTAAAATGGCTGTCCAGAAGACAAACACACCTTTCACAAATATTAAACAATGCAAATTAGGCAGAAAAACATCAGTGCCCACTAGGATCTTCACCTTCATCATGGAACAACATGGCAATATTTTCAACCAATCATAAAAAGACATGTTTTAAAACACACAATTAGCTGGCTAAAATAAAAATTTATTTCTGCATGTGTTTTTTAAGTTCCTTCTTTATGTACTATTCTAAATTACTTATATGTGGTACTCAAAGCAGTGTATTGGTAATATTTTGCCAGAGAATAATAGTCAAAATGTAGATATGAATCATTACCATGCTATATAAAAGAGTAATACAAGGAAGTTGCTTTATAAAATCATTTACAAACCCTACTAATTCACAACAGTAAAAATCAATTAAGTGAAATATGTTAATTTATAGAATAGGATAAAAGCTTATATTTATACTATTTTTCTGAATGCTCATAAACCAGATCAAAAGAGACAATAACTTCAATTCATTTGAATGTGTTACTAATTAACTGACAAAATAAGACTTCTGAGTGGGAAATGTATTTTTCATTCTCTTAGCATGAAAAAACAACTTGGAACTACTAAATTTGACCAAAAGTAGCCACTAGGGAGAAGATTAACATGAATAAAACTTACAGTGTTTTCTAAAAGGTGATATTTGGAGAAATGACTTTTTAAAATGTTGGTTTCAGTATACACAATGAAATAACAGCAAAAGTACCTACAGCTACATATTAATTTAACAATTTTCATTATACAGTAATTGAAATGATGTCATAAAAGCTACAAAGTTGACAATTAATATTTTATTGAAAACTCGTACTATCTCAGAGTTGTATTTCACACAGACATGGTGAACATGTGGGCTGTTTTCCTGGTATCAAATTACTTCTTTTGAATTTTCTTTGGTAGGGAAGCTATCTTACTTCCTACAAAACTACAAAGAATAAATAAGTATGACTGTATCAGATTCTGTTCAAAAAGATTCTGTTCATAAACCAAATCAAACCAAGTTGTTATTGCTATCTTGTTGATACAGCTGTGGATCAGATGACACTCTTAAGAACAACCAGATATAAAATTCACTCCTTGGATGCTTAAAACTGAAGCTAGTTTAAGCGGCCATTTATTTTTCAACCTACAGATATTGTTGTGAAATATTAACTGGTGGTTTACATTACCTGCGAACTCAGAGCAGCGAGCTCTTCGCTCTTGGCTTTGGCCTGCTGGAAAAGAGTCTGCACAGAGTCCTGGAAATCTGGAAACCCATCCTGTAGATCAAAGAATAAGTCCTTTTTACTCAGAGTTTGTAAATACAATAAACATATAATCAACAACTCAGGAAATAAAGCAAAGAAAACCACCTGAATCCTACTACCAGAGTAATCATGATTAAGAGTTTAATGTTAATATTTCATTTCAGTCTTTTATGGTACAACTACCATATTCTATTGTTGTAACCTCAGTAAAAACATACATGAAAAAGATAAAAGGATTTATAGATCCACACTGTTTTATACTGAAAGGAAGAATTCATGATCATTGACAATAATGGTTATATAGCATTTCATATAGCATTTCATCTAATGATTTGACTATTTAATCACTACCTTCAATGTCCACTACTGAACATTTAGATTCTTTTCCCTACTTTTGGTTTGAAAAACGCTGCAAAAATATTTTCATGGGAAAAGCATTTCACATAGTTTAGATTATCCAATACAAGCAATTCCCAGAAGTAGAATTACTGCACAGAGATGAACATTTTTATGTCATTCACATACTTTCTACAAGGGCGTTAACTGGTTTGTTATACCATAAGCAATATATGATAGTTCTCCTGGCCAGCACTGGGTGTTGTTGTTCTGTTCATTTTACCAATTTATATTTTTGTTTTGATATTCAAAAATTTTTTAAAAATTTTGTTTTGTGACTTCTATTGCTATAGAGTTTAGGAAAGCATTCTGCTTTAGAAATTTGATAAGTATTCAAATTTACCCTCTAGTTTTTCTAAGCTTTTATTTTTTTGTTTGTTTTGTTTTTTAAATTTAACTCTCTAACCTATCTGGGACTTATCTTGTTATACGTAACATGGTAAAGATCCAAAGTAAATATTCTTTAAGGTATTACCCAGTAATCTCAACCTAAATTTCTGAAGAATTTTTCTATGTTGACTTGCTGTTTCTCCTTTACCGTTGCACATGACAGACAACGGAGCTTTGGAATTAGAGAGACCTGCATTCACGTTCCATTCCACCACCTCAGCAGCTCTGTGAAACAGAACGAGTAACTTAACCTTTTTAAGCTTTAGTTTCCTCATGAAAAATAAGGATAAGAAAACCTGTCTATTAGGGTTGTTGTGAGGACCAAAAGAGAGAGATTAGTAAGTGAAACAGTGTCCTTAGCATGTAATAACTGCAAAGCAAATGTATCTATACATACTAAATTTTTACATTAAACAGAGCCTATTCGGGGCACTGTATTCCTGGACTGCCCTCCAACTTAAATTATATCTATTTTATACAATACTTTATATATATTAGTGCCAATCTATCTACTTCATGTTTTTTAAAAAAATTTTGATTGTTTCCTGTTCCACATGAAATTAATGACTACAAAACATCATGGTAGCATGGTCTTAATAACTTCACTGAAAACTACCAAGGAATTCCTCACAGAAATTGCCATTAACTTATAAAACATTTCTCCCCTTGTTTGACAAGCTATATATTTATACCAAAGGGTGAAGCATTAAAAACCAAAGTTCTTACAATAACAACAGAAAAAGATGTAATAACAAAGTTTTTCTCTTCTTTGAAATATGAGATACTGGTTCAAAAACTTTTCCCCATCAGGATCTTTTTAAAAAAATCACTTCCCCACTATCGACCTCATGTTTTCAAATATTTCACCTACCAAAACTTATTTCCTAAGTAATAATTTGCTACTTTTAAACTCAAAGCCATGAAATGGAGAAGAGAGCAAATAAATATGACATATTAAGACAGTCATATGTAGCTTTATGGTGGGTTAATACCCATAATCAGCATTTTTAAAGTATTAGGCTGTTACATGTGATCAAGGGCACTTGGCTTAAAGGAATGTATAGAAAACAATCATGAATTGGGCTAGAATGAACTTTATATAACTGTATACAGTCTAAATCTAAGTCATTTAATTTTTCTCCTAAAGACTTACTTAGACCTAAAAATCCAGCTTTCTCTTTAGCAAACTCTCCTTTAAGTTCTAAAGTTCAGCAAGGTAAGCCAGTAGACTTGGAAAGCAACAATAAAGGCAGCTATCATTTTTTCTGGCATCTAAAATGTGGCAGTTCCTGACTATGTTCTGCATATTACACATAGCATCTCATTTACTCCCCACCACAAAACACCAGGTTTCCCTCATTTTACAACTACAGACATGGACTTCCAATCCTGTGCTCAGACCATAAATTCCTAGAGTTACCACCCTTTATGAAACTCACAACAGTAAATACAGGCATTTCTCTTACAGTGTGCTTTTCATAAACTCAACTGGTTTAACTCTGTGAGTTTAAAATCCAATTGTACCACTTATTTGCTGTGATACCGGAAATATCCGGTATCTGTGTCTGATTCCCTGTCTATAAAATGGAGATAAGAACAGTACTCAGCTAACTATAGAACCATTTTAAGAAAACAAAAAAATCATGAAAAAACACTTAGCATGATGTTTTAGCACATAGAAATTATCCACTAAAAGTCTGCTACTGATATTTATTAAGGTCCTCCTAAAAACCATCAGATTTAACCAGAGTAAAATAGATAGCATGCTATGTTACTTACTGTATCTCTATGATACTGGGGAAATATGAGTAGATAAATTTTAGGGATATTTACACCACACAGACATCTTAGAGGATGAGTAGGAAATAGGCATTTAACACTAAACCAGCAAGAGAATGTTGACTGTATTGTTGAGGAACTGTTTTAGTGAAAAGAACAATGGAACTGGAAACACCTGTTTATTCATTCAACGAAAATATCTTGTTTGCCTAACAGGTTCTATACTTTGTATTCAGTCAAGGCTGGGGATATGACACCTCCTGCCCTGCTGACAAATCCAGTCTAGAGGGGGGCCAGACGAAGAGACCCGGAGCAGAGCAGAGGGCACTGTTTCGTGAAGACCAGAGGGTGTGAAACCTAGTCTGAGACACGAAAGAGAGTGTCTCTAGGGTGGGAGGCCTGAAGGCAAACAAACAGGATACACCTGAGAAGCTAAAAAAATGATTAATATAGGTAATACAGGGAATACAATGAGAAAGAGGCAGTGGTGAGAGAAGCAGCTGGATACACAGGCCCAAGTTTGTGAGGCCTTATAGACCATGTTAAGAATTTTAGTTTTATCTTAAATGCAAAGTGAAGACATGGAAGGTCTCAAGGAAGAGACTAACTAGGTCTGCATTTTAGCAAATCCAACCCAGTCTGATGTGATGGAGACAATGGATTAGGGGTGGTTCAAGGATGGTGGTAGGGAACTGGTCAGAAGGCTGCAATTGGAGACCGAAAATGGTGGCCTAGCCCTGGACAGTGACAGATACAACAGAGAAATACAAAAAGATAGGGCTTTAGCAACCAGGAGTTTGGTGGTGACACTCATTAGAATAAGAAACTCAGGACCAGGAAGGAGGCTTGTGCCCTGAGTGGAGGGCAGCTAGGCCAGAACCTCTGATATCTCAGAATGAGAAAGGAGTGGTCTAGTCTTACGTTAGGAGCTAGATGTGTGATCTCAGGCAAAAAAGTTAACCTCGTTATTTCCAGTGTCCCCAATTTTTAAATGGAGATGAAACATTCTGCGTTATCTGCCCAATGGAGATTTGTGGGGATTAAATAAAGAAATGCAAATGGTTAAATCTTTGAAACATTGCTATAGGAAAATATATGGTGACACCACTGGCAGGATTATTCAAGCACAAAAACACAGAAAAACTGGAAGGGGGAATGTCAAACCCTACATGTTTGAAAGTTTTTGGAAAATGGACACTGCTTCCTCATTAACAAAGAGAAATAAAGGCACAAAATAAGCAATAAATAACAGTAAGTAATCAGTGGTCCTTGCAACTGAGTGCATTAGTCATTCTGATTTTCTCCCACAGTCTCTGATAGTTCACTGTGGATGGAAAAGCTACAGGATTGAGTAGCTATCACTTCATGACATATAAAGTAGGTTTTAGGAACCCAAAATAAATGACTTAGAAATAAAAGTGAGGAAAGTGAGAATATTACCAAGAAATAGTCTCTTTCGCATGTTTGGTACAGGACTTTTGTTATGTCTCTCAAGCTTTTTTCCTCAGGAACCAGCTGTACTATGCTACGAACAATTTATCTTCATGTCATATTCTTGGCGACTGCCATTAATCACAGTGTTCCCTTACTGGCAAGACTCTGAGTCTGAGAACTGAGAAAATAAAAGATACAGAGAGGGATGCTATTTGTGACCTAACTACTCTCATCCCACTGGTCTCCATCCCTATTCCTCCTCAACCTTCCCACCAAATACTAGCAAACTGCTTTCAAGTTACTGCTTAGCTGTCTTTAAAATGACTTGTTCCAGCAGATGTTCTCAGTCTCACACGTGCGTTTTCCTTTTTTCTACTCACACTTTCTATATGAATAGCAGATTGTAATGCTTCTGTTTTTCTGATCCAGAGGGGAAGAATCTACATCAAATTAGACCGGCTTTCTTTTCAACAAGCTTAGTAACAGTGTAGGTGGATTCTGACCCTCCTCCCCCACCTTCCTCATGCTCCTACCCCCACCCCACGGGAACTGCTAGCAGATGTTTCCTCTAAGTCTTTCTTCTTCAAACCCCAATTCTCTGACTTTCTGGTCTCTATTAACAAACTTCATTTCTTTCATCCACTTATCTCTGATTGCTTTGCCCTCCAGCCCACACAGGATCAAGAATTCTGTCACCTCCCATCTCTTTGCCTAGGCTCCAGCAATTTCAGTGAAAGAAGAACATTTACAGAGGAGACACGAACAGTTAACAGCCCGCCTAGTCAGCTGCCGTCACCAGTCCTGAGACTGGCTGTTTTACAGATTCTTCCTCTCCTTCTAAGATACTACTACTTGTAACATTAAAGGTAATAACAGGGTTTGTTCATGGAACACAGTATACTCTTAATGAAAAAGGTTATCAACTAAATCTACTTTTAAATAATGTTTCAAAAAAAAATGAGAAGAAAGCAAGAGTGCCAGGGCCTTTGGCTCTTGATTTTTCATTTCCTTTAACTAGTTGTCAAACTGTCTTAAATACTTTGTCATAGGTACAATATAAATAAATCAAACTAATGTTTTTTATTTACTGTTTATCTTCTCAACAGTTTTTCCTCATTTAAAACAATTAGTATGTCAAATGATGTCTTATATTTTATTAAGATTTTATAATTTATATTAAGTTTATGTTGTTTATAGTATAATTTATATTGATAAGTTTTCTACTCAAGCCTTATTGTTTATTGGATAAGTTTCCTTGGGTAAGAAAATGGTAACTGTCACTCCTTCCCCATTCTTCAAAGATTAACAGTCCCCTGTACATTTTGCCCTTCATACCACACTAGTAGGAAGAAAAGTATAATCTCAACAGTGTTTTTCACACCTAAGGTGCTTTGTGAATGTCCCTTAGCACCCAGGAAGGTTGTATTAATTTGAAGTTTAGGAGTCAGACGTAGATTTGAAGCTCCTGGTTCTACTAATAGATAGCAATATGGCAACTTGGACAAGTTACTGAGCCTTTCTGGGTCTCTCCTTGGCTGTAAAATGGAAATCATAAAGTCTCCATACAGAGTAGACAAGAAGGCATGTGATAATGAATTTCCCCTAGAGGGACAGACATGTAAAGGATTCAATAAAAAGCAGTTATTCTTACAATGGCCCCAGCAGTTATTTTTACAATTACAAAATATTTTTACAAATCTGAGGTCTCTGACAAAAAAGAATAAACATAATCCACATTCATTTTAGCTGAAAGTGGACTCACACATAGGATAGACGTCCCAAGTGGACCAGCTATTCATCTAGCCTGGGCAGAAATATTCCCAAACCTCACTCACTAACACAGAAGGCTGAAGAAGCACTTTCCTTAGAGGCCTCATTCCAAGTGACGGGCTACCCTAAGGCTTCCCCAAGCTAGCGGGCTTTCTTCCTTTGTGTCTATCTCACACGTTCTGGGAATTACAAAGATCAAACTCCAATTTTTAAAATGTCTAATATGCAGTAGGAAGTAGTATTTCAGGACAGCAGATTATTCTGAGTACTTTAACACAACAGGTACACCGATTAAACCACCACCACCACAAACACCAAATAAATAGCTAATTATCCCTAAGGGGAATAACCTACCACACAGTAAGAAAAATCAGACAAGGATTTTAAAACTTCATTCCATCCAACTCTTCAGAAAGAGATCACGAAAATAAAGCATTTAGCAACAAGAAAACACCTTATTGAGCTTAACGAAGCACTAATTTTATTAGTGTATCAAATGTACTTATAATCACGTGGAAGAAAGTGTTTTTCTTTCCCTTACATGTCTGTTATGATGTCATTTCTATTTTATCTACTGGGTATTACCTTTCTTTTTGTTCACTGTAAAAATTATCTTTTTAAAATGAAAAAAAAAAAAAAACCACAGTAATTTGGCATGTATGATCATATGTCGCTGTCAAGGATTTTGGATAAATAAAGATGAAAAGAGAAAAAATTAATTTTTTCTCATTAATTTGGGTCTAGTAATTAGTACCCGGTTACACTTTACAGAGAGCTAAGCTTACCTTTTTATTATTTTCTTTTAATAGGGAATTAATAAGCTAAGAATCACAAAAGAAATACTCAAATGAAATAAGAGAAACAAGTAAGTTCAAAGAATTCTACAGCCTTTCTAATTTTACTTATGCAGTCTTTTGTGTTACTCACATATGCTGGACAAACTGGTCTCAATGTTCTTGAAACACACATAGTATTTTCTTACCTCTCTGTCTTTGTCCATGCTAGTGTATCTTTGCATGCCCCTCCACCCTCCAGCCCACATTCGTACCACCTTCTGAAATCTTACCCTTCTTTTTAAACCCAGCTCAAATGGTATCTCAATAGAACCTCCCTAAATCTCTTCTCATGCCAGAAATTCTCCCCCTCCCCAGGGGCCACATAAAAGGTAGACATAAGCACAGCACTAATGTGTTATGAAAACTCTTAAGGAAATAGTAGTAACCCTCTACTGCTAATATTAACTACCTCCGTTTCAGTTTCCAAAACCAAATGAATAGCTGTAGTATCTCAAATTTTACTTAAGAGTACACAAAATAATTTAGATAATGATTTATGCCAATATTGTATATTTTGCAAAGAATTACACTATATAATATGTACATATACACACATATGTAACACACATACACTATGAAGAGATACTGATGCCCTGCAATACATAAGTTCCTTTAAAAAACTAAGTAAAAATAAAACAAAATTAAAAATCAACAAAAAAAGTAAACTACTATCCTAAATTCAAAGCTAAACTCCCTATTTAGTTCTGGGAAACAAAATGAAGAGTTTAGTGTCTACAAGAGCATTTAAAGAAGCTTGGGATTGATTAGTCACTTGTTTTATTTAGAAAGGGTTAGAACTGTTATTCACAGAAAGGAACCACTGATTATCTTAATTCTAAATTCAGAACTGTTCAAAGAGCTTTGTGAATTCCAGTAAAACAATAAACTTACCATTTAGATCTCTAATTCCATTACCTCTAGTGGAATATATTTAAAGCAATAGAAAGGCCTCATCTAATGCTATATCCCAATACTCCAAGCTACTAAAAAGAACTCAAAACACTGTAACTGGATACAAAAAACATTTTGCTTTAATTTCAGATCAGGACCATTCAGAAGTCAGAAAGACTTATCAATACAGTCTAACAAGAAAAACTAGAGCTCCAACAGTCCATGAGATTTGTGATCTCAAACTTCTATGTTCAGTAGTGATCTCTGAAGCCAGACAAAAAGGAAAGTGGAGTTTCAATGTGAGAGCAGCCTGAATCTTGACCATATCAAGGACCAGCAGGAGAAAGAGATGTGGACATAGTTTCTAGCGTAGCAGCTGACTGACTACCTTTACTGGCCACTGGGTAGGTTTTGTAGCTTCTTTCCTTCCTCTAAATCCTCCAGTGGCACATGCCTTCTTAGCAGTTTCTGAGTTTACCTGCCTTTCCTTTCAGGGGCAGAGGCACTAAGAGCTATATCCACAGGGAGCCTTTCTTACTTGTTATCTTGGGTACGATAAGATAAAACTATTTCACTAGTTAAGACAAATTTTCAATGGCCTTTTAGATAATTTCAAAAAACTTTTTGAGTGGTATCCGAGGCAACCCATGATCCAGAATTGGATCATGTAGGGTTTTAGATGCTGCAGGAGAAAGTGTAGATTTTAAGAAGGGGGTTTATGTTTTTAAAAGATAACTGTGACTTTGGTCTAAATGAAATATTGTTCCATATAAACACCCTTACTCCAGAGTTAACAGTGAGGTTGATTACAAACATAATCACATTTTTTAAAAAAATGTGCCCCCTTTCAGACAGAATTCTTCTTTGGGAACCACTGATTTAGGCTAAAGATTTTAGAAGTCAAATATGTTTATTCACAGACACTCTTAACTTCATGCAACGGATTTTATTAAGTGACTATTAAGTGTAATCATTATTATAAATTCAGTATAAAATAGATAAACAGATAAAAAGTTCTATTCACATTTAATGAGGCAGACTGATAACAAATTAAAAACAAATATCTAATAGTTCCAGATACTGGTAAGTGTTAGCAAAACAAACTAAACAAACCATGAGTATGAGCGTAAATGTGATTTTGGGGTAAGGGTGTTCCTTTTACCCCGGGGAGAGAGTGAAGTTAGAGGGAACTCTGGGCCATGAGCTGAAACCATGTGAAAATCTCAGGATCTAGGTAGGAATAACAGTGAGTGCTGAGGCACAAATGAGTTTATCATGTTCCAGACACAGAAAATTGGTCCATGTAGCTGGGACACAGTAACGATAGCACAGTATGCCCTGGCCAGGTGGCTCAGTTTATTGGAGCATCGCCTCCTTACACCAAAAGGTTGTGGGTTCAATCACTGGTGGGGGTGCATACAGAAGGCAACCAAATCAATGTCTCTCTCTCTTTAAAATCAATAAAAATATCCTTAGTTGAGAATTAAAAAAAAAAAAAAAGAATGGGGAAATGTGGTAGCAGATGAGGTTAGAGATGCAAGCCAGAGTTGGATCATGTAGGGTTTTAGATGCTGCAGGAAAAAGTGTAGATTTTAAGAAGGGGATTTATGTTTTTAAAAGATAACTGTGACTTTGGTATAAATGAAATACTGTTCCATATAAACAGATGCTTTGTAAGAATAATTTGATGATGGATATTTAAGATAGTCAAACATAGCCTATTTTCTTTAACTTGAAATTAAGTAACAGATGGCTCAGAGTACTGACCCCTATCTCCTACCCAAGAAAAAAAGAAAAGTGCCACCTAACTTCAAAATATCTACTCTGCCATACACCGACCTCTAAAAGTACCCCTATATTCACAAGGAATACACTCCAAGACCCCCAGTGGATGCCTAAAAACGCAGATAGTACTGAACCTTATATTACATGTACAATGTTTTTCCTATACATACATATCTATGATAAAGTTTAATTTTTAAATTAGAGTAAGAGATTAACAATAATAACTAATAATTTAGAAAGGTCAATTATAACAATATACTATAATAAAAGTTATGTGAATGTGCTCTCTATTAATTTTTACATTTTTTCAGCCTGAACCTATTCCTGAAATTGTGTAACCACCCCTTACCTGCAGTAAATGGCCTGGTGTCACACATTTTAGGGGCTACCTTACTGAAGTCTTCATATAGGCTCAGTGCTTTCTGGCAGAACAGACTGCCATCAGCTGAAACACATTTTCTGTTCATGTCTCTCACCCATGAATTTAATGCCTTTTCCATCTTATCTAAGCCCTTATCACTTACTGTGGCCATAACTTTTGTACCTTGAGGTATAACAGCAAAATTAACGTAAATTTCTTTTTCCTACCCGACAATTTCACAGACTGTCGTAAAAAATTTCACAGATTTTCAAGTGAAAAAATCCATTCTTACTGTAGATCCTAGCAACGTCAGCATACTTTTTTTCTTTCCTTAGTAAGTCAAGAACTTTCACCTTTTCACTTAAAGGAAGCACTTCATAGCTTCTCTCTGGCCTATCTGAATGCCAGCATCACTATTCTTGCACTTGGGGGCCATTATGAAGTAAAATAAGGGTTACTTGAATACAAGGACTGTCATATAGTCAATCCAATAATCTAGACAGTTGCTAAGTGACTACTGGGCAGACGGTATACACAGCACAGATACGCTGGACAAAGGGATGTTTCATGTCTTAAGTGGGACAGAGCAAGATTCCATCATGTTACTCAGAATGGTACAGAATTTAAAACATACAAACTGTTTATTTCTGGATTTTTCCATTTAATCTTTTCAGACTGCAGTTGACTGTGGGTAACTGAGACCACAGGTAACTGAAACTGTGGAAAGCAAAAACAAAGCTGGGGTAGGGGGACTACTGTATTCAATCCAAATGACGGAGCGGTAGTTCTGAAACTGTCCTACAGTTCTGAGAGCCTAGGAAAAGCACATCTTTCTTGTTCAACTCCCACCTTGCCACTGGCAGGCTGAAATTCAGGACAGCCTCAACCATGACCCTCTGAAAGGGGCCTTAATTACAGGGAAGTCTCCATAATTTGCACTTAATAAATTGTAATTTTCTTCAGAGAGAATGTAAAGAAATGAAATCTTAGTTCCTCTAAAAATATTTGACAAGATATTAAAAAAATAGTTTAACCAGCACAGTTTTAAATTTGTAAAAAATACCAATTTACAAATGAACCTTTGGTAAACTAAGTAGACATCAATCTTATAATTGTTGTTTTCTTCTATGAATTTCCTTAGTATCCTAGTTCAAATTACTATAGATACTTCAAAGCAAAAAAAGTTCTGTTTTTTAATATTCTACAATTTACATTTTTCACTAGTTTATGGGACCATCTGTTTTTTATTGTAACCTACTAAAGCATATATTATTAGTGTAAGAAAATATATAATCATACCTCCACTTTAATTCTCTTTGGAGATAATTCATCTCTTTCTCCACATTTTGACCTGAGGGAAATGGGAGAAAGAGAGAAAAACTTGAGAAAGAAATTTTATTCCAGCTCAATCTGTAAACTTCCACCAAAACATAACCCTGACACCAAAAATAAGACATGTATAATGAACAATGAAATAATAAAAACTAGACTTTTCATGTCTAAATTAACATTGAAAGTATACACACACAATTATATTATATATTTTAAAATACCACTACCTAGAACTCCCCATATAGAAAGTAATAAGTATATAATGATTATCACATAATGAAAAGGAAAAAAAATCCAGGAGGATTGTATTCTATAATATCCCTTTATAGATTTAGGACAAAAATGATAACAACGGCCATTTAAAATGAATACTTGAAGCTACATGAGATTAAAATGCATTTTATCTATCTACTGAAATTATAGATGCATTTCCCCTTGACCTAAAGATCTCTCTGCTGGGAATCTATTGCACAGAGGTATCTACACATATGTGAACTACTACTAACAATTAAACGATGGCAAGCCATCAATTTTAAGTTACATCTTCATATAAAAGATGTTAAAATGTGAAAAAAGTGTATCTCAGAATCAACAAAATAAGATATGCATAATGGTATTTATTGTGATATTATTTATAATGACAGACTAGAAAACTCAAGAATCCATCAATAGGGGACTAGTTAAATGAATCATAATACATCAGTATAATAACCATTTAACTGTAAAAAATAATGAGGAAAATGTATATACACTAATACTTATAGCAAGAGCTCCAAGACATGTTAAAATAAAAGCAAAATACAGAATAATGTATAAGACATGTTAAAATAACAGCAAAACACAGAATAATGTAGACACATGCTACCTACTGATTTTGAAGAAAGATGAAAAATGAGAAACTATTTCTTTGCTGTGCAAGGTTAAATGAGACAAGAATGGGAGTGCAAGTTTTTGTATTACCTATTTACTTAGTTTTGCCTTCTAAATTATGTATTTTAAAGTATATTTAATTAAAAAATATATGTGCAAATACTACAAGAAACAGCTAAAAACTATTGATAGCAGTTGCCTCTGGGATGCTGCATTAAAAAGGGGGAAGGGAAAAAGGGGTGGAGAAGGGGAACTGCTGAGTTTCATTGTAAGCCTCGTATACTATATGACTTCTTAAATAATGAGCACATATGACTTTGGTTAAAATTATTTAAATAAAGAATCCCGAAGAAAAATTTTGCATAAAAAAATGAAAAATCATTAAATCAGCTCTTGATTATCCAACTCTAAAAAAAAAACCCTTAGAAATAATCCTATAATACTGCTGTATACACTTACCCTGTTTATTTAGTCTACATATTTTTACTTGTTAGTTAGTAAATGCATGAGCTCTTATAGGGTAAAAAATGCAGCAGCTATGAGTTAGAAAAATAATGGAGATGACAGCAAATGCCTATAAGGGTTGTTTTCAAACTTGAATGTGCACAAGAATCATGGGGGATGCTTGTGAAAGTTTGAATTCCAAGGCTCCATCCCCAGAGACTGTGATTTCTTAAGGACTGGGAAGGTGCTCAGGATGTGGCTTTTCAACCAGGCTCAGTCACTCTAATGCAAATGGTCATCTGCAGCCACTGAGAGAAGCTGTGGCGTGCACAAACGACGGTGCCCTGAAAGTAAGGGTCCATGTGGAACCAAGTGAACGTAATCAGAATGGTCTGAAACTACAGATGACGCTTGGGGTGCAAGTGAGGAGAAGATGAAGAGTAATATGGTGTGTTCACATTAAATTTTAAAACTATCATTGTTTTTTAACATGAAGTTTTTTTTTTAATTTCAAACACATGTTCCATATTCCACTTCCCGGTAATAAAATTATCTTCCAATTTTCCCTTAAACACTGGTCAATGGAGTATTTTTATCTATTTAGTTAATCTCATTACATAGCAAACATCTATAAAACGAAATAATTTGCTTCCTCACAGTTCAATTTCATGTAGTTAGTGGTGTACAAATATGTCTATCAATGCTTACTATCCTATTATCATACAAAAACCAAAGCACCTGCATGAGAGAATGTCTAAAATCCCACCAGAACAATATTATAGTGTTACAGAACTATTTTTTTAAAGACAAAAGAGAATTAAATAAAACAACACTTTAGCAATAATGTTTTGAAAAGTCACTTTACAGTTTAATTTTAGAAAATTATAATCACACTTTTTTCAGACATGCTTATATACTATCAGTGGGCCTTAATTACAAGCTCTACTTCTATCAAGTAATGCAAAAGCACTGCCAATTAGTTAAACTTACTTGGTGGTTCTGTAAGTATATTTATAAGTGACTTCTCGAGAAATCTGCCTAGCCAAGGCAAAAAGTTCATCTCTTCTTGTCAGGAGGCCATTATCCTTCACACAGAGCTGAGCAGCCGCTTCATTAACAGTGAGCTGCATAGCAAAATAAAGTTTTAAAAATTATAAACATTTTTATTTCATCAATATATAAAATATTTCACTGAAGAAGATAAAAAAGTCCTACCACTATATATTGAAGTTATAATGGATAAAAATCAGGATGGTTTTTACTCCTAATTAGTCTTAACGTGTAATTTCACAAGAAAATCAAGTTATCTGCCATCTCTCAGAACTCAAACTGATCAAAATAGTCATCTTAGTTTTATTTATTTATATGATTTTTGTATATATGTATGTATTTTTATCCTCATCCAAGGACATGCTTATTGATTGAGAGAGGGGGGAAAGGAGAGAGAGGGAGGGAGAAAAACATCAGTGTGAGAGAGAAACGTTGACCGGGGACCTCTCACACATGCCTTCACTGAGGACTGAACCTGCAACCTGGGCATGTGCCCTGACTGGGAACTGAACCTGTGACTTTGCTGTTTATGAGACAAGACTTCAATCAAATGAGCCACACCGGCCAGGGCAATATATGCTTTATTTATTTTTGTTTAGGCATGAGAGTTTATAGAAAATAAGCAAAACAAAATAAAAAGTAAAAAATGTCCTGCATCTCATTTCTCTTATTAAAAAAATCAAGCGATTTGACTACATGATATGGTGAGAGTAGATCCCTAACTAAAAGTGAGTATACATGGTCTGGTAGGTTTTTTTTTTTTTTTTTTCAATGTAAACTGACATGAAAATTCCTCGAGGAATTTTATGATCATTTTAAAATCATTTTATTAGTTAAATGATTTTAGTTAAAATAGTTAGCAAAACACTTAGTAAGAACGGTTATTACAAATTAGGCTATACTGGAAAAGCAAGGTCTTAGAATCACCAAATCTCTTAAGAGTCATCTAATTCTACTTTCTCATCTAAGAGTTAAATATTGCCAATATAGAGATGCTAGTTGACCAAACACCCCATACTAAAATTTAAAATAGTAAATGTTATACAAAACTCAAAACCTGTAATTGTTTAATAAACTAGAACATTTTTTCCCCACATAATTTTGTCAATTTAAATAGATGTAGAACTGCCAAGACTTTTTTTTAAAAGGCAAGAATTCTTGCCCTGCCCAGGTGAGTCAATTGGTTTGAGTATTGTCCCATACACCAAAAGGTCACAGGTTCAATTCCCAGTCAGGACCCATAACTAGGATGTGAATTCAATAGGGGAATGTACAGGAGGCAACAAACTGATGTTTCTCTCTCACATCGATGTTTCTCTTTCTCTTCCTCTCTCTCTAAAGTCAATAAAAACATATTCTTGGGGTGAGGATTAAGAGAAAAAAGCAAGAAACATGCTCATTCAAAACATGACTGATGGAAAAAAAAAAAAGGAATTTGATGGCAGATGTCTCAGTTTTCTGAGGGCCCAACAGGGATATCACTACCTCAGAAAAACTCTAACAAGAAGTAAACGAGGAGACACACTGGATGCAAAGTTGTTGTTAGTAATAGTTCTTGTTTTTCTTTTGTAAGAAATCATGCATTTACTGTTTTCCCTGACTCAGATATCCCACTTTACTAACAATAATTTTTCTTAAGTTTTAAAAAAAATACAGAGAAGAAAAGAAGACAATAAATACAGCATGCAATCTTTCCATCAAAAATGACTTAATATATCTTTTAATCTATGCAATTCCAGTATTTCTCTGTGTACACAGAAACATAAATGTGAATAACGATTTGTAATCTCCCTTTTCCACTAGCATATGCCATATTCTTTACTTGCGCCATGTATCAGGGCAGAAACTTGGCTTGTTTACATTAACATCTGGCATTGATTGGATGCTCAATAAATACTTCTAAGAAAAATGGGGGGTAGTTAATGTCCAGAGTGAGGCTGATTTAAGTACTATTTGATAACATTTCAGTACCAGCTTATGCACAACCATAGAAAACAACTTTTCAACACAGACTAAAAAACAATGTTCTAGTATTCCTTCCATCATCCTACCAAGGAAAACAACACAATGCATTCTTTGTCACTGAATTCAGGCTCCAACAGACAAAAAAAGTAGACTGAACTCTTCAGGCCCTCAAGGAGCTTTCTGGTAGAAAAACTGAGGCTAGAGAAATAAATAGCTTACCCCAAGTTATAGTATGAAGCCAATCATCAAACTTCCCTATCAAAAATGTATTTTTTGTCAATGTTTTCTAGATTACATGCTCCCAGTCACTAGTAATTAAATCAACAGCAATTATCTTTTTTAAATGATTTTAATAAATACTTTTTAAAAGCCATTACATTTTTCAAACGATAATAAAATACTGAAAAACAATGGTTGTTCACTGTGTCACCATGCTGGGTTTTTTTTAATTCTAAGTTTCTAATTTTGTTAAAAGTATAAAATAAGATCTTCTCCCTAACTGGTTTACTTACTTCCTCCACTTCCTCTTTTCGTGGCTAAAAATACCAAAATTCCATTCATAGCTTCATGTAAAAAAATTTTTCAAAGTTTGCTTTCTATTATCATAACTAGACTTTAAAAGTCTCTTTACTGGTAGCTAAAATGGTAACTTTTAACAATCAAATGATCAGGACCTTGGGTTCATTACTGTCAGCATAAAGACTCTATGTGAAAGTTGTGTAACAGGGAGGCTCAAAAGAGAATCAGGACTTTCATTTCCAGCACAGGGTGGTATCGGTACCTGACTGGCCTCTCTCACAGATAACAACTACAATTTTTGGATAAAGTATAGGGGAAAAACATTATTTTAAATACATCAACGAGTCAGTAAAACAGTAAGGACTGTTGAAGTCAAAATTAATGAAGAGTATCTCAAAGGAGTACATTAAGGACAGTTGCTAAACCAGATGAACTTGAGCTTCAACCTTCACAGCCTGAAGTGGCTGGTGAGAGCGGAGGGAGAGCAGTAAGAGGAAAGATGAGTGTGGAGGGACGGTAGTGAGAGGAAACACCCAGGATCCACCAAAAGTGAGGGGTCTAAGACCTCTCCTCTGTAAAGCTAACATCCCAAAGTATTTTATGCCCAGTGTAAGGCTGACTTAGAAATACACTTCTGCCTCCAGGGACAATGCAAGGGAAACTACCTGTCTTGAACCTTGTTATTGAGTGGGAGAGAACAGAAGATACTCTCTAGAGGTTTCATAACCCGAATTGGCCCTCATATTTTTAGCCCTAATTCACACTAAGTAGTCTGAGATTTTATTTTCACGGGGTCCCAGAGTTGCACTGTGTATATAGTACAGGTACCTGGTAGAAGCAAATGCAAATAACCGCTAGGAGAATCCCTTTTCTTCCTAGGCCTCAAAACAGTCCCACAGTTCCAAGAAAAATGAAATCATAAAATATCCAAAGAGACAAAAAGCATCAAAAGTAAAAACCAGCAGAAACAACAGATAACATAATCAGATGTCAAAGACTTCACTTACAGAAATAAAAGTTGAAAACATGACTAAAGAGTAATACAGTAAAAAAAAAAAAAATACCAAGAAAAATTGAAAACTCAGAGAAGAAACTGGGGCAAAGACAAACAGAATTTCAAAAGCAGACAATAATCAGATAATCAGACTTTTAAACACAGCAATGAAAGCCAAAAGCCAAGGAAATGGTACCTTCAATTGCCAAGGAAAAATAAATGACAATATAGAATTTGATACCCAGAGTAATTATCAATCAAAAATCAGGACAAAAGATCCAAGATAGCACTGGAGTAGGTGAAACCTGCCCTCAAGCCCTCCCAGGACTGAACTGGAATTACAACTAAATTATAAAAGAAGCATCCTGAATAACAACTGAAGACTAGCTGAAGTCTTATAACCAGGGATTTCCAGAAAAACCATGTTGACACTGGTAGGAAGGGCAGAGACACAAAAAGGGCTGGATCCACTCCCCCAGGCAGCAGCTGGAGGGATATCTCAGCTATAGGGAGTTCCCCTTGAGAAGCGTGGGGTCTAAACCCCAAGCTGGGCTCCCCAGCCCAGGGCACCAGAGCCAGGAAGAGGTGCCCACATAACATCAGGCTGTGAAAAGAAACAGTTTCTGCCCACCAGAAAGAGATGAGAGTCTGCTAGAGACACCAGCATCTTCTTAAAAGGACCACCATGCAAAATTTTGTTTGCAGCCAGACCCTGGGCTCCAGCAAAGGGAGGGCAAAGCGGACTAGAGACACAAGGAGAAACTGGTGTTTGTGGCTCTGGGAAGGGAGATGAAGGAACAGCAGTCAGGATCCCCATGCTGAGTCCCTCTCCCATATTGCAGACAACATCTTTCTTGGATGGAGAATTCCCCGCCATGTGGCATTAGCCTGGAGGAAAGCAAAAGGCCCACCCTCTGGATTCCCTCTTGTCCCACCCTTCTGAAGTTTATGCCCTGCTGGGGAGTACAGCCAGAGGTTCGTTCAGTGACTAAGCCAAACAGGTAGCCAGAAGGCAGAGGGAGGCCAAGGCAGATCTCAGGGTGCCTTACAACTTTTGCTGACCTGCCCCCAGGTCCAGTGCTAATAAAAGTTGGGCTTGGTGTGCACCTTGATACTTACCATGCATGCCCAGGCCCGGCAGAGGCAGCCACACTGTGGATCGCTTGTAGCTCTAACAGGTTGCCGAGGGCCAGTCACAGGCAGCATCTTACATTGGTCTGCATCAGAGGCCCTCCCAAGAGTCTCAGAACCAACAAACCCAACTTCAGACAACATCAAAGTAGGATTCAATAAGCTTCACAAGCAATATATCCAAAGGGAGATCTCAGCAGGCACCAAACCCTGCTGAGGCAAACTCCACTTGGTGTGGTCAGCACCTACCTGCATAGCAGCTCACATGCTGTGGATGGGGATGAACCTCACAGCCAGCCAGCCGCAGGGTCAACCCCATGCACGGACAGGCCAATGACAATCAAGACTCAATTACAACAGGAAGGCCCATATAACCCACTCAAGGGACATTTCTGGACCACCAGACTAAAATAATCAAGACTGCACCACTGGACCCCATAGGACACCTACTACATAAGGCCACCCACAAAGACTAGAGTCATAGCACATCTATCTAATACATAAAAACAAACACAAAGCAGCAGCCAAAATGGGGAGACAAAGAAACAAGACCCAAATAAATGAAAAAATAAAAAACAGCAGAAATCTCTAGGAAAAGAGCTAAATTAAATGGAGAAATGTAATTTATCAGATATAGAGTTCAAAGTAATGGTTATAAGGATGCTCAACAGCATGAAAAAAAAAAAAGACACAGACACCAAAAAAAAGAACAGTCAGAAATGAAGAATACACTATCTGAAATGAATAATACACTGGAACGAATAAACAATAGGCTGGATGAAGCACAGAACCAAATCAGTGATTTGGAAGACAAGGTGGAAGAAAACACCCAATCAGAGTAGCAAAAAGAAAAAAGATTTTAAAAAAAATGAGGATAGTTTAAGGAACTTTTGAGACATCATGAAGCGTAACAACATCCACATTACAAGGGTACCAAAAGAAGAAAGAGAGCAAGGGATCGAGAACCTATTTAAAGAAATAATGACAAAAACTTCCCTACCCTGGTGAAGGAAAAAGACACACAAGTCCAGGAAGCACAGAGAGTTGCAAACAAGATGGACCCAAAGAACCCAAACCAAGACACATCATAATTAAAATGGCAAAGGTTAAAAAGAGAGAATTTTTTTTTCATGTTTCAAACTTAGCAGTTATTTATTTTTTATTGTATTTTTTCCCATTACGATCTGTCCTGCCTATACTCTCTTCCACCTCCATCCACAACACCCCCACCCCATCACCACATTATTGTCAACAAAGAGAAACTCTGAAAAGCCACAAGAAAAATAACAGACCATTACCTACAAGGGAGCTCCCATAAGACCATCAACTGATTTCTCAACAGAAATATTTCAGGCCACAGGGAACTGGAATGAAATATTCAAAGTGCTGAAAAGCAAGGACCTACAACCAAGGCTACTTTATCCAGCAAGGCTCATTTGAAATTGAAGGAGAAATAAAGAGCTTTGGGGATTTATTACCACCAAACCGCTATTATAAGAAATGTTAAAGAACCAAGGAGGAGAAGGAAGAAGAACAAGGAAGAAGACAATGACAACAACAAAGGAACATAGTTAAAAGAAAAATCGCAATAAAGACATAACTATCAACAATCACTTTAAATGTAAATGGCTTAAATGTTCCAATCAAAAGACACAGGTTACCTAAATGCATAAGAAAACAACATCCATATATATGCTGTCTACAAGAGACTCACCTCAGAATAAAAGATACGCACAGACTAAAACTAAAGGAATGAAAAAAGATATTCCATGCAAGTGGAAAGGGAAAAAAAAGGTGGGGAGCAATACTTATGGCTGACAAAATAGACTTTTTAAAAAAGGCTACAGTAAGAGACAAAAGACACTGCATAATGATAAAGGAAGCAATCCAACAAGAGGATACAACCCTTGTAAACATTTATGCATCCCACATAGGAGCACCTAAATAAGTAGAGCAAATCTTTTTTTTTATTTTTATTTTTTAATTTTATTTATTTATTTTTAGAGAGGGAAGGGAGAGGGAGAGAGAGAGGGAGAAACATCAATGTATGGTTGCTGGGGGACATGGCCTGCAACCTAGGCATGTGCCCTGACTGGGAATCGAACCTGCGATGCCTGAAATCTTGATGGACATAAGGGAGAGATTGACAGTAATAGTCACAGTAGGGGTTTTTAACACCCCATTGATATTAATGGATAGATCTTCCAAACAGAAAATCAACAAGGAAACAGCAGCCTCAAATGATACACTACAGCAAATGGATTTAATAGATATCTTCAAAGCATTTCATTTCTAAGCAGCAGAATATACATTCAAGTGCATATGGAATATTTTCTAGAATAGACCACATCTTAGGACACAAAACAAGTCTTAATAAATTTAATATGACTGAAATCATATCAAGCATCTTCTCTGACTATAATTGTATGAAACTAGAAATCAATAACAAGAAAAAACAACAGGAAAATCACACAAAGACATGGAGGCTAAGTAACTTGTTACTAAACAATGAATGGGTTAACAATGAGATCAAGGAAGAAATCAAAAGATACCTTTAAATAAATAAAAATGAGAACATGACAACCCAAAGTCTATGGGACATAGTGCAAACAGTCCTAGGAGGAATTGATTGTTGGAGGGATTGAGGGAAAAGAGAGAGATAGGAGAGAGAGAAGAGAGGGAGAAATGGGGGAGGGGGAGAGAGGAAGCTCATGGGCACAGACAGAAGTGTGGTAATTGCTGAGGGGGGAGTGGAGGGTGATGAGGGTATAGAGGGGATAAATGGTGATGAAAGATACTTAACTTGGGGTGGTGAACACATAATACAGAGAACATATTAGTAAAGAGGAGAAAACTGTACTTAAACAATGATTAAAATAAAATTTAAAAAAAAGAACATATGACATGTTATAGAACTGTGCACCTGAAACCTGTATAATTTTGTTAACCAGTATCACCCCAATAAATTCAATAAAAGGGAAAAAAGAAAATACAGAGCAAGATCTGTGTATGATTTATTCTTCTGTAAAATAACTGAATATAATCAAGTTTCTATATCTATTATTTAAGAAATTATTGGGTATATATGAAACAAGGATGATAATTTTTAAGCTAGGTCATGGCAATGTGGGGATTTATTGTATTATTCTTTCTACTTTGTGTACATATGAAATTTTCCATTAAAACAGCTTAAAATAAGAATCAGGGTAAAAAAATCAGAGCAAAATATTTTCTAGTCGGGTGGAGAAGGATAGAACTTGCCATTTGTAGAACTTCATTAAGAAAATTCCATATGATGCACCTGAGGCTGAAAGTAAATTTATTCCAGATGGTCAATTTGAGATATAAAAAGTTGAAAAGGGGAAGAAATACAAAACAAATTAATGAAAATAAATTCAAAATATTAGTCACTATAATAAATGTAAATGAACCAAATATCCTAGTTAAAAGACAAAGAATGTAAGACTGGGCCCTGACTGGTGTGGCTCAGTGGATTGAATGATGGCCTGTGAACCAAAGGGTCGCATGTTCGATTCCCAGTCAGCATGCATGGCTGTGTTGCGGGCCAAGTCCCCAGTAGGGGGCGTGTGAGAGGCAACCACACATTGATGTTTCCCTCTTTCTTTTCCTCCCTTACCCTCTCTCTACAAATAAATAAATAAATAATAAAATTTTGAAAAAAAAATGTAAGGCTGAATTTTTAAAAAATCCAAGTATTGGTATTTATAAGAGATATAGCTAAAACATGAATTAGGAAAGACTTAAAAGTAAAAGATTTTAAGTCCTAACAATCAATTACTAACAGAAAGAAAGCACTTGTATTTTTATTAATATCAAAGAAAATAGTTTTTTAAAGCAAACACATTATTAAAGAGTAATATATAAGGTTATTGCTTAATATAAAAAGAAATAGATAACTCCACAATTACAATAAGTGATTTTATATTTTTAATTTTTTTAAGATTATTTATTATTTTTAGAGAGAGGGGAAGCGAAGGAGAAAGAGAGGGAGAGAAACATCACTGTGTATTTGCCTCTCACGTGCCCCTAACTAGGGACCTGGCCTACAACCCAGGCATGTGCCCTGACTGGAAATCGAACTGGCAACCCTTTGGTTCACAGGCCAGCACTCAGTCCAGAGCCACACCAGCCAGCGCATAGTAGGTGATTTTAATACACAACTCTCAGTTACTGATAGAGCAAGTCAAAAAAAAAAAAAAAAGACTAGATAATTTGAATAACAGAGTTAATAAGGCTGTTGAAACAGACACACACAGAACAGTCTTCCACCACAACTACAGAAACACATATAAAAAACACTCACCACATACTGGGCCATAACTAAAATCTCAACAAATTTTAAAGAGTTGGCAATATGCAAGTTATGTTCTCTGACTATAATGTAATTCAGTTAGAAATCATTAGGAAAAATAATTAAGGAAAAAATCCTCATATTTGAAAAATGAAAAAAAAAAACCCTACTTCTAAATAACTCAAAAGTCAGCACATAAATTATAAAGAGAAATAATCAGAATTGAAACTAATAAGGTAACTTTGTATTAAGACTTTGAATGCTAATTCAATACATAGTGAGAATTTAGAGCCTTAATTTTTTACATTAGAGAACCAGCATTCATGAACTAAGCACCCAACTTAAATGAGAAAAGGACAATAAAATAAACTAAGAAAACAGAACATACACACAGCACAACTAAGAATATCAACTAAACCAAAAGGTGCTTCTTCAAAAAGATTAGGAATTAGAAAGTTTTCTTCTACAAAAGGTCAGACAGAAAATATTTTACCTTTACAGGCCAACACAGTGTATGCTACAGCTACTGAGCTCTGACATCATAGCTCACGAGCAATCACAGACATAAACAAGTGGGTACAGCTGTGCTCCAATGTATGTTTATCTACAAAATCAGGAGGCAGGCCAGATCTGGCCACAGGCTCTAATTTGCAGCTTCCTGAAAAGATTATTGAAATTGATAAACCTCTGGCAAAACTGATCAGGGAAAAATGGATTTAACTATAAAAATAATATTAGAGCTTAAAAACTATAAACAACTTTATGCTAGTGAGTTTGAAAACTTAGATGAACATATTCTTAGAAAAAGGTGACTTAACAAAAGTGACTCAAAGACAAACAGACGACCATCATGTGGCTCAGTGGACTGAATGCCAACCTGCAAACAGAAGGGTTGCCAGTTTGTTCCCCAGGCAGGGCACATGGCAGGGTTGTGGGTCAGGTCCCCAATTGGAGGTGTGCAAAAGGTAACCATTCATTGATGTTTCTCTCCCTTTCTTTCTCACTCCCTTCCCCTCTAAAAATAAATAAATAAAATCTTTTAAGAAATTACAATAAAATAAAAAAGAAACAGACTACCCTAAAAGTCCTATAATCCATTTTTTGAAATGATCAAAAGGAAATGGCCAACATTTGTGTTTAAGTATTAGATGCTGAAATCTATCCATTCTAAGCTGCGAGTTCAGAATAAAGCATCATAACTTACTAATAAATGTGTTCAGGTCTATGGGGTTCCCAGATTCAGCATTCTTCCTCTCTCATAACTAAGACTGTTGAACTCCTCTGAAACACTCAGTCTTGACTTCTCAACACTACAATGGAAACTGACCTTATAAACTTGACATTATCATCCTTATCTTGATAACATGCTTACCACTCCAATTCCTGCAGAAGTTCCACTAGGTCTACTATTTACTGATTGACTCGATCTATATACATGCCCCTCTTCCTCTTCCTATCTTTGAGTTCTAGAGTTGCCTTGGCTGGAAATTGTTATATGCTGACAAATACTCTATTATGCCAAGTTTTCTTCTTATTTATGTTTCTGAATATTACGAGCTCCTACATTCTCTATTGCTTTGCTATTCTCAAATTGTAGTTTATTGCTTTTTATCCATTCATTGATTTAAGATCTGACTGGTTAGTTTACCACATACCTGCTAACACATCGTTGGATAGATAGAACAATGCCTCCCCAGACTTCTTTCTAGTACTGCTTCTGGGTTTGTGCCTGAGCCCCCGCCCCACACCAACAATTAGTGTGGTTCTAAGCCTCAGCCCCTCACAGTCTTCATGATCTGACTCCTATAAACCAGGTCATCCCTAGCCAGTTCCTAAGACCAGCACTGATTCTTTAGCTTATAAAAAAAGTAGTTATAACAATAATTCATTCCATAACTGTGAGAGTTGAAAAAAATCTTTTCATATGTAGATAAGCTCCTACATCTTTCATCCACTAGTGACCTACATACAGCTGTATGTCTTGAAAGATTAAAAGAACAATGTCCATGGGGTTTATATATTTTAAAAAAAAGCCTCTCAGAAATACTAACAACAATTAATTAGTAAGTCATATATTTCCTTATTGGGAAATTGAAGACAAACCAGTAACATTCATTAATCTTAGGAATTTAGAGAAACTCAAAAAATCTCTCTCATTTTAAATAGTCAAGTAAAAAAATGTGAAATTACCATAATATCTAAAAGGCACATTTAATAGTACTTTTAATTCCCCCAGGATTTTATAACTTCTGCTACGCTTTTGAATGGTTACTACTTTGAAAAACAATCCTGATTTTTAATCTTCTCTCCTGAACTATATTATTGGACCAGATTCACATACTTGAGTTACAAATAACAAATGGTGTAAGTTTCAAAAACACAAGCCACATTTTCCAAAGCCTCACCCCCACATCTGAGCCTACTAGCATTCATTTTAAGTATTCCCTTATTTTGGAAAACACAATGGTTTCATTACTTAAATACAATCTATACCTATTTACTCAAAGAACCAAAGAGACCCTAAGCAAAAGCCAAGTGTGAAATAACTTGTTACGGATTTTTTTGAAGCACGTTACAATTTTTTAAAATAATGTGAGGTCAAGTGGGTTTATTAAAGTAATTTTTAATACACTTTTGTTTTGATAAAAATACATGTCTTGTAACTAAACTCTGTTTCATTTGCTGTGTTTTATATACGCATGACCCACGGACACATACAACAATATGGGGATTGCCTGGGGTGGGGGTTGGGTGGAGGTGGGCAAAGGAAGAAAAAGTGGGGACAACTGTAATAGCGTAAACAAAAAAAAGCAATTAAAAATTATATGAAAACTGGATTAAAGCATGAAATGAAACTGCCAACATATTATGCCCTTTGTTTTCTATTGCTGATAGCCTCTTAGTAGATTCTTTTATTGGTTCATAGGTAGCAAAAGTATCCAAGTATATCTGAATTATACCACTAAGTGTATTTTCTAGCTCCACTCACAAGTTCTTGTGAGTCAGATGTTGTATGGCAACAATAATACATAACAATTGTAAAAGGATATGCCCAAAAAGATCAAATCACTGATTCACTGCACTTAAGTAATTTTGCTAACCAATTCTATGATCTTAAGCTCCAGTGTACACTCATACTTAAACTCATTTATTTAAAAAAGTCAGATAGTAAACTTGCTGCAAACATGATTAATATACAAAAGTCAGGCAGTGAGAGAAATTTTTTAAAATGTGGGAACATTTATCTACAACAATTTATTTATAACCATCTTATATATCTGTATATCCTATATTAAAAAATAAATTTACATATACATTATACAGACATTTAACATACATATATATACTACATAGTACATGACCTAACAAGAAAGGTGCAAAACCTATATATATAAAAAACTTAAAAAATTACCCAGGAATATAAAAGATCTAGGTAAGTAACTACCGTACATACCCTATATTACTGTATGGGAGTTTTCATTATTGTAAAATGTCAATATTTTCCAAATTAATCTCTACTTGTAAGGCATTTCTAATGAAAATACCAGCAGAAATTTTGGGGAAATTTAACAAGTACATCAAAAAAAATTTCATTTGGAAGGAGAAATGCATAAGATTATCTAAAAAAACAGAGGCTGCAATACAAGACTATTAAAGTGGCACTTCCCTTTCCAGACATTAAACTATATTATTTAGCTAAATTAATTAAAATAACTCTATACTGGTGAAAGATTGAAGAACTAGACTGATAAACTCATATAAGACATAAAATTAAACTTCCATATGCAGTCTGAAAGTCCAAAGGACAAATGAGAACCTGGGAAAATATTTACAACGTAAGACAAAAGATTAATATCCTTAGAATATAAAAAGTTCATACCAAGCAATATTTTTAAAGGTAAGACAAAAATCTCAACATTAAAACAAAGAATAGAAACATAAAATTGAATTTGTTATATGAAAAGATATTTATCCTCACTAAACAAAGTAAATTTGAGCAATAAAAATTTTTCCTCTACTAGACTGGCAAAGACTAAAAACAATGATAGTCAATAATATTGTAATAACTACGTATGGTGCCAGAAAATACGTAGTGCCAGAACAGTATTACGTACTATTGCTAAGAAAATAGCAAGGAAACACTTTGTAAAGTAC
Organism: Tonatia bakeri; assembly: GCA_004024845.1. Taxonomy (NCBI): domain Eukaryota; kingdom Metazoa; phylum Chordata; class Mammalia; order Chiroptera; family Phyllostomidae; genus Tonatia; species Tonatia bakeri. The sequence goes on from PVIA01000187.1 coordinate 238,029, forward strand.
ATGATTGTCTAATCACTATGTTGTACACTGAAACTAATACAAAATACTTTTGAATGTAAGCTGTAATTGAAAAAATAAAAAACACTTAAAAAGAATGATAAACACAATATTAGCAAAATAACAAAGTGGAGAAAGGGACACTTGCATATAATGATAGTGGAAGTGTAAATTGTTGCAGCTTTTAGAAGGCAATTCAGGAGTGCTAAAATATTAAATATACATATCCTTTGATTTCATAATCTTACATGTTGAAACCTATAGAAAAATATGCAGAAGACTATAAAGGTGCACATGTATAATGTTCAATCATTACCATATTTAATACCGAAAAAGGAAACAACCTATATAATATAAAAAAGTGAGAGGTTAAGATAAATAATGGAATACAATGCAACTTATAAATAAGTTAGCTCTATGTGTATTGACTTAAAAAATATCTAAGAGGTTTTCTGGCCAAGATGCTTTGCTTCCTTGCAAAACCAGAAGAAGGATAACAACCAATTTAAAAACAAAAAAACAACCAGAACTGCCAGAAAATCGAACTGTATGAAAGTCTGACAACCAAAGAGTTAAAGAAGAAACATTCATCTAGACTGGTAAGAGGGGTGGAGATGGGAAGCCTGGGCAGAGCGGACACATGACAAGGCAGCAGCTGGCAGAGCAGGTGGTCCCACATTTGCGTGCGAACAAGCTGGGAGAAACAACTGCAGAGTGAGACAGGCCATACAACCAAGGGTTCCAGTGTGGGAAATTAAAGCCTCAGAACCTCTGGCTGTAAAAATCTATGGGGGTTGCTGCAGCAGGAGAAACTCCCACCCTCACAGGAGAGTCTGTTGGAGGAGACCAGAGGATCCTAGACCGTACCCAAGCCCACCCACCTAGGAATTTGAAAGGGCACAATACACTTGTGGGAAATGAAGGAAGTAACTGAAAGTGGGCAAGAACTGAGCAAGTGGTACTGTTCTATCTCGGACCCCTCCCCAACAGACAGTGCCATAACACAGCCATGTGAGTTGCCCCATCCTGGTGAATACCTAAAGCTCTGCCTCTTACAACATAAACAGTGCCCCAAGACAAAAAAATATGGCCCAAGTGAAAGAAAAGATCAAACCTCCAGAAAAAGAACTAATGACGAGGAGATAGCCAACCTATCAGATGCATAATTCAAAACTCTGGCATTCAGGATGCTCACAGAAATGGCTGAGTTTGGTCTCAAACTAAAGGAAGAAGTGAAGGCTATACAAAGTGAAATAAAGAGAAATATACAGGAAACCAATAGTGAAGGGAAGGAAACTTGGACTCAAGTCAATGATTTGGAATAAAAGGAAGAAATAAACATTCAACCAGAACAGAATGAAGAAACAAGAATTCAAAAAATGAGGAGAAACTTAGAACCTCTGGGACAACTTCCAAATCATAGGGGTGCCAGAAGAGGAACAGCAAGAAACTGGAAACTTATTTGAACAAATAATGAAGGAAAACTTCCCCTATCTGGTGAAGGAACTAGACATACAAGTCCAAGGAGCTAAGAGAGTGCCAAAGAAGTTGAGCCCAAAGGGGAACACACCAAAGCATATCATACTTAAATTATCCAAAATTAGAGATAAGGAGAGAATCTTAAAAGCAGGAAGAGAAAAGGCGACAGTTACCTACAAAGGAGTTACCATAAGACTCTGAGCTGATTTTTCAAAAGAGACCTTACAGGTAAGAAGGGGCTAGAAAGAAGTATTCAAAGTCATGAAAGGCAAGGACCTCCATCCAAGATTACTCTATCCAGCAAAGCTATCATTTAGAATGGAAGGGCAGATAAAGTGCTTCCCAGATAAGGTCAAGTTAAAGGAATTCATCATCACCAAGCCCTTACTCTGTGAAATGTTACAGGGATTTATCTAAGAAAAAGAAGAATATCAAAACTATGAACAGCAAAATGACAACAAACTTACAATTCTCAACAACTGAACCTAATAAAAAACAAAAACAAATTAAGCAAACAACTAGAACAGGAACAGATTCACAGAAATGGAGGTCACATGGAGGGTTATCAGTGGGGAGGGGAATAGGGAAGAATGGGGAAAAAGGTACAGGGAATAAGAAGCCTAATTGGTAGGTACAAAATAGACAGGGGGAGGTTAAGAATAGTATAGGAAATGGAGAAGCCGAAGGACTTATATGTACGACCCATGGCCATGAACTAAGGGGGGCAATGCTAGGAGGAGGAGGTTGCAGGGAGGAGAGGGATAAAGGGGAGAAAAATATGAGATAACTGTAATAGCATAGTCAATAAAATATACTTTAAAAATATGTGTAATAGTATATCGTACTATGTGTGTACTGTTAATTTTTAAAAAGAAAAGAATTTGGAGAACAGTGTACAAATATGATCCCATATTTGTATATGTAAAGAAAAGCACCTAAAAGTTTACAGATTCAATCACTTTACATCCTTTTGCAATAAATGAATGCAGTTATTTTATAATAAATAAATATAATACAAAAAATAAATGTTTTACAATAATATATATTCTTTTTTGGTGTTAATGTATAAGTCTGGGGGAAAGACCTCATGTTTCTAACATGAAATTCTGTGTCCAACTGGACATTTTTTTCAAACAGCTTCTTTCTTTCGTCTAAAAAATAAACGGCTAATAAAAATTCAGTTACGAAATACCCTTTTTAAGGTTTGAAAATGCATTTATTTTTCAAGCATTTTTTGGGTATGTTAGGCTCTGAGGATATAAAAATGAGTGAGATATTATCTCTGCATTGAAGAGACCCAAATATACTAAGAGAGACAGACTAGTATACAAATAAGTACCATAAAGTGCTGAAATTAAAGGTACTGCAACATAGTATATGCAGGGATAAAAATGGAAAGGTTAATCTAATTCAGAGAAAACATATCAGAAGAGAGATAAGCTTATGCTTGAGTTAAATCTTAAAATGTTGTGTTGGCCAAAAGGACAACAGAAAGGGAGTAAATGAAATGCTATGTATATACGCATTCTTACACTTAAGCAGAATACTTCTGGGAAGAGCAGTGAAGATAAAACAATAAGATATTTAAATGCCAAATGTCAAACCAAAACTATAAATCCATATAAATGAAAATAAAGTTATAATTAATTCTTCCAACATTCACCTAATGTAATTTTGTATTCTATGCTAGCTGAAAATTACTTTAAGTTCTGGTTATTTCTACGCCTTTTTGTTTTCTAGAAAATTTCTACAAAAAATGTTTTTTAAATGATAAAACACTTAAAATCCCTTTCAATGCCTTAATTAAAAAACAAAATATCTTGTAAAGGCAAAGACTTTATGCCTTCACTGTTTAAATTTTTCTAAGCCATCCTACACTGTAGTTCCAAAGTTCAACATAAAAATACCCTAACATAATAAATATGGTCTATTTTCATAAAAGAGTTGTATTTTATGAAGACCTAAATGTTTTTAGCACTGCTTTCAGGGAGTATGTCTCCTCTGCTGCAAATGCTCACCAAACTTTTCTCCTAGGAACACAACATGCTACATACAGAGAAAAACAGGATCTTTTTACCTCGTGAAGCGTGAGATGTTTCCCATCCTTTCTTTTTGAGTCAAACCTGCCATATATTGCACTATATTTTCGAATTTCCTCCTCTTTGTGTGGATCATCATCACTCATCTCAAAGATGTGACCAATCATTTTGGCCAACTTCTTGTTGGTTTTTAGCAGCTCTTTCACTTCATTCAAGTCGCTTTTTGGCAGCGTAGAGGCCATTCGCTCCACACACTCGGCTACAGAGAGTGCGGCTGCAGCATCCAGTGCCTCACTGGTTTCTTTTGGGGAAGCTGGGGAGCCGAGATCTGCTGGGGAGAGGCTGTGCTCGCTCTCAGTGGCATGGTGGCCTTGCCAGAGTCTGGACTCACCAACACCCTGCAGAGCTAAGCTCCCCATATCTGATTTCCCCTGTCCCAAGCTCTGCACACAGGTGATGGCAGCACACTTGGGGACTTTTACATGAGGTTCCCGGGCATTGCTATTTCTTTCATAACTGTTACAAGATATTCCCAGCCACGTTGGTGATCCCTCTGGTAACTTATAGATGGGTATGCTACTAACAGGCAGGGAAGTCAGCGGCTGATTGAAAAGGCCAGGGTTTGTAACCCAGTCTCTCAACGCCTTCTGTAGCCTTCTAACATGAAGGGGCTTGCTAGCCATGCCCACAAGGGCCATGATTTCCAAGAATTCCTCTTCTCCAGCTTCACACAGTTGCTGGACATCATCACCACCTTGTTGGATAAAGGCATCAAAATAAGAGAGCAGATTGGCTTTTTGTAATATTCTATACAGCTGCAACTCCCCCAGGGTCCTGGGTAAGGCCGCAGCCATTACTGTGGATGTGTTTAACCTGCAAAAAGAAGAGAGAAAATACTCATCACACTTGCTCCAAACTTCTTAAACCCAGTATTGGTTACACACTACAGAATTTAAGAACACAGTATGGGCCCCGACTGGTGTGGCTTAGTTGGCTAAGTGTCCTTCTGCCAAGCAAGGGGTTGCTGGTTGATTCCCAGTCAGGGAACATGACAGGGTTATGGTTCGGTCCTCAGTGGCAGTGTGTGCAAGAGTCAACCAATAGAAATTCTCACATTGATGTTTCTCTCCCTTTCTCCCTCCCTTCCCCTCTCTCTAAAAATAATAAATAAAATCTTTAAAAAAAACAATGAAGTATAGGAAGGACAGAAACAAGAAGCATTTGCACAGCAACTGACTGTTAAGGAAGCATGCTCTCTGAACACAAATATTTCATTTTTCCCTCCTAACAATCCCAATGGTCAGTGTAATTGTTTCCATTTTAAAGAGAAAAATATAAAGGCTCCAAGATAAGAAGTAATTTGCCTAAGATCTCACAACTAGTTAAGCAGAAGTCTAGGGACTCAAAGCAAGGCTCACAGGGCTTTATAGCCCATAGTTTTGACTATTCGCTGCTTCCATGGTGTGGATACAGCAGTGAAGTGAGGGATAATCAAATTCAGGAGGTAAGAAGGACTTTATTACATCATTTGCTGAATACTTATTTTGTGCCAGATAATATGATAAACACTTTATATTATATTATGTCTAATCTTCATCTCAGCCCTGCAAGATAGATATAGCTATTCCCTTTTTATAAAGAAAAAATAGCAATATTAAGTCTGACAGGCATAGGAAGAGAGCTTTCTGTATGAATTAGAAGTGAGAAGATAGAAGGTAGTGTATTAGGAAACAAGATAAAAAGAGGCAGGAAAAACAAATAAATGACAAGACTTGGTGATCATTTAGGTATAAGTGATGAAGGAGAGTAAATGGTTACACTTTCTATAGTCCCAGGAATAAAAGAGTAACATGAGGACTGGAATACATGTGTGAGTCTATAACTGTGACAGGCATTGGGGATATAGAAAAATCAGGATGATGGACTCCCTTTCAAACACATTGTACTTTATGGCACAGGACTGGAGTCCAAGTGTGTGTAAGGGTTAGAGATACAGGATGAAACGAGGGAGGGCGAGTAAACCCTCCAAAGAAGCAACAGAGAGCTTAAGATATAGCCATGAAGAAACATTTTAGAGCCCAAGGAAGACAGAAGCCTGCCTTTATAGAGAAAGAACAAGACCTAGCAAAGTATGTCTTGACCTCTTAGCAGCCTTTAAAAGTTATTTGGTTGCCTAGAGACCTCCCACATACAAGGAGTTGGCCAAGTACTTCCGTTTAAGAGAAACAAATGTGTAATAATGCACCCTCTTAGGATTAAAAAGACCCTGTAGCCCTCTATGGAGAAAATTACAGAAGGCCAAAAAAATACATACATCAGAGGAAAACGGAAGCTCCACTCTCAATTCAAAATAGTATGGAGCAATCATTAACTGGAAGATACGGCAAGCAGAGGAATATTGGGAACATCCCTGAAGGCCAGGAAGTGACCAAATCTGGACTTTTGCTTTATGCCATCAATCAGAATGCTACACAAATTCTAGTCTGAGTCATTCTATCCAAGGAGAATGCATCTCCTTACCACCCTAAGGAGTGACTCCTGGAAAGCTTCATCTCCTGGAACCTGTGTGTTAACCATAATCTGGTTTGACCAACTAGTCACCCCCTCAAATCTTCAGACTTTTTATTTTAAAAGTGTATTGCCAGGTGAACTGATGCCTTTCCAAGAGACATAAAATAAATTGAATTGGGACCAAGTAGATTCTACAAACACCCAGGAAATCACCTGGGGTGCTTTTGAAAGAATACCTTGCAGGTTTCTGAGCTGCATCTCACAAAGCTCCCATGATTTGGCAAATTTGGCAAACCACACTAGAGAATTCCTATTTAGCACTGTAAACTCCTATATATTCTGTGATCATCTAGGTTAAGTCCACTTTCATGTTCTTATCACCTCAGTCCTCTAGACCAAAACACGCTTGCATCTTCTAAATTGCCCACAGGAGACTCCAGTAAGCGAGAATATCACCCAGCTGGAAATTACCCGACAAAAACACAGCTCTCAAGAGTTACAGACACAAGCTAAATTCTGTTTTTCTCCATTATACCAAAGAGAAAGGCTTCTAGAAAGTGTCTAAAGTATAAGAAACTTACTTTCCCATCACACATCTAATGCAATAGCTCCACAGGCTACAAACTCAAAAGAGCATATAAAAAAAATAACATATACACAACTATGGTACATGCACACACACACAAAATCTTTTTTACTAGAGGACTATAACTATACAAGGTTTATGCTATCATCAATTATCTCATCATATGTACTCCCCCAAATTATGAAATAGAGGAAAGACTATATAAAAAAATCTAGAATAGAATTTTTGAATATTTTTACAAGCAATAAGAAAAAAATACATATTAGATAAATTTTAAAAAAAACTTAAAGGAGAACTAAAGACCCAACTTTGGTTTTATTCTTCTGAGTTAAGGCAATGAATTTTAATAATATTAATTTTCAACTGTTTATCCTTTCTCATCTTTACCCATAAGGGAAAGCCCCCTAGTAAATGCTCATGTGCTGGTGAGAAAGTAGTTGTGATCATAGTATCTCTGTAAAGACTGACACGACCAAGTGTACCTTTCCAAAGTCAAGATACATAAGTAGGTGAACTATCAGAGTCCCAGAAGACTTTCTAAAGGCCCACTCTTACTGTCTGTTTCCTACAAAAGCATGTTGTGATCATTTAAACACCCACCACTTCATATATTAACTGGATTTAATTTAAAAGAAAAATTTTTATAAGATGTGGTTTTGTTTTTACAAACTCTAATCATGCTTCAACATGAAGGTCAAATAAATCGAGAGAGCTTTTATTTTAGCTGCACCTCTCCATCTGAAGTAAATATAAAAGAATCCTAGCACATTATACACACATAGCTATAATAGTAGTACAATAAATCTACTTGGCTATTCCATGACTCCTCGTGTGTAACACTTAGAATAGTCTTTACAATAGTGTTTTAAGGGGCTTTTTCCTTGTGTCTCCTCCCTCTTAAGGGATTCTCCATGAAGGAGCATCGTTCCTCTGTATTCCCAGGACTGGCTTAGTAACTGGCATATTTGAATAAATGAAAAAAAATGAGAGGGAGAAAACATATTGTGGGGTTCAGAGAAGGTAAAGTACACCTATGGCCAGGGACATGGGAGAGGCTTTTTTGGAAAAAGCCATGCAGATATGAGGGTAGAAGGATGTCTGAGAGGGGGTCAGGGACACAGCAGGCACATTTGAGGAACGCCAATGTATCTGTTTAATAGGAACAAAGGAGCACAATAGGGACCAGAGAGAAAGGTAGAAAGGTAGGTGTGGGACCAGGATGCCTATCTATGCAGTGGGGAAATTTGCACAGGTGATTAAAGAGCCACACCTGTACTTAAGGAAATTAAAGTTGGCTCTGCAGAGAGGGATGCACTGAAGATCAGGAAGCTGTTTTCAAAGTTGGGATAAGAAGCAGTGAAAACCAGAATTAGGTGCTTTGGAGGCAGAGAAAGAAAAAGGGTTGTAACGTGACTTAGGAACATGTAGATTTGAGGAAGGAAGAGCAAAACACAAAGATGGAATCCCTACTTTCACTAATTCAAGAAACTGGAAGAGCAATAGTGCAACTAAGAGAAATAAGAAAGTTGGGAAGAATAAATTTGGGGATCTGGAAGAAGGGAAGAAAATGAGATAAACATACTTGCTTTCAGACTTACCAATTTTGAGATTTTCATAATCCCCAGGTGGTACCTGACATGCTGAATTATAAAAATGATTTGGGCTAACAGTTCCCAAACTTTTCATGTATGAAGATCACTTTAAATTTAAAAAATTGCATATATTTATTGATAGTTTCAGTTTTACTATTTGTTGATTGAGAATACATATGACTAGTACTATGAATCTGGTTACACTTTTAAATGAGTTTATAGTTCATTAAGTCATAAAGTATGTATTTATTTACTTTTCATTTGCTAAACAGACATGCTGAGAAGCATCTTACTTCATAGCCAGTGCTCAGTGTGCATCTGAATTTCAGAACACTTTGAGTAACTCATGGCCCCTGTCCCATGAACCACAGATCCAAGCTACATTTAGCAATTTGGAAGTTAAGCCTGATAGAGGTAATAGTTGAAGCTTGGGAATGGATGCTATCATCAAGGGAGAATACAGAAACACAGTAGAAAAAAGACCTAAATTAACTTTGAAATTAAAGTTTTGCAAAAAAAATCCAAAGGGAAGATAGGTGAAAAGCATTTTAGGAATGTCAAGCTGCAGAGAGATTAGAGAGAGAAGCCAGTGATAAGTCAGTAGTTATTCAAGAGTTTTGAGAGTTGTGGGGCCACACTGCAGGCTGAAGATTGGAACAGACTGAGGAAGGACGGAAGGAATAGTTCTTTTCCCTAAAGACCACTGAGGGCCTCTGTCCTCACATCCCAGCCTGGGCAATGTCAGGGAAGTTTTGTTTCCCACAGCCATATTAAGTGCTTCCCTGTGGTTCTAGGACTAAGCAGCAGTTATTGTTAGGTTATAGGCTCCCTGAGGATAGGGACTAGGTCTCATTCATCTTTTTCCCCCCTCTATTCCTAGCACAGTGTTCAATGACATTTCCATAAAGGTTGTTCTCATATGAAACTCAACATTTGAGTCAGAATCTGATCAACAGCCTCCTTTCACATTCCCAAAGGGATGCCTTCTGTTGGTGTTCACATCCTGCTACTTTGCCTACAGTTCCTCTTTATTCTCTCACCCTCATTACTTCACCTTTCTTACAAGGATATGTGATGAGTTCCCATAACAAAGATATTTTTCCAATAGATCAAAGGATGCTCTCCCAAATACAAGCACTACACGTGAGAGTGTTATAATATACATCATGTGTTGGTCCAGCCCCAACCAGTATTTCTAGAAGTTAAAATGCAGCATAAACTATCCTCAAATAAAAAATATCAATATTATAAATGATCATTACAGTCAAGGGGACTTATTATCACTAGCCTTAAATCCTCCTCCCCATGTTGTAGGAAATATAGGTATTTCATATATCTATTCACATACTCACATAATGTATGTATATACCCTAAGGAAATCAATGGCATTCCTAAGAGACACTCTCCAGGACTAGGAAGAAACATGGGGCAAAAAATCTGGTAAGATCTGGCCTCTTACAGAAAACTATAAATTTCTTCCTCCCAACATAGCTTGAAATTTTTACTTTAAAATTATCTAGTTAACAGCAACCTCTTACAGACTTATTAAAAATGAGAAAAAACTTGGGAAGAGTTAGCTTATGAGTCATTTACATATTAAGGTGAATTAGTTCCACCAGACTGTTTTCTTCTTCACATCTAGATGAGATCCGGTGCACACTAATGGAATGAAAAGACAGATGGAAAATAACAGGGAAGGAAATAGGAAATCTGAGGGCACTGACTATATTTAAGCCTCAAGTACCACCAGGTTTGGGAGAGGGTAGCTTAAAGGCCTTGAGAGAAGGGTGTAATGGGTACACTTGAAGGTTGAAATTGAAAAGGTTTATAAAAAGAAATTGGCTTAAGGAGGGATGAGCCTTAAGCCTAGGAAGTGAATTCTTCTCACTTCTGTCCTAGTCCCAAAACTCAAGCTAAAATAATTAAATGTAGTTCAGTTATATCATTGGTTACTTAAGATTGCAGGGTTGGCCTAGGTATTAAACTCCAGTGTTTGTGTTTCAAGTACCAAAGGAGCATTTATTAGTAAGAATTCAGTGATATTTTTTGGACTTTATTAGCCCTGGCTGGGTAGCTCAGTTAGTTATAGTGTTGTCCTGACAGGCCAAGGTTACAGGTTCAATTCCAGTTAGGACACATACAAAAATCTACCAATAAATGTGTAAATAAATGGAATAACAAATCAATGACTCTCTCTTCTTTCTTTTCTCTCTAAAATCAATAAATAAAAATCTTTAAAAATATTTTTGGGCCTGGCTTGTGTAGCCCAGTGGATTGAGCGCGGGCTGCGAACCAAAGCATCGCAGGTTCGATTCCCAGTCAGGGCACATGCCTGGATTGCAGGCCACGGCCCCCAGCAACCACACATTGATGTTTCTCTCTCTCTCTCTTTCTCCCTCCCTTCCCTCTCTAAAATAAATAAATAAAATCTTTAAAAATATATATATATATTTTGGATCTTATTACTGTCATAGCAATGAATTAAACATTAGCTTCTAATGAATTAATGGTAATTTGGGGAACTTAAAATGTTCTCCTCTGATGATCCTTTTATGAATTATGAATGACACTAGAAAAAAACTCTTATGACTCCTTAAAATTTTAATGAAAGTGTAAGTTTAAATTTACCAAAGTTAGAAAAAAGTAAATCAGATTTATTTTGCAATTAAACAATAACTATACACTAACTTAACTATAATACCAGCATTAAAAGGTAAAAACCAACATTATTTAATATGGCTGGAAATTCTTCAATCAACCATCAGTCAAGTCATTCATCAAACATTAAGTGCTCTCTGATTATATAGTACACATGCAGTATACATAAATTTTATTGTTTTCAGAAATTTCTCTTTAAAAATTATAAAACTAACATACTATGTAAATTAATGTGCAGCCCCCTAAATACAATGTGTTGAGAAATGACAAACTAATTGAAAACTTAATGGTTATTTTTTAGCTGTGAGTATTCGGACAATATGAGGATTACTATTTTTTTCCCAACATCAACTTCTCTAATTTCCCACTTGTTCCATCATTAAGTTTAACAGAAGATATTCTATTGTACTAGTTATTGAACACATCAGATCAGAAATTTGCATTTAACATAACTGTACAATTCTTCATTGTATTAAAAAAGAATAAAAGAAGCTGGTAAGATAAAATCCAAACAAAAGGGCTAGCAAACTTATACTATGCATGAATGAGTATGATATATTTAATAAACTCCAGAATGAAATGTACGTACACAAGTTGCTTATACATTAGCAAGATCTTAAACTGTGTAAAAATATAAAATGGTCATTTCCATGAAAATAACAAAATATATTATGGTTCTGTGGTATCCAGAATAGAGCTTCACAATTAAAGGTTATTTCTACAGAGATTTCATTTCCAGTAATGCACACAAACAGCACCAATGAAAACAATTAGACTTATTACAATGGAACAGATGATGCCTAAGTCTTAGGACAGAGTCTAGGTCAACAGACACAAAAACCTGACATACTCTACTTCCATCCAACCATCTTTTCCTTTAAATATTTCAAGTTTATGCAATAAATTCTTCAAAGGTCTCCCTCACTTTGTAATACATGTAATTTCATCTCTCAAAGAATCCACAGTGCAAACCCCCAAAATCCTTAATAACAAACCAATATGATCTTAAAGATTAAAATAAAATATCTAACACTTTAAATGATTCTCTAAACAAGAATGAAAACCTATTAACTTCCCTATAGAGCAATTCACTAGTCACAAAAAAGAAATTTTTAAATTAATTTAGCTGAGATTATTCAATTTTATTAATAATTCTGAAATACAAGGGTGTATTTATTAAATAAAGCCAATTATTTATTAGACATATGCACTCACTATATTTCCTTATATCAGTTATAGTTTTCCTAAGGATTTTGTCATTTTAATCAGAAGGCAGAATGAAATAAAAATCTACAATGCCTCATTGTGTTTATTATTCCTATTCTTATTAATATTCACATGTAAAAGGAAATCACCAGAGCTAAAGAGAACATTTTTTTTCTCCTACCAAGATGGCATATGAACTTTTGTGCAAGATGCTGAAAATACTAAAATTAAAACAAGAAACGTTCCAATGGTTCCTTGAAATTATTTTCTTTCAAGACCTCATTTTCCAGTATCTAACACCCAAACAGGAATAAAGAAGGCTGACGTTGTCAGACATCTATAAATTCTCAAGAAAACCCTTATATGCATGTTACCTGTAAGGACAACATAATTTTTAAAACTTAATGAAAGGTCAATATTAAATATCAAATAATACCGCAAATGGAGGGAAAAGAATCCCCTTGAACCTAAGAGCCACTTTATTGGCACTTAGATTAGATAAGATTAGGAGGAGCTTTTGAGTCTTCAGGAAGTTATCAGCCTCCAACAAGTAAATCCCAAGCATCCTCTCTCCCAGTATTTCTCCTTAAAACCCACACACGTCATAATTTGCTATGTTTTACAGGGAGAAATTTTCAAAGTGAAAATCTAAGAAGGAAATTCGCTGCATACACACTTTTCCAACAAAACAGCCTAGCATTTCCTACGTGACTAATCTATTTTAAATTCCGTTCTTCTGTTCCTATGCAATCTAATATTACCTATTAAAACTGCCAAAATATTTTAAAACAAGATCTGAGAATTTCCCTTTCAGCTTCTGATCTTTGCACTCCCTAACTTTGCAAGTTTGCAGACACATCACTAGCAAACCAACTGGTAGTGACAGGTTAACTCTTACGGATGAAATTTTAAATTGACAGCTACCCCCAAATTTTGTATGCTTCCAAGATCTCATGGAGCGAGAGGTAAGTATACGCAAGTCAAGGATTCCTCCGGATCACCAGCTGCAAAACTTAGTCTGCGGACCCTATAAATGCATATTCCTACTCAAATATCCTTTTCCCTAAGACCTTATTTAGGCTTACTACAAGTGTCCTTTCACATCTTAAGCTCTGTGAACCCTGGGGTTGCAGACCATAAATACTGCAGAGCACTTGCAATGTTTCTCCACGAATAAGGTCACACATCTCTGCATCCAAGGCTTGTATGTCCCACGTGTGCTTGCAAATTCCACACTCTGCCTTAGAGAGCACAATGAGCGTGTTGCTTCCCTGCACCTCGATGCCAAGTTTCTGCAAGCCACTTCCAAGCAAAACTCTCCTTCCGCTTTTAAAAAGAAAACTACTGTACATTTCATTCGCAGAAAGAGAGGCTACCCAGGACGAAAATTAAGACTACAAGTTAACACTTTTATAAAGTAAACAAACCAACAAAAAGATTCTGCCCCATGGCAAGGTAGACGCGCGCACCTACCACGCAACCCCACCATTGCTCCAGGCGATGACCCCAGCTGGGTTAGAAAAGACTCGGCACCCCCGGCTTTCTTGCAGAGGGACCTCATAAGTCAGGGCCGCTGCCTTGCTCGTCCTCTCCTCGCTGCCCCCGCGCACCGAATTTGTCCGGGAATCGCCCACACGACCCCGATAACACCCTCTCCTTCTGGCGGCAGCCGCGCTGGGCCCACTCCCCTAGACGTCCGCCTCGTCCGCCCCCCAGTGCCCGCGCGGCGCCTCCACCGCCTCAAGTTCGCCCGCGGCTGCACGAGCACAAACGCGTCCTGCACTAAGCAGACCGCGAGTTGGTACGTACTAGGCCAGCGGTCTTGGCGCGCTCTCCCCCGAAGGCTGCTCAAGCCCAACTCCGAAGTGACGGCCCCCGGCTCTCCCTCCACAGACTGCAGCGGCGGCCCGGACGCCCCCGCGCCCATCGAGGGGGGAAGGGAAGGTGGTGGGCACGCTCTCCTGCTCCCCCCCAGTTCCGACCCGCCGCTTCTTCCCGCCCGCCAGCCCCGACGGCGCTCGCTCGGTCACGGTAGCGGCGGCTGCAGCTCCTCCGTTCTCGGGCGCGCGGGCGGAGGCGGCGGCTCCCCCGCCGCGTACTCCCTCTCCTCCCCTCCCCCGGTGCGCCGCACCGCCCCCTCCCCCGTCCGCCTCCGCCGCCTCCACCCCCCGCGCGCTGTCACATGGGGAGATTCCGCTCTTGCTACATTCGCCGCTCCGGCTCCCGCCCACACGCGGCCGAGTGACGCAGATGCCTGCGTGGGCCGCCACGGGGCGGGGGCGGCGGGCGGCCGCCGGGGCCGGGCACGGCTTCTTCCCGCCTCCCCCTCCGCGGAATCCGGAGGGCGGCCCATTCACACGGCAGCTGGGAGGAACCAAGTGGGCGACCGGGAGGGGGCGGCTCCCGCGAGTAGGGCTCCGGGCGAAAGGAGGGTGAGGGAAGGAGGGAAACGGGGGTGGCAGGAGGGAGGGGACGCCGCCTCGGGCCTGCTCTCCAGCTGCCGAGTGAACTGGGAAGGTTTGCAATTAAAGAAAAATGAATGTGTGAGGTTCCCAATATAGTATTTCAAAGAGCACACTTGGCCGAATCCTTCTCCCCCGGGAGAGAGACTTTTAAAAAATAAAGAGTGCTCGGCCCACTAATCTGGGCGCGGGGTTCACCGCCATCCTCGCCCCTGCAGTCGGGAGGGCTGGTGGGCCAGATGCGCCCCCTGCCCAGACAGCCGGCGGGAAACTGCGACCATTCGGGTGGGGGCGGCAGGTGCGCGGAGCTGAGTGGAAAACGGGCGGTTCAAAGAGAATCTCTGCCTCGTCCATCTTGCCCCCTCCCCACCACTGCCCTGGCTTTGCAGTGGGGGTGGAGGGGAGGAATGGGAACTGACAAACCTGAAGTGCAGCTATGACAAGTGTCCTGCTTGTTGGTAATTTAATTCCAACCATATCAACCCTCCCGAAAACCTGCCAGTTATTTAACGGGTTAGTATTTTCTATTTTCATGGTGTAGAAATCCGACAGCGCTAGAACAGTTCTGGGGTGTGTTACAATAGAGTTCCCAAGGCACGCTAGAGAATTTTTTAGTTTGGCTTGCGTGAACTTTTTTCTTTTTCTTTTTAATATATTTTTTATTTTAATTGTTCAAGTACAGTTTTCTGTCTTTTATTCCCATCCCAGTCCCCCCCCAGCCCAAAGAAAGTATTAAAACACCTCCAAAAATGTACTTACACAATTGCCAAAAAAAATGGGAAATTTGTTATAGAATTTATTTTTACTTTCTTTGCAAAATTGGGAAAATGAAAGAATTCCCCTAATTTTAGCATTGAATTATTGAAAGACAGAGAGCAGTTAGTAAGTATGAAACTAGTGCAAGTACAGGTAGAATCCCGTTTTGGTGTACATATAAAAATCCACTTTTACAGGAGGCCATGCCTACATCCTGGCTGGCCTCCCAGAGTATGCCTACTTTCCTGATGGGGATACAAGGCACTCTTTGAGATGGGAAATTCCTCATACCACATCTTTATGTTGGCGCAATGGATAGGATGATAACATTGAAAGAAAAAGACCTTATTAAAGTACTGAATCTTTTCTTTCTGTGAAAACATGTTATAGAAATGAGTGATGGCACAATGGAGTATATATTCAATATAATTAAATATTTCTCCAATGTTCGTAAAAGGTTTTGTCTGAGGTAGCTGTGTTGATATTGCAATTGAATAAGCATGTTTGCTTCTTCTAATTCTTCAGCTGAAGAAATCACTAGTTGTACTTTGTCTTAGCCTAAATTGTCACGATTTTGCAGCTGCGGACCTTGTTCTGCTAAAGAAAGTTACCTTAGGTTGCTGTTAGATAAAAACAATTTCTTGAAAAGATATAGGTCAGTAAATTTTCAGGCAGTGGAATCTGCAAAATTCTTCTCTTCTAGTTCTCTGGAACCTTGATGTTTTGCAAACATTGTTGGCTCTGAACAGCTAGAGAAAAATAAATTCCTTCCACAAAAATATGCAATCAGTGATTCATAAGTCATGAAATGAATAGTTTTACCTGGACTAATTGAGCCTCCCAATAGAACTGTTTCCAGAGTTAGAAGAAATAACATTAAGTCCTCTTCCTGAGTGGTGTAGTCTGTCCAATACTGAAAATGAGGCTGAAAAGGAAATGTATCAGGGCACATACTTTTTCTTCTGCCTTACAACTGGTTAGTCCTACAGTTAAACAATTAAATCTCTCATTCTCTAGGCACGTGTAGATAGTATATTTTTCCCACAGTAAGAATGGCATTTTTGGTCCATTTCCCATTGCCTTCATTGCCCTTTCATGCTGAGGCAGGTGGTGGGAGAAAGGAAAATGAAGATAAAATGTTAAGCTTTTAGGCATCCAATTCTGTATGTATATATGACAACACCTTATTCAGTGTGGCTGCTCAAAAAGAGAACTGAGTCATTCACCTATATCTAAGACAACTCAGATTCCTGTTTATCTCCTTACCACCTTTGTCTTCCATCGCACCACTAAACACCACCTCCCCTTTGACACTCATCCCATCCCTAAACCCTGCCTCCACTCCTCCAACACCCACACCCACAAGCACACATACATGATCTTCTCCCACTACCAGGCCCTAGTGGTTTGCAAAGGGAAATCATTCCATCTGTAAGAACAATGATAGTGTCTATTCCATATTTCATTCCATCCTGTAGTATCTCTTATACTTAAAATTCTCTTGAATTCAATAAATATATATTTAACAGTATTTTTTAAAATATTGTTAAAAATACTTCAATTATTAGTGCATTTGCAAAAATATGGAACTCTTTAGATTAAAAAAAACATTTCCACATTGTGGAACTAAAAAAAAATGTTAGTAAAAAAATAATGTAGAAAGTTAGTAGTGGTTCTGACATTTGAGTGAAAATTTCACTGCAAGAGCATTAAGTTTTACTTTCAGAAAGAATTCTTACTTTAAAATGCTTCAGTGATTCAAAGAAAAGAGCTCATAATAGATTTAAAATGTTCTTAGATGAGAGAAAGAATAACATGGTTTATGACCTACAAGATCTGAGACGATATAATTCTATTCTCCTGTTCTATTATTGACTCGGAACACTTCTATATTTAACAATTTTTCTGCTGTATGTGGTGGTGGCCCTACAATTAATTGAGTCATATGCAATATTCATATTACCAGAAATATAATTTAAATTTCTCACATTTTGCAATATGAAATTTAAAACTTTAGATATATATTATAGATTAAATATATTTTTTATGTGTGGAGATTTGAATATTTTAAAATATATGGAAATTATAAACAACTTTCTTAAAGGTAAGATAAATAGGAATATATATGATAACTTATCATTTCAAGAGCCACGATTTAAAAATACCTGCTTTTCTAAAAAATAAGAAAACCTTTATGCATTGCTTTTTGTTACAAGATACTATAGAATTTTTTAAGATATAAAGGATTACAAAGTTCACCTAGTTCAACCTCCTTCGTATATTCAAAATATAATTCAAATACTTTGCAGAAATTCCACATATTGCAACAAGTTTAGTTTCCAATAGTTTATTTATTTATAAGTTGGTTACTTTGAACTTGTAATATCAGTCCCAGCTGGAAAAAGAAATGAGATCATTAGATTACTAGAATGGGCTTCAAGTGCCTATAAAATGCAAGTGAGAAGATAGTATTATAGACTTTGGGGGGACTAGGTAAGATACTAGAAGTCACCTAATCCTATTGATTCCTACAGATAAGTAAATCTATACTATACATTGCTAATGTAAAGAGCAGAAAATAATATAATATTAAGCAGTAAATACAACCAAATATTTAATTGAGTGAAGACTAATTTTGGGTTTATTTTTAAAAGCTATGTTTAAGACTGGGGTGTAAACGGAAACTTTTGAAAGACCTTCTAAAGAGAATTTCCAGACATATTTTTAGGATTAGAGCCTTGGTTTTCTCCCTCCTCCATCCCTTCCCTCTGCCAGTAGTGGTTACACTTCAACTGCTCTTTCTCTTCTCTTCCCCTTTCTCTGTCATCCACTGTGCAGGAGTTGTATAATGAACTGTTCTATAACACTTTCAGGTCTCAGCAATACTGATTATTGTCCACTCACTCCTGGCTCTTAGGGAGTGGACGTTTGCATCCCTCCAAAATTCTTATGTTGAAATCCATATGTCTTCGGGAAGTGATTAGGTCATGAGGGTGAAGCCCTTCTGAGTGGGATTAGTGCCTCTACAAAAGAGACCCCAGGGAGCCCTCTTGTCCCTTTAAACATGTGAGGACACAGTGAGAAGATGGCCATCCATGACCCAGGAAGCAGCCTCTCACCAGACACTGCATCATCTGCTGGTGCCTTGACATTGGACTCCTGAGGTTCCAGACTGAGGGAAATAAATGTTTGTTGTTAAGGCGTCCAGTCCATGATATTTTGTTATATTAGCTTGAATGTACTAAGACACACTGGCCATTTATAATTCTCAGCCAACTAAACAGGCAGAATGGAGAGGAGGTAAAAAAAAAAAAAAAAAAAACTCCGATCCCAGTCTCTGGAATTTATCCAAACCATCTTCCACTTGCAGACTTCATTCTTAGCTTTCTTGCTTCTCACGATCCCCCGATTAGCTTTTGCTCTTTTATTATGCCCAATTCACTGAGACTGATAGCAAGTCTGTGCTCACTCTCCCTTCTTGTCTCAGTGTTTCTCCTTCTCTAGATCTGCACTCTGCAGGCAGAGAACCCACCAGCCAGAGTACCCCTTCTGAGTATTCCACATGAGGGTGTATAAAAGGTTTTGTTTCTTTGACAAAGATGTATGGTCTGTCAGCCAACCTATGGGGCTTTTTCTAGCTCATGAAAGGAGCAAGGAAATAGGAAGAAAGCATGGAAAGAAGAGAGCCTTTCTTGAAATAAATGGACAAGAGTTGGAAGAAAGTGGAGAGAGAGGAAGGATGAAAATAACTGCACTTGTGAGAAGCTGATGACAATGGTCATAATAATTCTGGTGGAAGTGAAAAAACAAAGGAGAAGTACTGAAGTACATGACTTTCCTGAAGAGGAAAAAAGAAGAGACAGAGAAGAGATCATCTTCACATAAATTCCTCTAAGCCATAAAAGTGTGATCTTAACCTGGGACAGATGGCAACAATGGGATGGAATAGTTGGGACAGGTCTGCAGGAAGAGTGCATAGGGAAACAGCAGTCACTCTGCTCTTCACTTGAAGAGAGCCTGCATACGTATATCTTTTGGTTGGATTGGAAGAAGTGGTTTATGTAACAGGTACAGGTATATATCAGAAAAAGGAAAGAAAAGCAGAACAGGTTCAAAAAATCCATTTCTTTCCATGCTTAACTAGCAAGTGCTTTCATCATGCTAGTTAAAATACAAAGAAATTGCTCTGGCCAGGTGGCTTAGTGGGTTGGAACATCACCCCTGTATCCCAAAACGTTGTGGGTTTGATCCCTGGTCAGCACACATATGGGGGGCAACCAATAAATATTTCTTTCTCATATCAGTGTCTCTCTCTCCCCTGCCCCTTCCTCTCTCTCTAAAAAATCAATAAGCATGTCCTGAGAATAAAGGGAAAGAAAGATATAAAGAAATTGAGTATGTTAGTGAGTTGAGCTAATAGTCACACCGACTGCCTTCTAAGAGCAGACACTTTGAAAGGACAATAAGACATTTAAAACTATTGAAACAAAGGTAAATCAAACATGATTCTGTTTATATTTAATTGCCAAGTAACATGTTTACAGTTTAAATTATATTTTTGTGCTTACCCAGATTTAGACATTGTAACTCATCAACTGGCCCAGGATTGGCAGTAATATATGGTAGTCAAAATTTTTAAGGACCTTCATTTCTTCATTTTAAATCTATTGCTATCTTTTTTTAACATCTTACTGTAAGAACAATCTCTAATAGTGACAGAATGAGAGTGTTTTCCAACTATAAAATATGTTTCTTGAATAAAAGTTCCCAAATTTTCCTGGTATGCAAATTACTGTTATGCAAAGTGCTGGTAAAAAGGTAAACGACCTTTACAAGGGCAGTTTTGCAAGTTGAACCACAAGTTTCAAAGTGTTTACATGATTTGATTCAGCAGATTTACTTCTAGGATATTATTCTAAGTTTATAAATATTTAAGAAGAGGATATTTATCACAACTTTATTTATAAAATTGAAAAATCATAACATTCAAAATAATGATTTTGTTGAGTTATAGCCCATCCTTATAATGGAATATATTTAATTAATATTTAATAGTATTGGGAAATGCTTATGATATAATATTGGTCAAAATAGATCAGAACAATCTATAATCTATAATCTCTCTACCTATATATATATGGCAGGAATTTACCAAATGATAACAGAGATTATCTCTGGCTGATGGTACTATAGATAATATTTATTTTCTTTATGCTTTTTAATTTTCAAAAATTTCAACAAACATGCATTATTTTGAAAATGGAGAAATTTTTAAATGTTATTTTTAACAAAGATCTTACTTCAAAAGTGGTTTACAATGAAAAAACTTAAAATTATACTATATTTATCTACTTGTTTGAAGAAGACAAAAATAATTAGGAACTTACCCAGCAAACAAATTGAGGCCTTTGTATGTAACCAGTCTTGTATAACCCATGTGTCTTGAGAGTCTGCCACCCGTCAGATAAGATGAAGTTTGCTCGAATTTGTTGCAGTCATTTATTTGTCTGATTAACCATTCAAGCATGCATCCACTTGTATCTTCCTGAAGATACCCCTACTCCAGGGACTTAGGAAGTTCCAGGGCTTTGAAATTCAGGGTGGCATTAGTTCTTTCGGCTTCCGCAACCAAACAGTGACAGAATTGTGCCAGGGCAGCCTCTGATGTCACTGTTTCTCACTGCCCCTATTTTGCTGCTGCAAACTGGGCTTATCAGATGTAGTGCTGGTCCAGTGTTGCTGCAGACCCTTTTGCAGGCTGCTGTGGTTCCTTAGTGGAAGACAGAAGAGCCCACTGTCCCCAAGGCTGCAGCTTGCAGGGTCCTGCTCTTTGTTCATTTCACAAGCACAGCCACCTCCCAAGAGTGTGGGCTCCAGGCTGGCCTTGATCACCTCCAGACTCAAAGCCACCCCTATCCCCATCCTCAGGATTAAACCAATAACAGTGCCTCTCTCTCAGAATACTTTTTCATGGATTTTAATTTTGTTTTACAGTATCTTTTCTGGATTATATCCATTTTGAGTCATTCTTCTCATTCCCGTTCTCCCAAGCTCTCAGTTTGCCTAACAGTCAACGTTCATTTGAGTAAGGACTATTTACATTACTGCGAAGGTTCCCGTGGCAGACTGCCCAGATGCTTATGATCCAGATCCTCTGAGCACCAGGGCCGTTACACAAGGCCCTTCTGTGTGTCCCGTTGTTGCCCTCCACTCCTACTCACACATATTATGGATGGGTAGGAGTCTTGAAGAACTGAACACTCTACCTTCCTTGTATGCTAAGGTCAAGAAATAGGCAGGTTCCTATAAGGTGGCATTTCTCAAGCAAGAACGGGCACTCAGAAGCAGATGGGCAGTCTGGGGATACTTAGAGGCAGGAAAAGATGTGAAGAAGACAGAACAGTCTAGGCTTCCCACACAGCACGTGGTCTGACAACTAGGGGTCCTATCTGAGAAAGAAGGAAGGACTTAAGCAAGGCAAGTCCTCCAGTGCTGCCTAGGACAGTCCCATTGTTCCTTTCTCTGCAGGGCCCCCAGCTCTCTGGACAGTATCACTCTGGCTCCCCACCTCCCCCTTTATTTTCCATCCCACTTCCTTCGCTTGCTTTCACCTCCCTTTCAGGCACCCAGCACTCTCCTAATGTCTGAGTTTGTTTCCTGACGAGGAAGAACACGATCTGATCCGAATTTGCCTGAGGTGTTAATGTTGCAGTGTGCCACTTTTCCAAAGTTGTGCATACTGGAGATTGTTTGTTCAACAAGTGAGCACCTGCTGAGGGACACAGGCTAAGCCTATATATTCAAGATAATTTTAAAGAAAGAAATCTCTGCCCTGATTTATGGTTTAGAAAGGAGGAAAGACATGTCAAAGAATACTTGTCCCACATTATAAGATGTTCTTAGCCACACAATGGAAAGACTGATGGCACTGCCTTGGATGGGGGCAGAGAGTGAAAGTCGTGACACTTAAAAGAAAGTGATAATTGGATAGGTCTTGAAAGACAACTTTAATAGAAAGACTCAGGAACTAAGGGCACTCTGCAGCAAGTACAGATGCAGTGAAACAGTATGAAATGTGAGCAGTGAATTAGGGCAATAACTGTAAAATGAAACATAACTGGTTCCAAATGACTTGAGAATGAAATGTGAGGAGGGCAGAGAAAAAAGTCGAGGTTGCGAAGACCAAGTTATGCAGTGGCTTCACTTACACTCTAAGCAGTATAGATTTTTATCCTGTCAGTGTGGTTCCCATCTCCAGAGACTGTAAGAATCGTGCTGATAATGTTAGACATCAGAAAGTAGTTACAGTGAGGGAAGAGGGTGGCGATTGGAAAGGGCTTCTGAAGTGCTAACAAGGCTCACTTTCTTGTCCTAGGCTGTGGTTATAGGGATGTTCACTTTCTAAGAACTTATTGTACTGCATATTTATGTTTTCACTACTTTTCTTTACGTTTTTGCTTCTCAGTTGTTAAAAAAAAAGTGGGGTTTGTTTTGTTGTTGTTTTTAAATCATACTCAGAAATTTGGATTGAGAAAGCCTGGTCTAGCACTAAGGAATCTGCATTTTAAACAATTACCTTAGAGGATCAGAAGCCACAATGAACTCCTAGACCAAACTCTGAGAACAAACACTGCTAGGGCCCTTGGGGAGTTACCCAAAAGGTTTAAGCAAGAAATTAAGAACAAAAGGTTTACCTGTCCGAATGTGCTGGATTAGGGAGAGGAAGTTGAGCATGGCCTCCATTTTATACCTGATCACATTCACATGTCCAATGTCCCATTCCCTTTGCATTTTTTGAAAGAGATGCAACAAATAAAGCGCTAGTGATTTATAAGTACTAAATGTATTTTTGAGATGTGTTTTCTTTCAAGGATTTCTTAAATATGAAAAATTTGACCCTAGTACATTAACTTCTAATAGTTGATTTAAGGCATGGAACAAGCCCCTGGGGTAGATATTCTGGGGCAAGGAACAACTTTCTAGAATTTCTTAAATGAGTGCATTTCCAGCCTATGAGTAATAGTCGTTCAGCTACCGACCCACCATCATCATGGCATGTGCTTAGTGATAACAGATTTGCATGGATACAGCTAAATTTTTTCTTGTGCCCCTTTATAATCAGAGGGATATTTTTGTGACATAAAGTAACCAACATGGTGTTCTTCCAAACCCTAATTCCTATGGGGAAAAAATGACAGATTTTGTTGCAAAGTTGTTTTTGCTTCAGTGTTCACAGAGTCGAAAAGAGAAAGAGGAAATTCCTTGTTGGCTTTAAGCA
The DNA here is from genome assembly GCA_004024845.1 of Tonatia bakeri. Lineage (NCBI taxonomy): Eukaryota > Metazoa > Chordata > Mammalia > Chiroptera > Phyllostomidae > Tonatia > Tonatia bakeri. The sequence continues at coordinate 261,593 of PVIA01000187.1, forward strand.
TGGAATGGGAAAGTCCAAAAATCTAACACAGACTTAGCACAGAGTTTTCCCTCATAACTGAAGTACTGAGGAAATGCCATGAGGTTTTTTAATTGCCATGGTCATTAAATTCTTTGTAACTAGGGTATATATATGCATATTCATCAGATCGGCAAAACTTTTAAAGTCTGACAACACAAAGTGTCGGCTAGAATTAAGAACATAGGGACTCATGTACTTCTAGTAAGAGTATAAATTGGTGCGATCATTTTGAAGAGCAGTTTGATAATATTTACTCAAGTTAAAAGTGTGCATACCCTTTGACCCTGAAATTGTGCTCCTAGGTATACTCTCCTACATGTGCCCCAGGAGATATGCACAAGAATATTCAGAGCAGCATTGATTGCAATAATGAAAAAAATTGGAAAGAACCTACATTAGGTCAAGAGAAGAAAAATAAATTGTGATAATTCATACAGTGGATATAGCCATGAAAATACATTTTAAAAATCTATATAACTTCCATGGAAGAATCTTACAACAAATGTGATGTTGACAAAAAAAAAAAAAAAAAGCATGTTGCAGATGAACATGTACAATATGATGCCATTTTTATACAGGTTAAAAACTTGTAAGTACTGTTGTATGGGAAATCACCTTGCTGCAACAGAGGCCTATAAGTATAATAACAGGCAGGCTATCCAACATATTCCATAACAGAAGAGCTTACAGACCCAAACAATGTGCTTATTACATGGTTTATTAAATCAATTGAAAACACACATCAAGAAGCGAGGTGAAAGAAATGGATAGGTGAACACATTTAAGATAGGGTGTACACAGGGTGGAAAGATGACACTGCCTGAATCCTCAGTCCCGTCTTTCTCTTCCTCAATAAGGGTATGCTTTCAAGGGCCAGAATTGAGATTTGAGCAAAGTGGTCCAACATGTAGAAGGTGCCTAGAATCAAAACACAGTTACTCTATAGGCCTGGGAAAAAAGTGCATCTGGCTGATAACTATAACTTACTGATGAGCCCAGTGAACATCTGTGGGATTTTATTTTGCATTCCTCATGCAGAGGATATGAGGAGCCAATGGTTGATCCAAATAAGACCTCATAATTAGTAACTGCCTTGTATGCCTCGTGTATCTTTGGTGTGTCATGAGTATTTGATCATTCACAGCCTCATATGTTTAGTATATCATGACTACTAGGTGTGTCTTGCTCTTTTCATCCTTTTCTAATTGTGTTCATTACACAAATACTCTACTATATCTATGTCTAACACATCTCAGAGGTTACCAACTTACTTATTTAACATATTTTATGAATTTTGCCTGTCTCACAAGCTATTTGTTTTGATTCTTCTCAGTCTTCTCCCTATATACTTTTTTCTCTTATTTTCTATAGCAGAATTAAATATTCTTAAATAATTCAGCAAACACAGTATAAATATATATGTCATATAGTTACAATATAAAATAAATATTTGGAAAGAGTCAATCCCAAGTTCAGGATTTGACTCACAATGGTGGAAAGGGAAAGAGATGTATTCAGGATAGACTTCACAGGGCTTTAATTATGTTGGCGATGTTTTCTTTCTTAATATAGATAGTGGTTGTATGGGTACTTATTATATTGTTTATAATTTTTCATATCTGAACTTTTTCCAAATAAATTCAAGGAAAGTTTGAAATCATAAATACCTGGTGTCTCACATGTAATAGGCACTTGATACTCATTATTTTGATTTTAAAGAATTTGAGCTAAATTGATATTTGTTCTTTCTATTGCTTGTGCATACACATATTTTTCAACAAGTATTTACTTAGTACATACTGCTTGCAAGAAAGGCATTGCACCAGCTGACATGGAGGATGAAAGTTGAGTAAAACAAAATTCTTGCTTTCAATTAAGAATTACTGTCAAGTCTACAATTTAGTCAGGGAGTTGAGACTACTGCAAAAATATGAATAATACAAGGGCATGATAATATAAGTACTTTTATTAGAGAGATTCAGATTGCGGTCAGAGTAGATGGAGCTTCCACAAGAGGATGAGTTTATAACTTCACCTTTAAGAGAGAAGTACATTCAATCTGGACCTTAAAAGAGGTAGATATCAACAGGAAAATATAGTGAAGAAAGTATTTCAAGAAAAGGAAATACAATGGACAGAGAAAGTAGCGTTTGTTCAGAGAGCAGCAGCTTGTCCAAATTGTTGTGTCAAGGGTGAGTATGGGAGAGCAGTGCAGGAGGCGCTGGGGAAGTAAGTTAGGACAAGAATCCTTCTATGAAATATTAGCAGTGGGTATCTGTGGTTGGGTCACTTCAATTTTTTTCTTTGTAATATTCAATGTTTTCTATAGTGATCACATATTACCACATACTACAGTGATTGCAAAATTAATTCCTGATAAAATAGTTGTATATTTTGAGTATGGAGCTCTAACCATCTATAAAGGCAGGGACAAATATTTTACTCTACTGTTTTTGAGATTTATCAGGGTAGCCTGACCAAAGCCCATTATCAGAGAAGAGCAATGAAACCCTAAAATAAAATTATCTTCAAGAATGAGTGAACCTAAGTTGGTGTTCTGGCATGAACAGAAGGGCCTAGATTCTTGGAGGAAGAACATCACACAGCTCAGCAGGAAGCTCCTTGGGACCCAGCCACCTTGGCTCAATACTGTGCGTTAGCAGACAATGGTGACTCTTGTTGAGTATGTGAGGGACTTCAATAGAGTTCTGACTGCAAACCCCAGGTCAGGGGCTCCTCTGGCTGGGCAGGGGCCAAAACCATGAAGAAAATTACCACAGCATGGACTGTGCCTAGTGAAAGGGTCTAGACCTTTTCTTTCTAGATCAGTTCCCTCTAGACCTGGCACTGGAAACATGCCCTGTCTTTGGACTAAAACCCTGGGGTGTTCAGACAATTTGGGGAGAACCTAAGGACCTAAGAAATTAATTATAAAAATAAAAGTTAGGACTATACCAATAAAATAGTTTTGTGGATTAGGTCATACAATATTGGTCTATATCATCTAAATTTTTAAAATAAATGTGTTAGTATATATTCAGATAGAAATTACTTTTATAAGTCCTATTCCAAATACCAAGTTAACTTTAAAACACAAGTCTTTGATGTATAATTATTATAAAAGTAGTAAATTATTAGTATATAAATTTCCTTGCATTAATTTTATAAAATCAGTTTTTTATTATAACTGACCTCTGACTATCTCAATAAGTCTTGTTTCCTTGACAAAAAGGACTTTGCTATATTCTCAGCATAGACAGCCTGGTTAAAAGTTCAACATGACCATATCAAAGTTGTATGAACTATTCCACACAACCAGTGGAGGGAAGTTCAGGTGTGTATACAAATCATCTGGTTGGCTATGTAAGTAGCCAAAGGCTACTTACCTCATCTAGAACTCTGCAACATTCATTCAACATAAAGAATTTAAGTTAGTTATATATTTAAAATTCTTGAGATACTGTGTAGTTGATGTTCATGCTTGGCCTTCTGAAATATTTAAAAAATAAAATGTTCAAAGTAATATTATCATTTCTTAACTAACCTTCAGGTTTTTACTGAGAGTGATGTTAAAGAAGGCTGATTTCTTTCACCAGCATACATCAGGGAAATACGTCCACTCTACTTATTGAATTTCCCCAATAGATAGAAAACTCCCAGGAGGCAAGGGAAACGTTCTTGATGGCTTTCAACTTTAAGCATTTGACCTAGTACAGAGCATACAGCAGCTTCCCAATAGATATTTGATGAATTGTTTTTTTGTTTTGAGAAGGGGATAGTTGGCAGGATTGGGCACGGCCAGGAGTGATGCTCTGCATCATTCTGGATCAAAAACATTCCTTCTACTTTTGGGAATGTTGTGTGATTACTTCTCGGTTCTTTATTGTAGTTCAGATTTTTGAGAGTTTGGATAATTGAACCTGATAAAAGGTTTATAATTGTGCTTGTTATCAGGAACCTTGTGAAGTCAATGCTTTAGGAAGGACTTTTCACTGCATACAAGAAAAATAAACTTCAGGCCAAGGGTGTATGGATGCAGCCCAGTTTCCTGAGGGACTAGAACCAAAGGCCAGAAAGCCTGCAGGGAGCCAGGAAGCAAGCTCTCTCCCTCCTCTTTGTTTTTCTCTCTGTGGATTTATTTTTCTTTCCCTCTTTCTGCAGATGTTTTCACTGCCTCAGGGCACACAACTCCAAACACTGCTGATCCACAGCTCCCCAGTGCACATCTTTTCTGTTGGAGAAACCGGGACAGGCTGAGTGAGGTGAGCATTTCTGACTCAATTCCAGACTTCTGTGAGAGAGACTCTAATCCGTCAAACTCAGGCCAGGGGGATAGTCTTCACTCGACATTTTCTGTGATAACAAAGACGAGGGTAACAGGCATTGCAGAACTGATTTTCGTTTTTTAAAGAAAAATGTGTACTGTGTATGTATACAGGGTGGGGCAAAAGTAGGTATACAGTTGTGAGTATGCGTAACAGAGTTTATTCTTGCCCCACCCTGTATGTAGTACATGCTAGTGAAAAGCATAATTATAACAGTGAACTCTATATTCACAGAAGCATTGGAGGGTTCCTTCCTTGAAGGGTGAAGAGTAGTAAAAGACATACATCCCCCATCAGGTCCATCTCTCTGGGCACCTAGGACACTTCTCTTGACCTTTGCTTTAAGAGAAGACTGAAGATGCCCAGGAAATTGCAGCTGAATCTGCTGGTCCCAGTATCTTGTCAAGCCCTTCCAGTGAGTAAAGTATGAAGAGTTTAAAACAGAGTAAATAATGTGCAGAAATTAAGTGGTGTCAAGGAGCCAGTCCAAAGTCACACAGTGATACTATGATTTTAATGACATACAGAAACACAAGATAGCACAGCAGCCCCAGAGGTACTGCAGCTGCAGGCGAGCCGCTGATGGGGCTTCCAGTGGCTGCAGGCAACAGGGCCCCAGCAGAGGAGGAAGAGCGCAAGGGTGGGTGGCGGTGGCCGTCCTTGCAGCAGTCTGTTTCATTGTGCTTAATGGGTTGTCATGTGGATTGAAAAATGTACGTCTAAATCTATTTCTGGCTTTAAAATGTGTGAAGGAAACATGTAACTTATTTTTTCATTTTTGTCAAGTTAAAGACAAGAGACAGATGCCCTTAAAACATATGCATTTTATAAGAAGGAGTTCCTATTCTTTGGTGTGCATCTTTGGAAACAAAAATCAAGGAAAATAGGTCATCCCTCTAAGTTTTCCAGAGGAATACTGGCAATAGAAAGAATAGAGTAAGCACTGGTAACTAATGGAGATTAGAGAAATGAAACCAGAGAAGATGTTCAAAATTTTTTAAAAAAGAACTTGTAAAGGAAAAACAATGAAGTAAGTGTTGATGTATCTTGAATTCAATTGTTAAATGTCAAAAGTACTGAAGATATAAATAACCTTTTAAAATAGAAACATGTGAACACTTGTAGAAATTCCCTCTCCAGAGGTGTTTGGAAATCGTCAAAGCTTAACGATATCCTTTTTGAACAACCAGTCAGAGCACATTGGGAATGAAAGCAATCTGGAAGAATAAAGGCACATTACCAATAAAACAAATATATTCCTGGGAGGGGGCGTTATGACAAATTTAAGTTCAACTATAGTGCCTTAAAGAAATATCAAAGAAAACATTATAAAGCAAAATATTGTAGACATTTATTTATGCGAAAGTATTTTTGAGCACATCCTATTTTCCAGGCTCTGTGCTAGGCATGGGGATTACACTGGTAAATACGATGGATGCTGTCCCCACATGGATGCCCCTGCCCAAGCTCTGAGTGGATCAGGAAAATATCATAGTCACCAAATCCAGTAGCTGTGTGGGAACCAAAAGATTAGTTAGTCCAAACTTTTATTTTATATATGAAGAAACTGAGGCCCAAAGTGCCATATCAGTGAAACTGGTTATGCTTTTAGCCTCTCTAGTTCTGCTATCTAAATAAAGCATTTCTTGTCTTGTAAGTCCTTCTAAAGCTCTCAAATTGTATGCCATATAACGAGTGAAGCTATTAATTCATTGACTGTGAAGTGTGGAGTGGGGTAAAGGGGAGAGCAATAGGGAAAATGGTGGGACAACTGTAATTGAACAATAAAAAAAAACTCTTTATAGGCTTTCATAATTCCTGTGCATTCCTGGAAATAAAACAGGAAATCAGAGTAAAAAAATACCAAGTTCCAATTTTCAATGTCTAATTCAGTTTTTTTAAGGAAGTGTTAGCCATGTGATTCCTATTACCATCAAAAACAGTCATATTATGTGATACTGACCATCTGTTTAGGATATGGCAGATGCACTTGGGAAATCCAGAATAATGGGAACTCAAAACCATCTTCGTTACAGAGGCTATTGGTCCAAGAAGACGTCACTTTGGTCAGATGTGGATGAGGCATTGTTAGATGGACCATCTGGTTTCACACCTACCTGTGCTCTAGACTTCATGTGATAACCGTCCCTTGATTGTCTGACCGGTGTTGTACTGTACAGTTAGCACAATGCTTGCCACCCACAAGGATGTTGTGACAATTGCTGAAGTAAATGCTACGAAGTGTTCTGAGCAATTCAAAAGAAGGACGCTGGCTAATTACCTAAAATCATTACTCACCCACAGGTACAGCTCCTTTTTTAATATACTCTTAATATGGTAATATAAAAGAGCATTCCTCAGGGTACATTTGAATGTCTCTGTGTGTTTCATTCCATTTGTTATCCATTCTAACTTTTAAATTAATTCTGATTTTTAGGATGTTAACCTGGTGCTAAAGGAGACCGATCATCAGTTTAATAATTACACATGTGTCACCACGTTTGAAAAGAGAAGTATTTGGGTCTCTAGAGTCTCCCCGTCTGCTAATCTATGACAAAAATGAATTTGGTTGTGATTTCCTCTCTGAATTTGGATCATTTGGCCATGAACTCAGATATGTTCGAAACACATGTTTGAGAATCTATTTGGCTAGATGACTTGGATTGAAGCCTCAAAATTAAAAAAGAAAGAAAAAGGCACAACTACATACAAGCTAATAAATGGAAATACCTGACAGCATTGAAGCTGATGGTGACCTAAACCAACACAGATTACTTTTTGTACAGTTGTCTTTATTTACCTTCCTCCCTTTCTTTTTTTCAAATAACATTATATTGAGATATAATTCACATGTCAAAAATTTACTTTTTCAACACATTTAATCCCATGTTTTTAGTATATTCACAAGGTTGTACAACCATCAGCATAAATTTCACAACATTTTCATCACTCTAGAAAGAAACCCATTAGCAGTCATTCCCCATTTCCCCTCCCTGAAGCCCCTGGCAACTACTTCCCTACTTTCTGTCTCTATTTATTTGCCAATTCTGGATATTTTATGTAAATTGAATCATGGAATATGTGTCCTTCAGTGTCTAACTTCTTTCAGTCAGCATAATACTTGCAAAGTTCATTCATCTCCATTCTTTTTATAGCCAAATAATATTCTGTTGTATACATACCACATTTTGTTTATCCATTCATCAGTTGATGGACATTTGGGTTCTTTCTACCTTTTAGCTATTATGAATAATGCTGCTGTGAATATTCATGTATGAATTTTGTGTGGACATATGTTTTCAATTCTCTTGGATGGATACCTATGACTAGAATTGCTAGGTTATATGGTACTCTATGTTTAACTTTTTGAGGAAGTGAAACTGTCTTCCAAAGCAACTTCATCATTTTCATTCCTGCCAGCAAAGAATAAGAGTTAAATTTCTTTATATCCTTGACCACTTTTGTCCAAATTGTTTATGATAGCCATCCTAGTGGTAAAGTGATATCTCATTGTTTTGATTTGCATTTGTCTAATGACTAATGATGTTGAGCATGTTTTCATGATTGTTGGTGATATGTATATCTTCTTTAAAGAAATATGTAAGCTCTTTGCTTATTTTTAATTGGGTTATTTTTCTTTTTATTATTGAATTTTAAGAATTCTTTATATATTCTGGTACAAGTCCCTTATCAGATATGTGATTTACAAATGTTTTATCCCATTCTATGGGTTATTTTTCACTTTTCTGAAATGAAGCACAAAAATTTTTAATTTTGATGAAGTCTTACTTATTTTCTTTTGTTATTATTGCTTGTGCTTTATGTGACATATCTAGGAAATCATTGCCTAATCAAAGGTCACAAAGATTTACTCCTATGTTTTATTTTAAGAGTTTCATAATTTTCAACTCTTCCATTTAGGCATTTGATCCATTTTGAAGTAATTATTTGATACAATGCAAGGTCAGGACCCAACTTCATTCTTCTGCATGGAGATATCTAGTTGTCCACTTGAATTGCATTGGTTGGCTCCCTTGTAGAAAATTAATTGACTATAAATGTAAGTTTATTTCTGGACTTGTAATTCTATTCCATTGATCTATATGTCATTCCTAATGCCATTACCACACTGTCTTGATTACTGTAGCTTTGTAGTATGTTTTGAAATAGGGAAGCATGAAGTGATTTCTGGGAAGAAAAGCTGGCTGAAATTTTGATGTGTATTCCATTGAATCTATAGATGAATTTAAGGAGTACCACAATTTTAACAATGAGTCTTCCAATTCATGAGCCTGGGGAGTCTTTCTATGTATTTAGATCTTGTTTAATTTCTTTCAATGATGTCTTAGAGTTTTCAGTGTACAAATCTTTTACTTATTTTCTTACATTTATTCCTGTTTTATTTCTTTTGATGCTGCTGTAAATGATATTGTTTTCTTAGCTTCAATTTCACATTCTTTGTTGCTAGTATATAGAAATATATTGATATTTGTTTGTTGATCTTGTATTTTGCAAACTTTGACTTTGTTTATTAGTTCTAATATTTTTACTAGATTCCTTAGGATTTTTCTATATGCTAGATCATGTCAGCTACAAATAGAGATAGCTTTGCTTTTTTTCTTTCCAAATGGATGCCTTCTATTTCTTTTTCTTGCCTAATTGCTCTGTCTAAAGCTTCCAGTACAGTGTTGAATGGAAGTGGCATGAATGAATATCCTTGTCTTTTTTCTTATCTTAAGGGGAAATCATCTAGTATTTCTCCATCATGTATAATGCTGTGGGGGGTTTTTTGTAGATGTCTTTTATCGGGTTGATGAGGTACCCTGTGTGGCTTTCTTTAAATGCCATTGATGGGCAAGGCTGAATTGTTAAAACTAATGAGAGCTGAAAGTACTTTTAGGATTTCATGTCCTTTTCAGTATTGTAATTAGAGATAAAAACAATGTTCACTAGAAACAGGTTATGTATTTTGTTTTCTGGAAAAGGCTGCATGTTGCAGAAGGAATTTTTCTATATCTCTTTTCTTACCCTCCAAGCATGCTTCCTTATCTTTCACCACATGAGAACAAACAATTGATTGAGGCAGGCAAATATAATAGCTTCTTTCCAAACTATCCTTATGATTGTGGGATGCAGTACACTTGTCCATACATTTCAATAGCACACATGCCATGAATGTTATATAAAACAAGCTGCAGGAAGTCAGTAAAGGTGCCAACTCCAGAAAACTATCTCCATAAACTTCTAAGAAGAAAAGACATTGTCAGATCCACTGAGAATTTAGTTCTCCAGAAATCTGGGCAGTTAGGACTTGATCCACATCCTGGGGGAAAAAAACTCCGCTGATTTGGTGGTGATCCTGGTGATGATGATGAGATGATGCAGCACTATCAGTTTTACAGTATGAGAGCTGCTAGGTGCTAGGCGGCACCTTTAGGAAGCTGATGCCCAAGAGCCAATGCAGGACTGGCCAGCCAGGTAAAAACTGTCCCAGCCAGGGAAGACACAGTATGGCAGAATTAGTTAAGTGGCTTTGATGACTATTCTCCAATTTTCTGTTGTCTATTAGCTTGCCATTTACCCCTGTGGCCAGTATTCATCCCCCACTCTCAACTTTTAGCTCTTTGCCTTCAGCTCCACGTAATGCCGAGCGACCAGTAAGTACTAACTTTGACTACCATGTGAACCTCTGCCTTAAGTGGCAGAATAGAAACACCATGTGTCTCCTGTTTTCTGGAAGTGAACCTGCGCACACTTCAGGTTTGTTTCTGCTCAACCTTGCATAATTTATGTGTGACACTTACAATCTGAAAAGCAAACCATAACATTAAAAAGAATCATTAAGGTCTACCTCCTGTGCTTTCAGAGCCAAGTAACAAAAGGGTTGCTAAGAGTCTTAATAGCAAGGCCAATTTTAATTTTACTCTTTGAATTGAGAACCAGCTTTGCTACCTTTAATAGAAGAGATTATTCTTTGCTTATTTCCATTCTGTCAGTGGCCAACATCTTAGGTAAGAATTATAGGAATAAAAAACTTTAAAGGAACAAAGAATCTTCCTCTGCTTTTAGGTGAAACCATAATCTAATCACAGAGTAAGTTAGAAGTCAGGTACTTGGAAATTATCTTCTTTCTCTAAAGATGGCATCATTTATCCCTATCTGATAACTTCTGCTTGGTGGAAGTGGGGGAAAGAGAGATGGTGAAAAGAGAAGGGATGGGACACATGAAAACTGACAACAGTACTATATGGTTTTCTGGTCTCATTGGGGAATTTGGGTATTTCTCACGAAGTGCCATTGATCCCTGTGAGACATATATGTGTAGCGCTCCCTGCTAGCCTGGAGAGTCCGGGAACTTTTAGAAACCAATGGTGAGAACTAAAGAACTGCATGGAACACCTGGCAAAAGGTGAAGAATTGGTGGGTGACAGGAGATGAGACTTGGTATGTAATTTGGGCCACACTAAAGCAAACAATGAGACAAAGAGGAGGAAAGGCAGGATGCTTCTGCTAAAGCCTTGATGATTATCACACTGAGAAGCTGTGGGCAAAGTGGAGAGCCTGCTCAGGTCTGGGCTGCTGATCCAGCTCTGTGATCCTGGGCTTCCTGCCTAGCTCTCAGATAAGACAGCATCTCCTCTGAGGCTTCTCACGTGGCCTCCCTAAGAATCCCAGGAGGGGGATTTTTCTATTTAGCTACTTGATAATAAAATTTAAGTCTCAATTTTCAGACAGTTTAAAGAAAGGACAATAGCTAATGTCATAGTGAAAGCCTAAAAGACAGAAACAATTAAGGAGATGATCATGAAACTCTAAAAACCATTTCCGAGATTGAGTCATGGAAATGTAGGCTAAAAACTTAATAGCAATAGTCATAGTGATGAGGATAAAGAGTACCGTACTGCAGCCAAAGAAATCATTTGATTCCCACGTGGCTGTCCTAAGAGAAATGAGGCTCTAGCCTAAAGGAAATAGAAAAACTTGTTTTCGAAAAATGTATAATCTAGTTATTTTCCAGGGTATTTGTATTTGGAGGTTTATTCTGAGTAAATTTCCCCAGAGAAACATTATGTTCTCTTAGTCTCAGGATGTAGCAAGTACAAATAGCATCAGAAAAAGAAATGGAAATGGCACTGAGAAACTAGGGGTCAAATGGAAATTCTGTGCAGGTGAAATGCTTTTCAATCAGTGTATATTCCTAATCTCTCTAATAGGCATGATTTAGTTTGGGGCGGGGGCGAGGTGGGGTACTGTAGAGTGGGAGTAGGGTAAATTCTGGTATCTTTAAAACTAAAGGACTAGGAAGGGAACTGAAGAGCATGAAACCTGCCGCTTGTTCTTTCATCTGGATTGCCCTAAACCACATTCAAATAGAGATACTTTCTCAGGAATACTTCTCAGAAAGGAAAAGATTACTGAGTCCAGATGACATGAAGGCCCTGGGTGGTGGACTTTAATTTAAATTTGAAGTGGAGTGGGTTACCTAAATGCTCAGATGTTTACAAATGTTTGTAAATCCAATATTTAAATACTCTAAAAATTATTTTTAGGAAAAATGCCACAAAACTTAGTTATAGTACACAGGTAAGATTGTTAAGCAGAAATTTTTAGCAGAAGCCTCAGAATTTAGGGCTAGGAGCTCAGCCCATGGGTTCTTTATCTGTGAGAACCAAGACGGACACTGGGAAGGATGCCAAAAAGGGCACTGCTGTGAGTTTTGGGGGTGTGAGCAGACCTCCGTGCTGCGTAAACCACAACTTAAGGAGCCCCATATTTATGTAAGAGTTTACTATTCTAATCAAATACAATTCAAAATAAGATTTAATTTTCACATTTCAGTTTTAACACATTTTATTATATACTGAATTATTTATTGTACTGCATAAAATTAGATATATTAACTTTGTATTATTTCTTCTCATTTTTCCATTTCTTCAACATCTATAACTAAGGTCAGTGTTAAGTTATATCCCAATGCCAAGTACTATTTGATGGTCATCTTTTTTCTTCTCAACTTTATCCTCATGTACATGCTTATTTGATTCAGTATCAGCCCCTCAGTACCTGAGCCTGGGCTCCAGGCCGGGGTTCTCTGTGCCTAAGTATTTTATCCCAGCATTGCTCTGCTGTCCCCTCATCCTACCCACCTCTACTCCAGGATTTGAGCAACTGCTTTCTGCTCCCATTCCTGCCCGTTGGTTCTTGGGTGATGAAAGGCTGGAGGTGGCAGGAACTCTTGGCCATGACATTAAACTGCAATCTTCCACAGAATGGGCAACAGTAATGTTACTGTGTTGCAGGTGGGGAAGAGAGAGACCAGGAATGCTAAAATGGAGGGTGAAGAATGGAAGGGAGAAGATGGGCCTAGTGAGATTAGCCTAGGGATCCCTAAGACCTTAGATTCCTTGGTAAATTATAGAAAATGCCAGGAGCACCCCAGCACTAGGAAAATAAAGCTAGCAAGAGGAGACCTCTTTCAGACAGTAATGGATGATATATGTCACCCAGCTCCCTTGCCTGGATTGAATCCCTCATCCCTCCAGATGCCAGGAGTGCTAGTGGCCAAAAGCCCTCAGCCATTCTTCTTCAGAATTCCCAGGACTGAAGAGAGCCCTCTTGCCCTCAGTCACAGCCTCTTCTTGTAGCGCCCTGTACTCAATGACTGGTCAAATATGAAGACTATTCCTTTAGCGCCAATAAAGAACATCTCTGAAGATCCATCTCAGCTTCAGCATTCACTGTGAGCAACATTGAGGCTTTCCTTGAGACTTTGTCACAGCCTGACGTCTCCTCTGCCCATGCTTCTTTCCCTTCCCTTGCACTGGTGGCGATGCCAAGAGCACTGCCTATGACACACTCTGTCCCCAGGCTCCAGCTCAGTCTGTTCCCTGGGAGCCCAATCCACAGGCTGGGTGTATTTGTAAAACACAGAGGTTATGACATCAATAACACAGGTAAAAGAAAAAATAGATGAGTTGGACTTTATCAAAATTAAAAACATTTATGAATCAAAGAATACTATCAACAGAGTGAAAAGCCAACCTACAAAACAGAAGAAAATATTTTCAAATCATATATCTGATAAAGGATTACTATCTAGAATACATGAAGAACTAACAACAAAAGACAGATTTAAAAATGGGCAAATGTCTTAACCATTTCTCTAAAGAAGATACATAGGTGGCCATAAGCACATAAAAAGATACTTAACATAACTGATTATTAGGAAAATACAAATTGAAACCACAGTGAGTTACCACTTCACACTCATTGAGATAGCTATTATAAAAATGGAATAAAAAACCAGAAAATAACAAGCATCACTGAAGATGTGCAGGAATTGGAACCCTTGTGCACTACTGGTGGGAGTGTAAAATGGTTCAGCCACTGTGGAAAAGAGTATGGAAGTTTTCCCAAAAATAATTAAAATAGAATTACAATATGAGCCAGCAATTCCACTTCTGATATGTACCCAAAAGAATTGAAAACAGACACTCAAACGGATATTTGTATACTCACGTTCATAGCAGAATTGCTCACACTGGTCAAAAGGGGGAAACAACCGAAAAATATGTCAATAGGTGAATGGATCAAAATGTGGTAATGTGGTTATAAAAAGGAAGGAAATTCTGACTACAACATGGATAAACCTAGAGGACATTATATCAGGTAAATTAAGCCAGTCACAGAAAGACTAATACTGTTTGGTGCCATTTACCTGAGTAAGTCTCAAGTCCATGGAGACAGAAAGTAGAGTGGTGGCCACCAGAGGCTGGAGGGAGGGAGTAATGGGGAATTAGTGTTTAATGGGTACAGCGGTTCATTTGGGGATGATGAAAAAGTTCTGGAGATAGATAGTGAAGGTGGCTGCACAATAATGTGAGTGTACTTAATGCCACTGAATTGTACACTTGAAAAGGTTAAAATGATCAATTTTATGTTTTGTATATTTTACCACAAGAAATTAATTAGTTAAGAAACTATAGGGGTAGGATTAGATGTGTTTCCAGTTTCCCTTTGTACATTAAATTACCTTCACACTCAAATTTGACTTGGTGTGATTGATTTCAGGGGCTAGATTATAGCAGTTCTCCATTTCAGCTGCAGATTGGAAACATTTTGGGAGTTGGGTTTTTTTAAATGATACCTTGGTTCCACTGTAGTGATTCGTTTGTAATTGTTAAGAGGCCTAGCTTTGGTAGGTTTTTAAAAGCTGTAGGTGATTCTAAAATACAAACACAATTGAGATTTACTGGACTAGAGGAACCCCAGCCCACACCTTCCCTTCCCACTTGCTGTTGCCCCTGAGGATTTGGGCACCTGCTTATCTTTCCTAGCTAGCCTTATCATTCTGATTCATCCCCTCCTACACACACCCAAGCTACAGCTGAACCAGATGACTTGTCATTTATCCTCTCCTGTCAAACCCTATCTGACCCCTTTTCCTTTGCTGGTGTTTCCTCTGACAAGATTGCCCTTCTCTGACTGTTTCCAGTCCTAGTGGATGCCTTCTTTGAGAAATGTGCCCTTGGCATCCACTACTAGGCTGTGCCAGCTCCCTTCCTCTGAACTCTGGAAATGCTTCGTGTGAAGCCCCTACACTGTGACCTTATCACAGAGGCAGGAAATCCCACTCCCCATTGCTGGAGTTGTCTTTCTTCCTGTGTTCCCAGGTGTAATGCAAGGCGCCAAGGAAGACATAAGTTACCATAAACAAATAGATTTCTTTGATACGAGATAATTCAGTTCACACGTAAATAGCAAATTTTTAAGTAAACGCATTCAGAAAAATTAGTATATCATTATGAATAAGGCAGTTTTCTTTTTTTCTCTATTAAATGTAATCTATTGGGGTGACATTGGTTAATAAAATTATATAGACTTCAAGTATACAATTTTATAAAATGTCATCTGTGTATTACATTGTGTATTTACCATTCAAAGTCAAATTTCCCTCCATCACCGTCTATCTGATCCCCTTTACCCTTTACCACCTCACCTTTCCTCTGGTAATCACCATACTATTGTCTGTGTCTATGAGTTTTTGTTTGTTTGTCTTGTTTATTTACTGCTTCCAGTTTTATATTCCACATATGAGTGAAACCATATGGTTCTTGATATTTTTCATATGACTTATTTTGCTTAGCATGATATTCTCAAGGTCCATTCATGTTGTTGCAAATGGAGGTATTTCATCCTTTCTTATGACTGAGTAGTATTCCATTATATATGTGCACCACAGCCTCTTTATCCGAGATCTTCTGAGGGACATGTTGTTTCCACTTCTTGGCCACTGTGAATAACACTGCAATGAATGTAGGGGTGCACATATTTTTGCAAATAAATGTTTTCAGAATTTTTGAGTAGATACCTAGAAGAGGGGTTGTGGGTTCATAACCCTATTCTTAATTTTTTGAGGAATCTCCATACAGTTTTCCATAGTGGCCGTACTAGTTTACATGCCCACCAGCAGTGAATGAGGTTTCCTTTTCCTCTACAACCTCTCCTATACTTCTTATTACTTGTCTTGTTGATAATAGCCATTCTAACAGGTGTGAGGTGGTATCTCATTGTAGTTTTGATTTGCATTTCTGTAATAGCTAGTGAAATTGAGCATCTTTTCATATATCTGTTGGTCATTTGTATGCCTTGTTGGGAAAAGTGCCAAGGCAGTTTTCTTTTAACATTAGTTGAGCCATTATTATGTGCCTAGGATTGCGCTGTTTTACTTAGACTAAGTTTCATATTGAATCTCCATGGCAACCATAGGAGGCAGGTATTACCATCTCTGTGTTAAAAATGAGGAGACAATTTCAGACAGGTTAAGAACTTGCCCAGGATTCCAGCTAGTATGTAGCAGATCTGAAATTTCAGTAGGAATACAACTGATAATTCCAGCTTCCTGATTTCCCATCTTGGGAAAATGAATAGATTGAAAATATAGGAGATCAGTGAGAGTCTAAAATCAAGACTCTCTGTGAAATCTTGCCTACTTTGCTCAGTCATCCCTCTGCTTACTTGCAAGTAGGTATTTAAATAACAAACACAAGTCTAGAAGGTGACCACCATAAGACCCTTGTTCCTAATATACACTACAATTAAATTCAGCCCAATAATATTTACTGAGGACCTATCATGTGCCAGAAACAGTGCAAGGTGTCTGAGTTCCTAGCAGAGAAGATACTAGATCTTTGCCAAATACAGAGTTTTCACTCTAGTGGGGGCAAGAGGTACACTACCAACAGACACTCCCAGCACAACAGTACGTGTTCGTACAATCGGGGTATACACTGACAGCTGTGCTAGTGCAGGGGGGCCAGGTTTCCCGAGAAGTCCGAGGAACTAACATTTGAAATCAGTTTTGTTGTGTGACTAGGAGATGACCACATTGGAAAAAAAGTTGAGCAAGTGCAAAAGCACAGACTCAAAGGACTTCGTGGGTTGGGAACAAGCCAGGGAGTCAGGGTGGTAGCAGGGAATGGTGGGCTGGGAATGGGGACAGATTGTAAGGGATGGTCTGTATTATCCTAAGTAACTCTGACCTTATCCTGTGGGTTTAGAAGAGAGTAACATAATTAGATGTATATTTTAGAAAAAGAATTATTCTGGTGGCAACATGGAAGTTTGAATGAGAGAACAGTTAGAAATGAAAATGAAAGTTTAGGGCTTGACCAATTAAAAAAAGAGTGAGAAAAAAGAAAAAGTCAAGAATCCCAGTTTTCTAGTCTAAGCAACTGACTTAATTGAATTAAAGACCAGAATATAGCATTTTTGTATTCAATTTGATTTCATGGAATGCAAAGTGCCCAAGGGACATTCAGATGGAGGCAGAATTAATATAGGTGGTATGATAACATGATGCAAAATATCAGGTTAGGGAGGCTGCAGAGTAAAGCATTAGCCATATTTTAAAAAATGGATTCCAGACTGCCAGATGACATTAAAACATACCTAGGAGGCAGGGTGGTACAGTTGACATGGACTTTGGAGTTAAAGAAACTCAACCTTCCTGACTTGGTTACTTAGTGCCGTATGACCTTGAGGATGTTACCTAGCCTCTCTGAATCTCACATGTGAAATTGAAACAATACTGACCTGTTTTGCAGGGTTGTATACAGATTAGCAATAATGTTTGCAAACAGTACTAGACTAACTGAGTTGGCGCATAGTCATTTTTGTTAAAGCTCATAGGTGAAAAGGATTGGGAGAGGGGACTGTACAGTGTTCAAAAGAAAGAAAAAGAGACCAGGGAAGAGACTAGTTGCCTAAAGTGCCTGGATTAAAGCAATATGGACTTACCATCTGTAGAGAAACGGATTGTCAGATCTATAGCCTTGTTCAGGTTCCAGAAATAGGCATTGGGGCAGGATGAAGACCATGACTGCCTTTTCTATTTGATCCCCTCTAGCCATTCTCACAGGATTAAAATCGTTGTACCATTAGGATTGGTCTTCAGGGAGATCCTATCTATGCCCCTTCCCCTCCACTTCCTGAGAAGGAAAGACTCTAGGGAGGCAGAGAAGGAGGAGGCACCCACAGTAGGACAGAAGGACCATTGACATCTGCTTATTCATACCTGGATTTCCTTTCAGAGTGTAACACATCATTCCATTTTATAATACAGAAAAAATTCAAGTGAAATTCACTAATTCCAAATTAGAATCAGTTGATTAACTTACAAATAAAAATGATCAAAATGAGGTCTTTTTCCATCTTGATAAGAGGAAGGAATGAAAAGGGTAGGGGAGATGTGAACATGGATAGTTCTTGACTTGTGGCAGCATAGCTGCAATCTTCATGTGGCATTCTTCTTGTGTGTGTGACTATGTCCGTATTTCCCTTTTTCTTAGGACGCCAGTCATGTTGGATTGCAGACACACTCCACTTCAGCATGACCTCATCTTAATGATCCTATTCCCAAGTAAGGTCATATTCTGAGATCCTGGGTGTTGGAATTTAAACATATGAATTTTGACAGGTTGGGGGTGCAGGGTACAATTCAACCCACAACAATTGTTAGTACTTCCTCAGCTCCTTCCTGAGAAGCCTTCACAGGAAGACACTAGAACTGTGAGTTCCAGGAAGGCAGGAATTCTGGCTGTCAGAGCGAAGGAACGCATTGCTACGGTTTGTTGAATCCGCGATTGCTGCCACACATTCCAATGCCAAACAAATAGTTTGTATTCTGGCAGCACCAGCCTCATTCCAAGACTAATGCTGATAATCCTTCCCTTGTACCCATCTCTAGTGAGCCTTCTTTCCTTCACCAACATTTTGTAGTTGCTTTTTAACCTTTTTCTTTGCCCTCTTATAAATGAATAACCAAGAAACAAGAATTAGAAACCATATAAAAAGAAAGAAATGAGAAGAAGAGCAAAAGAGAATATTTTAAAAATAACACTGCTTGTTAAAGATGGCAAATGTATTGTTTTCTGTGGCATATACAGCTGAGGGTAGAAACCTTCAGCAAGTAATTTTATAAGGCTCTGGGTGCTTGGCACCACTGGGACCAGCTAGAAGTGGTGGAGCTGACACATGGCAGCAGCTGGATGGCCCTCTGCAGTGGAAGAGTGTGAAGGCCATCTTGCTTCTGCAAACTCTATATTGGTGCAGGAATGAGCCACAGAGCTGACTCTTACCAAAGACAGTTCTCCTGTGTGACTAGGGAGAGGGGACGTGACTGGGATTGGGGGGTGCAGGAGCTTCAAGGAGGTGGGTGAGTTTGTGGAGAGAACTTGCCTAAGGGACGCTGAAAATAGGCCCATGTGCCATCTTTGTCATGCTTGCTATAGGTCACATACACCTACTCTTGGAAAGCTTCCCATGTAGGCCCTGAGGCATAAAGAGCTGTGAACACCTGGCTTATATCAGTTGGATAATTTTACATAACTCCTACATAGCCAAGTAAATTGACACCGGATTAGAGGCCTGGCACCTAACATAACAGACACAGAATCTAAAGCAAGTTTGCAATAATTAAAGTTAATTTTTAAAAAAATTTAAATGCATCATCCATATTTATGCTATGTCTATTTACTGATATTTAACTCATTACTAATAAATCAATAGCAGATATGAAGAATATGGCAAATTATTTGTAAGTCAGAAAGATTATATATTTTTCCAGAACTGATCTGAAATTACAGAGATTTCAGGAGCTTTATCTGTGATATTCTTCTGGGCTTGCCACCTATCCAGGTGAAAATGAAAGTGGAGCCCAAGAGCTTCTGTTTCTGTGTCTACTTGATAACAAGTAGTAAAGCAATAGGAAACAGACTTCTCAGCACATGCTTTAATCTTAAAATGGTAGGTGTTTGGCTTTATAAAAATCCAGCCTAACTTTTGTAGATTTCTTCTCTTCCATTTTTTGATCTCTATCCTGCATTTACAAACAGAGAAAACAATAACTTTTGTGTTAGTTAATCTTCACTAATATCAACATAATGGGGAAAACATTCATCACAGCATGGTTTTATAAGAAATAACATCTCATTTTACTGTGCAAATTAAATCTGCTTAAAATGGCATAAGCCCATGCCCACAGTCAGTGTTTGATAAATGATGGTTGAAACAAATTGTAGACAGCGGGGACGTGGAGTGCTACTACCACAAAAACAAATGAACAAGCAAACCTTACCATTTGTAGTGTAGTGTGGTATTTGGGAGCAGCAAAATACAAGTCAAGCTAAGATGTGGATGAGGTGTGTCCTTAGGCTTCCGGTTAATTCCTAGTAATTCTTAAGGTATGAAGTTTGGTCATAAGGTTATTCAATAAGGTCATTGTTGTATACAAACTACGACTCTGCTGGTAGCAAGATATTTTAAGTCTGTGTGGCAACATGGTAAAACGGATCTCGGTAACTATGCCTCAATTACATTTAGATGAAAAATAGTTGCTCTCCGAGTTAATAGATAAGGTGGATTCTTTAACTTGAGAACCACAGTAAAAAAATAACTTATCCTACTAAACTGGATAGTCAGCAGTTTATCAAAGTAGTTTGCAATGTTTTGGGGAAAAATCTAAGCATCACTTGATGCTATTCCAAGTGGAAGGTCAGCAGTGCCACAAGTTATGAAAAGAATCAATGACTAGCATTCAAGACAAATCTTTAATCCATTAAAACATTCTGTAGAAAAGCAGTTATAAGTTACAATTTAAAATATTATTTGTAAGATTGGCTTGCTTGGAATGAAAATCAGTTTACTAAAAACGCTTCTAAGCATCTTTGGATAATTTCTATAAATAGAATAATTTTGAGAATATCTGAATCCTGAGAAAGCCCATTAGCCTTACTCTCTCTGAGTCTTCTCTTCCTCTCTCACTAAAGGTCCTCATCTCAGCCCAAAACAATGATTTTTCAACCAAGGAAGATTTTTGTCCCCTGAGACACATTTGGCAATATTTAGAAATATAGTTGGTTGTCACAACCAGAGGGGAGGTGTGACATAGTGAGAAAAGGAAGTGCTATTGGCATCTGGTAGACAGAGAACAAGGATGCTGGTAAACATCCTGCAACGCACAGCACAGCCCCATAGTAAGAATTATCTGGCTCCAAATATCAATGGTTCAGAAAGAAACACTGGCCTGGAGCTCTGGCTGGATAGCTCAGTTGGTTAGAGCATCTTCCACTGAGGTGATACACTGATACACAGATTGTGGGTTTGCTCCCTGGTCAAGGCACATACAAGAATCAACCAATAAATGCATAAATAGGTGGAACAATAAATGGTATTTCTCTCTCTCCCCCTTCCTCTCTATGTCTAAAATCAATTTTTGAAGGGAGGGAGGGAGGGAAGGGGGAAGGGGGGAGGGAGGAAGACTGACCTGGAGATGTAAATGGGCGGGTGTGTGTGTAGGTGTGCAGTATTGGCATGCAAGTAGAATGTATCCATACTGGAATTCTAAAAGACCTTTGAATCCCTCAGAAACTGTCAGTCTTACAGATCAGCAGTTCCAATAATGAAATTCAACATTCAAACTAGATGGGATGAAAGCTCACAATGGATTATTTTTATTCTTTGTTCCACCCCAGTCCCTCAAGTAAAAGTTCTAAAGGAAGCATGTGGCTGTGTCTTGGGCTAGGATTCTCCACTGCTGTATGGGGCACCTCTGTATATTTAACAACGGCTATATGTGGGCATTTTTTTATTTCACCCCTTTCAGTTAGATGTGTTTTGTTCTTAGCACCCTCCAATCCCTTGGTCAAGACAACAGGACATTGTCAGGTAATGTATTTCCTTTCCAGAGAGCTGTTTTGTGGATAGTATTGGAGTCTTTATTTAGCATTCATAAGATTTAGGGGACTTCAGGATAATTTTATTTTCATGTATCATTGATCACTTATGGCGAGTACCTTTATTCTCTTCAAAACCATACAGCACACTTATTTCTATTTCCCCATCCAGTCCCCTATCTCTCTGACCACAGCTTGAAATGACTGTATTCTTTACCAGTCTTTTTTTATTGTTGTTCAATTACAGTTGTCCCATTTTTCCCCCATTACCCTCCCCCTTCCCTACCCACCCCCCACCTCTTACGTTCAGTCCTCCCCTGTGCCCTTGCCTTGTCCATGGGTCCTTTACACGTGTTCCTTGACTTGGCCCTTCCCCTTCTTTCTCCATTATGCCCCCACCCCCGCCAGTCACTGTCAGTTTGTTCGTTATTTCCATGTCTCTGCAGTCTTTTTGAGGCAGGTCACCACCTCTTTTTATGAACAGTGACCAGCCATGGTACACCCTCGTGAGGGGGGTTTTGGTTCAACTAAAACTTTAGCCAGCATTTGAGGCTTTCAAAGTACAACTCATAGATACCATATATTCCAGTCATGTTGGTAGATATCACACAAGAAATTTTAAGTCAATAAGTCACAGTCTAAGCAAAACCACCTACCAACAACCTTCAGACAAACAAAAGGGCAGGAAAAAAACCCCAGCAATGTTCCATACAATTAATCTGTACAAAACAACACAATTAATATATTTTTAAACAGTAATAACTATAGGATGCCAGAGCTGGGTGGGACGTTATGAACTGCTTAGGTGGGGTACGTGGCATACTAGTGCTGGCTTCTTACTGTTTTTTCTCTGACTTTATTTTGGTGATGAAGATATGAAAGCTTCAGGAGGGGAAGTGACTTGGCCAAACTGATACAGGGGAGCTGAGCAAAGTCAGAACTGGAAAAACAATGTTCACCTTGTTCCACATATATAAAAGACTGAAAACACAAAGGACTGTGATATTTATATGCATACTTTTTCCATTTTTTCCACTGCTTTCTTTTTCTCCCCTTACTGTTTAACCCAACTTTTCTAATTCATTTCACAGACTAATTTTGAAATTAGAAAACATATTTTAATGCAAATAATGCCTTTTTAAAAAATGTTGTAAACACCCACAATGTTTTTATGCCTTGTGACTTGATGCCAACTGTATATATTCATGGGTGGATGGGTATATTTGGATCTATAAATGTCATTTGTATATTCATATACATTTGTATGCCAGATTTCCAAATTGAGTTGATTCCCTCACCTCCCAGAAAGACAGCACCCCTGATATTTTGATAGCATAGTCATAGCTCTGGAGTTCTATCAGGGGAGTTTGTGTTAATATAAGTTTATGGTAAAGGTAAAAATGCATGGATGGCTTAGTAGTTTTCTTCCAGTGATACCATCTTTTCCTAGAAAAGATAAAAGAAATCAATGCTTTTCTATGGAAGGGAAGGAGAGTTAGATCTAAAAATAGGAAGCATCTCAGGCTTTAGGGACTTTTCTAGAGAATTCTTTTTTTTCTTTGCTTTGCAGAGCTCCCCTGACATGGGGCATAAGTTCACCTGCCTACAGATGTGCATGCAAACCTGATTCTTTGTTTCCTGTAATCACCACCTGAAGTATATAAGTGAAGCTCATAATTTAATTTATCTTAATGTTTATCTTTAAACTTTAAGCATTATTTCCTGGCAAGTATACTTGGCAAGTTTTCTATTGAAATTGTATATATAATATGATATCAATTTTTAAAAATTGTGTGTGCATGCATACAGTAGAAAAAGTCATATGAATTTTTACCAAGATGTTAACAATGGTTTTCTATCAGTGGCAGGTCTTTACTTTGTAGTTAATCTGTACTTTTTATAAAGCTTGCTTTGTCTTTAATATTCAGAAAAATATTATTTAAACACAGAATGTTTATGTAAAGCCTTGTCCCTCTGAATCACTGAAACTTGCAGCTTGTTCTAGCCAATAAATTTATTGACTACCTAGGTAAAATGCTTTGACTGTTTTACAGAGATCAAGCCTGTCAGCTAACAGAGATCCTCAGACTACCTGCTCTGTGTTCATAGCTGCCTGCTAGGAGTTCTGGAGACAGTGGGGAACAAGAGAGCGTTTCTGTCTCCAGGAGCTTGTATATTATAGAAGCAGAAAATAATAGTTGTTATGATGCATAGCATAAAAAAAGATATTTTTGAGTAATTAACAGATAGTCTCTTGGAGGATGGGGCTGCTTTAACTAGGGGGGTCATAGAAGGCCTTGCTGAAGAGGTCACATTGGGTTGAAGCCTAAATATTCAAAGGAGGTAGCTTTGTGAGGATATGCCCTTTAACAGAGGGAACAAGGGAAGGAAACACCTGAGGTGAAAATGAGTTTGATACAGTAATTCCCTCTTATTCACAGTTTCTCTTTCTGCAGTTTCAATTATCTGTGGTCCAAAATTAATAAATGAAAAATTCCAGAAATAAATAATTCATACATTTTAGATTGCATGCCATTTTGAGTGGTGATAAAATCTCACGCATCTTGCTCCAACCCACCCAAGGCATGAATCCTTGCTTTGTCCAGAGTAGCCACGCTATACAGCTCCCCGACAGAAGCCATCGTGAGTTCAGATCAGCTGTCTCCGGTACCACGGTGCTTGTGTCCAGGTAACCCTTATTTTACTTAATAATGACCTCAAAGCGCAAGAGTATGTATGCCAGGCACTTGAACATGCTAAAGAAAGAATTTATAAAGTGCTTATCTTAAGTGAAAAGGTGGAAGTTATCAACTTAGTAAGTCACTATATCATTTTATCATCTCACATCACCGCAAGAAGAAGGGTGAGTACTGTGTAATGAAATATTTTGAGAGAGGGAAAGACCACATTCACTTAACTTTTATTACAGTATAGTTATATTTTTCTATTTTATTATTATTGTTTTTAATATCTTACTGCAACTAATTTATAAATTAAATTTTATCATAGGTATTTATTTATAGAAAAAACATAATATGAGGATGGACTCAAAAAACCAGAATTTATTTATAAAAAATTGTGTATTTATTCTTACATGTTTAAATTTCAGTTGCCTTCAAGCTATTCTCCATTTGATGCAACACACACTTTTTCCATTGCTTAGAACAGTGCTTGAACTTATCAATTTTGATGCCTTTTGGTGCTTCTATCATTTTTTGTTTCACCTCTTCCGTATCGGCAAAATGTTTCCCTTTGAGGACTTTTTTCATCTCAGGAAACAAAAAAAGTCGCTGGGGTGAGATCAGGTGAATAAGGAGGGTGGCGCATGGGAGTCATGCCCTTTTTGATCAAGAAATGATGAACACTCAGTGCAGTGGAGGTAGATGCACTCATAAATCACCCACCATGAAATGTGCAAATGCATTGAAAGAGGCTTCAAAAAAAATCACTGAAGCCGAATACAGCCTCTCACAACAATGCCAGCTGGTACATGATACAGATGGTTTCCTAGAACATTCTCCTAGTGGGGGAAGCCTGTACTACAAGGGACCCACATTCCAGAAGATAATTCTGGTTTTGGGGGGCCCCTCTTGTTTTCATGTAGAGGGTTCAGTTTGAGGCATTCACTGGGGGTCTTGGAACATATTTGCACCTAAATTTTTGTGCTAATTTTTTTAAAAGCCTATCTCAAGTTTATTAAGGGCAGCACACACACATACCCCAAAGTAAATTAAATAATAATAAATATTATAGTATGTGAGAAAATCATCTTTAATAAGAAGGAAATACTAACTCCCTTAAAGGGGTTTTTTTTTTGAGAATTAAAAAAAGAGAATGTATATAAAGCAACTGGTAAAAAAAATTATGTTGTTATTTTCTCCTGTTCCTACACTTAATTATTTGACTTTCAAATTCCAAAATACTCTGAAATCTGCCATGAATCCCTGAAGAATGAACAAACGATCATTACCAGAAAACTGGTAACTTGGCTTTTCTAGATCACTCAGTATAGGCATGGGAGAGAGGGGTAGGGGGACAAGAGACTTACACTGACGGAGTACCTGTTATGTATAATGTATACAGTTTTGTTTGGTTATTTTCTTTGATCCTTATAACTCAATGTGGTCATACCATCATTCCTAACAATAAAGACACCGCATTTAACAGAGGTTAAATTCCATACTCAGTCACATAACTAAGTGGTTCTTCATAGTTAGCTGAAATTTAAACCCAAGGCTATGTGACTGCAAAGCCCACTCTTCCGTCTGTACCTCTGGAAAGGTCTAAGCCTCATGGTGCAGAGAATGCGGGTTATATACAACACTCCTGAACACAGTAGTGAACCCCCAAACCACTTTGCCTTCTCAGTTTTCTTTCTTAATCCAGGTAGGATTAGTCATTTCCTCCTCTGCATTCCCATTTAACATCTTGTATGCGTGTCCACATTAGAGTAATTGTCGATTTACAGGCCTATTCATGTTTGCCCCCACTAGACTTCCAGCTTTTCATGGACAGTGTAGTATCTGTGTACCCTCAGTGTCTAGAACAAGACCTGCTGATAGTAGGCACTCGATAACTGTTTATTGAACAACCCACGAATTCCCTAACAGCAGTAATGTGTCATAGTCCAATTGCCCATAACCAATTCCAGGTCTACCTTTGAACTGTCTTCAGTCTCCAGGCCCCCACACCTCACGAAGTTTCCATGAGCAGCAGCTATCGCCTGTATGTGAAGGTATGTGAAGCACTGTGTATCAGAACTGTCACACACTGACATAAACAAAGGCCTTTTGAGGTCATGCTTTATGGTAACCTCAGAAACCCTTTTCAGTAAATGAGAAAACAGCTCTTTCACTCTCCCTGAGTTTGAACGCATGAAAAGGCCCTGAAAGGCAGCACGCGTGCACGCGTGCACGTGCACACACTGTGTGCTAGCATTATCCCTGCAGGATCAGGAACCTCCCGAACTGTAATCTCACCACATGGAGGCTAAAGCACAATAGTAAGTATAAGAGGCACTTACACCACTAGTTCTTTAAACATATTCATCGCTATCGGCAACAGTATTAGAATCAATTAGGCCACCCTGATTCAAGCCACATACAATCTGTACTGTAATTAGATCCTTTGTTTCAGCACTGAGAAGAGGTCATTAAGGGGCACACTTTCCTATAGGTGATCACACTCTGGACCTTAACAGTGTGATGGCAATGGGCAAAGAAAACATAGTTTCTTACCCTGCATGGCAGTACAAAGGGAACAAATAGTGCCTGGATTCTACTCATTTCCATTTTTTGTCAAAATGTTCTTAGTATAATCTTGCTGATTCCATAGAGTAGATAACAGAGTGCTCACCATCAGTTTGACACCACTAGGTAGAGAGGTGAAAACGAAGCCTCACTGCTGTAGAGTTGAGTCCACACCGTCGTTCAGTGTGGGGATGGTGTCAAGAACTGTGAAGAGTCTGATATTAGCTTGCATGTATGGTACATGCAAGTATGGTACATGCAATTGTGGTACACGCAAGCTAAAAAATTAAACCACCATAATTCCATGTATTGTGGTAGAAGAAATAAGAAAATTAAAATAAATCAATGACAAAGGATAGTTTATTACTTACAGCAATAGTTGGTAAATCAACCAGGCTGGTCTGGGGTTGCCATTAGTAAAAGAATAAAAGCATCATGCCTGGGAATTGTGAGAGTAGAGTCATAAATTTTCTAATTAAAACACTTCCTACCCCCTTGCATCCTAATGATTACCCAGGAAGCAGCTGAGAGAAAATGACTGCCTTCTGGGGAGAGTTGTATTCATTTATCAAATTGTCTTACTGAGGTACATGAACAAGGAAGAAGAGAGGGAGGTAGAGTTGGAGATGTCATTGAGTCAGTCATGGAGGAGGCCACTTCAGTGCTCAGCAGTACCAGATGTCCATGGATGGCAGGGAGCATGGAAGGTCCATCAAGTACCTTGATTATCAGCCTATTGTTAAGTAGCTTTTGATAAAAGACACACCATTGTCAGACTGCAAATGGTCCAGACAGATAAAAACTTGACATGGACTAGTTTTGAAGGCCACAATGTTGTGGCCACAGTTGGCTGATCAGACTGGAACAAAACACCATAACCTGAAAAATTACCAACAGTGAAGCCCCATAGATAACCCTGGGAGGGAATCGAAGGGTAAATGTAGTCCATGTGTCAAGAGTGGGTGCAGGCAGTACCCCAAGAGATGTCTTCCCTCATTGAAAGACAAGTGGGTCAACTTTGGGCAGGAGTTCCAGGTCTGCCAGGCATCAGTAGTCTGTATATCAGAAACATAGAGGCCTTTACTTTGTGCCCAATCTATGATGGCAGATATGTTTCCAGATCCAATATGGTGATAGATTCACACAGGATGTTAGAACTTTACTTGGGCACCAGGCCCCTGAATTTCGTCAAGGTCATCAGCACCTCTGATAATAGAAGTATGATAATTCTGCAGTCAGAGTAGTTGAACTGAGGCTTCTAACCTGCCAACTGACGGGATATTATCTACACAATTAAAGCTTTGGATTCAGAGGACAGAGGCAGTCACAAAATGATGACATGCATACACTAGCAACTAAATTCCATTGTTGCTCCCATCAGCACCACCTGTGCCAGGTGTTGTGGCTGTGGCTGAATCCATTTATAGACTGATGGCACACATACCACTGGTACTTGAAGGCCTCCAGTATGTTTTTAGTGCTCTCCAGGGGTACTTAAATTTCCTGGACATCACTAAAATTGTTTATGTCTCCCATTAGCATTCTCTATGTACTTCTCTTCTCATTTGGGGAGAATCCTCTCTGGTACTTATGGCACAGGGAATTACAAGCAATTCTCATGAGCATTAAGATGTAGAAGCAGGACTTCCAGCCAAGATGGAGGCATAGGTAGACACACTGTGCCTTCTCACACAACCAAGATAGGGACAACAACAATTTAGAAACAGAATAACAACCAGAACTGACAGAAAATTGAACTGTATGGAAGTCAGACAACCAAGGAGTTAAAATAGACATGTTCATCCAGACCAGTAGGAGGGGCAGAGTCAGGTAGCTGGGCAGAGGGGTCATGACACAAAGAGTGTTGGGACCGGGCATGTAAGACCGCAGCGGGTGGACCCTGGGTGCTCTCGCAGCGGCTGACAGACCCCAGCCAAAGGGTGGCAACCGGCAGACCCAGCAAGGTAGCAATTGTGAAGCAAGGCACTGAGCCCAACCCAGGATCCAGCACTGGGAAATAGAGCCTTGGGCACTGATTGAAAACACCTGTGGGGGTTGAGGCGCAGGAAGAGACTCCCAGCCTCACAGGAGAGGTTGTTGAGGAAGGGACTGAAGTTTGATGGAGAGTGGAGCAAGCACCATTGATCCCTCTCAGACCCAGCCCCCATATACAATGTCACAACCCAGCGACTGGGGTGCCCCACCCTGGTGAACTCCTAAGGCTCTGCCCCTCATGTGTAACAGGCATGACCAGACCAAAAAAAAAAGAGATGGCTCAAACAGAAGAATAAATAAAAGCCTCAGAACCAATCCTTTTAAGTGACCAAGAGATAGCCAACCTATCAGATGCACAGTTCAAAGCACTGGTGATCAGGATGCTCACAGAATTGGTTGATTTTGGTAGCAAGTTAGACAAAAAAAATGAAGGCTACAATAAATGAAATGAAGGAAAATACACAGGGAACCAATAGTGATGGAAAGAAAGCTGGGTCTCACATCAATGGGGTGGACTAGAAGGAAGAAAAAAAATATATAATCAGGAAAGAATGAAGAAATAAGAATTTTTAAAAAATGAGGAGAGGCTTAGGAACCTCCAGGACATCTTTAAACATTCCAATATCTGAATTATAAGGGTACCAGAAGGAGAAGAGGAAGAGCAACAAGTGGAAAAGTTATTTGAACAAATAATAAAGGAGAACTTCCCCAATCTGGCAAAGGAAATAGACTTCCAGGAGGGCCAGGAAGCTCAGAGAGTCCCAAAGAAGTTGGACCCAAGGAGGAACACACCAAGGCACATCATAATTACATTAGCCAAGGTAAAAATGAAGGAGCAAATCCTAGAAGCAGCAAGAGACAAGGAGACAGTAACCTACAAAGGAGTTCCCATCATACTGTCAGCTGATTTCTCAAAAGAGACCTTACAGGCAAGAAAGGGCTGGAAAGAAGTATTCCAAGTCATGAAAGGCAAGGACCTACATCCAAGATTGCTCTATCCAGCAAAGCTTTCATTTAGAATGGAAGGGCAGATAAAGTGCTTCTCAGGTAAGGTCAAGTTAAAGGAGTTCATCATCACCAAGCCCTTATTTTATGAAATGTTAAAGGAACTTATCTAAGAAGAAAAAGAAGATAAAAAAACATGTATAGTAAAATGACAGCAAACACAATTATTAACAACCATACCTAAAACAAAAATAAAAGCAAACAACTAGAACAGGAACAGAACCACAGAAAGGGAGATCACATGGAGGGTTATCAACAGGGGAGTGGGAGGAGGAGAGAATAGGAAAAGGTACAGAGAATAAGTAGCATAGATAGTAGGTAGAAAATAGACAGGGGGAGGGCAAGAATAGTATGGGAAATGTAGAAGCTAAAGAACTTATGACACATGGACATGAACTAAAGGTGGAGAATATAGGTAGGAGAGAATGTGCAGGGTAAAGGGGAATGAAGGGGGGATAATGGGACAACTGTATTAGCATAATCAATAAAATATATATATATTAAAAAAGAAACCAAAAACTAACTAACTAACTAACTAACTAAATAAATAAATAAATAAATAAATAAATAAATGTAGAAGCAGCAACAACAGTA
Source organism: Tonatia bakeri (assembly GCA_004024845.1). Lineage (NCBI taxonomy): Eukaryota > Metazoa > Chordata > Mammalia > Chiroptera > Phyllostomidae > Tonatia > Tonatia bakeri. The sequence continues at coordinate 292,016 of PVIA01000187.1, forward strand.
TATTGCATTGGCTCACCAAGTCAGTCTAGCTTCCTTCCCACACTGTGAACCTGGCCCAAACCCCATTAGCTGAATCTTCACACCTTTTCCTTTCACACATCCAGGTAGGATAGTGAACTGGGCCCCCATATCCAACAGAACCATAAAAGTTTTGATTTGCTGTAAGATGGATGTGTCTCACTAAGATAAATGTGTATGACTTTTGATCTTCCTAGAGGATAGGGAAACCTCGGTCCCCACCCCTGTTTCTCCTTAATGTGGTGGAAGTCAGAGGGGGTAGAGAGCAACCATTTTCTCATTCTCATTCATCAGCATTGTAAACCCAGTCCAAAGTAGGAAGGGCCTGGATCCTAGTCAGTGTTACACATGCAGTTTCCCATAGTTTTTCTCTTCAGAAAAACCTCCTCAGGAAGAAGGTCAGTGCTCCCTTGTAGCAGCCAGGATCCACTGTCATCTCCAAATGGATCTAAAGCTAGCATTCTAGATTACAGGAGAGTCTGAGCTCTAAGCTAGCCCAGCTGTTGCCATTCTTCCTTAAGAAGCATAAAATACACCCCAACCCCTCATCTCCCAGAGACCAGCCAAAGCTCTAATGACTAGTCTGCCTTTTATCTGTAGTGGTAGCAAATTTCCTTCCTTTTATTCTCACTGTGGGTGTGTCTCTGTAACTTGAGTGAATGAGTATGGAACTTCCTGCCCACTCGGGATGAATCTTAGTATCAGCTGTTACAATAGACATATTTGAGGTTGACCCCTTGGTTGGGGAAGAAGTTCCTCACCCAGAGACTTAGCAATAAGCAGGGCCCCTGGTCAGGCAACTCTCACTAAAACTACTTCCTTCCAGCTACCTTCTCAATTCCTTTTCATTAACAGGCAATAAAGTAAAAAAACAAACATATAAACAGAAGTAAAACATTTAGCCCTGGCTGGTGTGGCTCAGTGGACTGAGTGCTGGTCTGCAAACCAGAGTCATTGGCTTGATTCCCAGTCAGGGCACCTGGCTGGGTTGCAGGCCAGGTCCCTTGTAGGGGGTGTGTGAGAGTCAACCACACATTGATGTTTCTCTCCCTCTCTTTCACCCTCCCTTCCTCTCTCTAAAAATAAATACAATCTTTAAAAAAATGAAACATTTATTTCTCAGTCAGTCACATAATTTGGTCAATCACTGTTGATCCCGATGGACTTCCCTCAAATCCTATTAAACGGCACATAGGGCAGTCATCCTTCCTCTCCCAGGAAGCCATGTCTGTCAACATCCCAAGAGCATCGCCAAAACTGTCCAGAACTGTGAAGGATCTGGCATTTACCTGCCTTTCAAACCAGTAAGTCAGCCTGCTGTAGTGTCATGGATGCTGGTAGAAAACCTGAGACTACTAGTTCAAAGATGAAGTTTATCACAGCACTCGCAACAGCCAGAGCATTGGCATTTTTATATCAGTTCCTCAAGTCCCAGTTCCCCCTGGGTGAAGAGAATAGGATCAGGTGACTGGAGCCTTGAGCTCAGAGAGCCAGAATCTTTTTATGATGGTCAATAAATACCCCCGCTGTGTGCTGCAAAGAGAGAGACAGTACCTGCCACTTTCAAGTCTCTTGGCTGCATAGACATCCTTTTAAAGGAGCAAAGGGCAGGTCATTGAGTTGCTCACAGGGCTGTCTAGAAGTATAGAAGATACATGAAGAATTATTTCTTTTTATATTGTTTTCATTTTTTAAAGAATCATTTATATTAGTGTAAAGAAATACCCGGCAACAAACAACATGGGACTAGCACTCAAATCCTCAGTGACTAGGAATTAAATCTGCAGCTCACATCACTATGTAGATAATAAATAGAGGTGGTGGGAACTTATAATTACATAAATACAATTTCAACCTTCCAGAAGAAGTTAAAATGAAAAACTCCCTTAAGAGGAAGAAGTGCCTGAGAGTTTCAGGCATGGAGGGGCAATGGAAGTCAAAGCACGGTAAAAACAAGCAAAAAACTAGGTTAAATTCAGGAGTTGTTGAAAACTTTTGAAACAGGATGGTGGGTATCTGCAGGTTCCTTTTACTATTGAGTCTATTTTTCATGTGTTTAAAAATTTTTATAATAATTTTTTATTTTAATTAAGTAATTTGAATATAGAATTCTCCATTAAAGAGAAAATGCTTAGGATAAAAGCCTCTATTATTTAAGGTTGACATAAAACCATTCTCCCCCAGAAAACCTCTACTATAGTAGAAAAAAGGAAAATATATAAGCATTTTATCCATAGCTATAATTGAAATTGAAATTTTAGTTTTAGCGATGCTTGATATATTTTAAACATGGGGACAAAGACGTAGGATGAAAGAAAGTTAAACAAATCAAAACTGGCTGGCTGACTAAGTGCTGTGTTCAGCCTGCTAGAAGGGTTAACACATAACCCGTGCATCATACAGTTCCAGTGTCCACTGAGCAGAACAGGGAGAATGAGGGCCTTGCAAATGTTTACGGCCGAGACTACTTCTATATAACAACAAATGAAACCAAAACAAAAGTGATTTTAGGAAGAATCTGATCACTCCTTCTTTCACTGAGTATCAAACAAGTGTCAGACACTGTGCTAGATGAGTGGATCTAAAAAGGGAATAGGCTTAAAGATTTTTTTTTAAAAGAAGAGGGGAATAAACTCATGGTCTTCAGTAGTTTTTAGAAGGTTGAATTATTTAAGAGTTTGTTATCCTTATATTACTGCTATGGTTCTTGTATGTTTTAGGATTAAGACATATTTTTGGAAAGAAAATACAAAATAAAATCTGGAAGGTGACAGGTCCAGGTGATACAGTTCATAGCTGATGAAAATAAAATGAAGAAAGACCTCAACAAGCTTACAAAAGTATCCAGAAACTCTGCATAGGCAACAAGATGACAGTTTGAGTCTAGGGCAAATAAAGTTAAACTATGATTATAAGATGGTGATCTCTGAATTCTCCATTTGAACCCCTGGAAGTGGAATCCATTATAGAGTTGTTCCTCTGGCCTATGTCTTGTAGCTGCTCCAAAGCCCTACAGCCTCCTAAGCATTGCTGGATGCAGAGGGTCCTGAGGAGAGAGCGGAAAGTGTCTGGGCTGTCAGCCTGAGACCTCAGGAAGGGAAGAGAAGGGTCAGCAGGCTCTAGGTTAGAAATAAAAAGGAAGGGTAAGATAGATCCCTTAGAAAGATGGTACCTGAGAGAGAATATTATCAAAATCAGTAAAATCTTTGAAGGACCTGTGTGATGAGACCCAGGACTGTTATATACAATTGTACCCTGCAAGGGCACCTGGCCAATGGCATGGTGAAGAGGAGTGGGCAAAGAAGGAGGCCATGCTGGACTAAAATCTAGCTGTGCTCTGTTCACTGAGTCGTGAACCTGGCACAAGGTTGCATCTGCCCAAAAGAGAGAGGAGCATGCATTCCTAAATTGAGCCCCCAGAGGGGTGCTTTCATATCTACAGAAACCTGGTCTGTGCTAGCTGCAGCCCTGGAGTGAGAACATCCTCAAATCCTGGAACGCGAAATCTCAAGGGCACCCATTGAAATTCTCTGAAAGTGGTTTAAAGATAAATAAAAGATGGCATTACTTTATACAGTGGGTAGTAAACATATGGAACTCATTATCCTCAAGATGTTGCGTAGTCCACAAATATAAATAGGGTAAAGAAAGACTTAGATAAATTCATGCTTGTTAGATTCATATGAGCTGCTAGAGCATTGTTAGAAACACACAGGGAACATCTCCAAATGTTTTCAGGGAAAATACCGTGTTTCTCTTCAAAGTGTCCTTAATGCAAATGCCATCAATTGAACAGGCCCATCTCTATCTATCCAGGTTTCTTGGGGAAATCAACATCCACAATACCAAGGTTTTCCAAATAACTGAGGGTTAAGCTACTGTATCACAAGTGTTTTCCTTACATTAACAAATTACATAAAAATCTTCCTCCATGGTAATATAAACTTTTATGTGATTTTAAACTGAGTTTTCCAAATTTTGAAAATGTGAAGTTGTCATGATGAACACACATTATTGTACTGGGCCGTAGGAGAGCGATGCCCTAGACCCTGGGCATCAGCTGAGATGTGTGGCTCTATTTGACTGCAATCTGGTCCCAGGGAGCTGTGGTCATTTGTTCTCTTCATTGCTTTCAGTATTCGTGCTTACTTCAGATAAAACTTTTGATCTTCTACCCTGTTCTTCAGGTTTGTTTTCCCTAATGTGAGTGGGCTTGCAGAATAAAACCCTTTTACTCCTAATATGTTGCTCCTACCTCTGACTTCAGAGGAAAGCACCCTACTTACCCTCTTCTGTGTCATGTCATCCTGGCTGTGAAATAGACCTCCTCTTTATTCACAACAGCCCCCTGAAACCAGGCCACACTTTTAACAAGCTTAACTGAAGATTGGATAAAAACAGAAAAGAAGTACATTATAGTACTGCTGCTGGATTTGGCTCCCAGATGAGCTTACCCTGAATCCAGAGAGGGTCAGACCCATTCTGAGCCTTCCACAAGAATATGCCTGTTTAGTTTCCACCCTGTCCACCCTAATCTATCTACAGTAACAGGCCAAAAGTATCCAGAATTCCAAGCACAAGCCCATGGTCAGGCTCCAGAGAGGGGAGGGAGATATTTCCTCCCTCCAGTCCAAGGCCCACTTCTACAATAATCATTTATTGGTACCAGCATCTTGCTACTTTTCCTAAAGTGACAGACCAGCAGAGTCATGAATTGGTTGCATGGTTCCCAGTAAGATAATGTATCAAAACATAACAGTCCAACAGCAATGGATTCTAGATTATTCCATCTTACATAGCCCACAGACACTGACGGTCCACGCCTGGTTAGACCCTACCAAACCTAGTTCTGTTCATGTGTTTTGTCTGCTGGTGTGACAGGCATATCTTGCCTGCCTGTTTCTCATGCAATATCCAGATTTTGCTTCTGAACAGGAATGCACACAAATATCCAAATGAATAAGTGATACTTTTCAGGCACAATGAAATCTAAATTTACACCTAGAAGAAAATAATACTTATCTAAGGGAAATACAAAGGCAGAGATGTAATTCTGCAGATTACAAAACAGGCATTTTTTGTTGAGTTACAATATAGAGATGTTTATTATCTCAGAGTCACCCAAACTGAAAATCACTAGTTCAGAACAAGGCCTTTGCTTATGTTTAAACACCTAAATGACTCACTCTGAAGATTTTCCAAAAATAAAAGAACAATCTGTTATGAAGGTGAATTCTAGCTGCCATCTCTAGGGAGGAAAAAACTGCCTATAGCTTTTAAATCACTGGCCTTTTCTCTCTCCCTCTGCCCATTAAGTTTTCAAAAATCTTCGAGGCTAGGTTTCAGTCCAAGCTCACCTTTTGGAGAGTATGATATTTAACAGATTCCAAAACTTTTTAGATGTCAACATCTCTGAAATCTTAGAATCTATTGCTTTTCACAATCATCCTCAAGCAAGCAGTATTCATGACATAGCTGCCTGTATCTCTGAGAAATTAGTCCATTAAAAAACAAGATTGCTGCTTTCATTGCGTGACTGCAGCAAGCTGGTCCTGGAGCAGATGAGTGCAAAATAGTGAGGCGAAAGTGCGAGGTGGGGGGAGTGCAGGGCAGGAGGAGTACCTAGGCCAAGAAAGTTACGCATGCATTAGGGAAGCTCTGAGAGAATAGCTGTAGATTAGTATCAGATCTACAGTGAATCATTCAAGCAGCATGATATAACTAGGCGAGACTTGCTGAGACTTACTGATAAAAAAAAGCTTGAGCGAATGGGCATTGCCCAGGTTAACCTCTGGCAGCACATCTTACAACAGGTGCTCCAGTTGAAGGTGTTAGAAGAAATCAGAAACCTATAGTTACTCCCACAAACCTCAGTTGAGGGCTCTCCATAATAATAGTGAGCCTTTCAAGCTGCTGTCCTGCCAATTGATATGAACATGAGCTGCTCCTCACAGAAAGACGAATTCATGGGTCTCAGAGAAGGTACTCTTGGAATATTGACAGGTTAACCAGATTAACTGGAAGGAAAAAAAAAACACCCCTTCCGTCAAGATTATGGGCTTTGGAAAATCTCAGTTTGCTGTGGATTTTCAAGTGGGGTGCATAACATGCAGTGCCAAAAAAAAAAGCCAAAAGGCTTCCTGAAAATAGAGTGGCTTGGTTGTTCCCATCAGGGCCTGATGGGTGACTGCACACTCCAGATGATAAATCAGTAGAGGATATTTGAGGTAGGAGTATAAACCTGTTGTTATCTGAAAATTTTCCAGGAACACCTGGTGGGATCCATAAAACTGCAGAATTAAAACTTGCACATTGGATGTCAGTGGTTTGGAAGAGTCTTATAGGCAATAATGGAGTATTCTTACTCGTGTTTTTGATGGCAGTGTGTGTAGACAACCACAGATACCAGTGACTCTGAATACAAAGGTGATTTAGAAGAACCAGCCTCTAAATGTGCAGAAGTTTTAAAGAATACACTAACCAATTTATTTTGATTAATTTATCTTCTTCAGTGTGCAAAAGAGTGATGATAAATGATATTTTAAAAATCTGTGTCTAAATAACTCATTCTATGTTATAAGAAAGCCTTAAGCCACAGTTTAATTGATAGCATGTTTATTTTTTTTCTTTATGTAAATTAATAGTGTATGTGACTGGTTCTGGCCAGAGGGGTGTGGATGGAAAGTGACTTGTATTATACCTGGATCAAAGCATAGGAAAACTAGGTCTTGACCTCCAGATACTTTTCTCTCACCACAGTAAATCCTGAAGCCTCTTATACAGATGACAGAGCCTTCATCAGCATAGCCCCTGAGTAATTTTGTAGCACCATAGGTCCCATGTGACCCTCATTGTAGTATGAAATAAATTTCTGTTGGGTAAGCCACTGTTCAAAAAAAGGTTGTTTTTACTGGGACATAAGTCTAGCATATTCCTTTTTTTAGTAATTTTTTTATTTTTTAAAATCGTTTTTTATTTTTATTTTATTACACTGTTCCAATTTTTCCCCCTTGGCCTTCCTCCACCCATCCTGCCCCTCATGCCCACAGTCAATTCCCACACTGTTGCCTGTGTCTGTGGGTCATTCATACATGTTCTTTGACTAGTCCCTTCCCCTTATTTCCACCCTTATCCCCCTTCAGCCTTCTGGTCACTTTCAGTCTGCTCTATGTTCCATACCTGTGGTTCTCTTTTGTTTGTTAGTTTATTTTGTTTATTAGATTCCTCTTATAGATGAGATCATATGGTATTTGTCTTTCACCGATAAGCTTGTTTCCCTCAGCATAATATTCTCCAGTTTCATCCATGCTTTCACAAAAAGGTAGTAGGAGTTCCTTCTTTCTTTCTGCTGTGTAGTATTCCATTGTGTAAATGTACCATAGCTTTTTGATCCACTCATTTACTGATGGGCACTTAGGTTGCTTCCAGCACTTGGCTACTGTAAACAGTGCCGCTATGAACAAAGGGGTGCATAGCTTCTTTTGAAATGGTTATTTGGGGTTTTTAGGGTATATTCACAGCAGTGGAATTGCTGGGTCAAAAGGCAGTTCCATTTATAGTCTTTTGAGGAAATTCCATACTGTTTTCCACAGTGGCTGCACCAGTCTGCATTCCCACCAACAGCACACTAGGGTTCCCTTTCCTCTGTATCCTCACCAGCACTTGTTGTTTGTTGATTTATTAATGGTGGTCATTCTGACAGATATGAGGTGATATCTCATTGTGGTTTTAATTTTGCATTTCGGATGGCTAGTGATGCTGAACATCTTTTCATATGTCTCTGGACCCTCTGTATGTCCTCCTTGGGGAAGTATCTATTCAGGTCCTTTGTGCATTTCTTAATTGGATTGTTTGTCTTCCTGGTTTTGAGTCATATAAGTTCTTTATATATTTTGGAGATCAAACCCTTTTCTGATGTATCATTGGCAGATATGTTCTTCCATAAGGTCGGTTCCCTTTTCAGTGTAATGACGATTTCCTTAGCCATGCAGAAGCTTTTTAGTTTGATGTAGTCCCATTTGTTTATTTTTTCCCTTTATTTCCCTTACCCTAGGAGATATATTGGCAAAAATATTGCTTTATGGTATATCTGAAATTTTCCTGCCTATGTTTTCCTCCAGGACTTTTATGGTGTCACAACTTATATTTAAGTCTTTTATTCATTTTGAGTTTCTTCTGGTGTATTGTATAAGTTGGTGGTTGAGTTTCTTTTTTTTTTTTTTTGTATGTACCCATCCAGTTCTCCCAACACAATGGAGTGAAGAGGCTATCTTTATATACTCATTTGTGTATCTGTGTGTATATGTATGTGTGTGTATGTATACAATGCCCCCACCTTGCACTCCTTTTAAAAAGTAAAATAAATAAAAGATAACGTAAAAAATACAATAAAAAATTGAAAAAATAAAAACTTTCCCCTAAAGATCAGGAACAAGATAAGTGTGTCCGATTTCACCACTCTTATTCAACACAGTACTGGAAGTTCCAGCCACAGTGATCAGACAAGAAAAAGATATATAGCATACATATATATGCTATCTTTTTGTATGCTCATGCCCCTTTTGTCAAATATCAATTAACCATAGAGACTTGGGTTTATTTCTGGGCTCTCTATTCTGTCCCGTTAACCTATGTGTCTGTTCTTATGCTGGTACCAGACTTTTGATTACAGTGGCCTTGTAGTATAGTTTCAGATTGTGTATTGTGATCCTTCTTACTTTGGTCCTCTTTCTCAAGATTGCTGTGGCTATTTGAGGTCTTTTTGGTTCCACATAAATTTTTGAAATATATGTTGTAGATCTGTGAAATATGATATTGGTATTTTAATAAGAATTGCATTGAATTCATAGATTGCTTTGGGTAGTATGGACATTTTAATGATGTTAATTCCTCCAGTCCATGAACATGGTACATGCTTCCATTTGTTTATGTCTTCCTTAATTTCTTTTTTCAGTGTTCTGTAGTTTTCTAAGTACAGATCTTTTACCTCCTTGGTTAAATTTATTCCTATGTACTTTATTTTTCTTGTTGCTATAGTAAATGGAATTTTTTCTATTTTCCTGATATTTCATTGTTGGTGTACAAAAATGCCATCAATTTCTGAATATTGACATTGTATCCTGCTATTTTGCCAAATTCACTTATTACCTCAAGTAGTTTTTTGGTGGAGACTATAGGGTTTTCTATGTACACTATCATGTTGTCTGAGAATGATTGATGACAGTTTTGCTTCCTCCTTTCCAGTTTGGATGCCTTTGATCTCTTTTTCTTGTGTGATCACTGTGGCTGGAACTTCCAGTACTGTGTTGAATAAGAGTGGTGAAATTGGACACACTTATCTTGTTCCTGATCTTAAGGGGAAAGTTTTTATTTTTTTAAATTTTTATTGTATTTTTTCACGTTATCTTTTATTTATTTTATTTTTTAAAGGGAGTGCAAGGTGGGGGGATTGTCATTTCATTTATTTGTTTGTTTGTTAGTTAGTTTGTTTGCTTATTTTAAAAGATTGTATTTATTTATTTTTAGAGAAAGGGGAAGGGAAGGGAAGGAGAAAGAGAAGGAGAAAAACATCAATGTGGAGTTGCCTCTCACATGGCCCCTACTGGGGACCTGGCCTGCAATCCAGGCCCATGCCCTGACTAAGAGTCGAACCAGTGACCCTTTGATTCACAGCCTGCACTCAATCCACTGAGCTACACCAGCCAGGGCTACATTACCTTTTAGTCCCCGTATAATCCCCTCCGTTCAGCAATCACCACACTGTTGTCCATGTCCATGAGTTCTTTTTCTTTTTTGCTCAATCTCTCCACCCCCTAACCTCCCCTTGCCCACCACTAGCTGTCATCCTGCTCTCCACCTATGACTTTGAGGGGAAAGCTTTTAGTTTTTGCCCATTGAGTAAAATGCTGGCTGTAGGTTTCTCATATATGGTTTTTATTATGTTGAGGTATGGTCCCTCTATTTCCACTTTGCTGAGTGTTTTTATCAAAAATGGGTGCTGGATTTTATCAAATACTTTTTCAACATCTGTTGATCATTTAATTTTTGTCTTTCATTTTGTTTATGCGGTTTATTATGTTTATTGACCTGTGAATATTGTACCATCCTTTTATCCCTGGGATAAATCCCATTTAATCATGGTATATGATCTTTTTAATGTATTTCTGAATCTGGATTGCCACTATTTTGTTGAGGATTTTAACATCTATGTTCATCTGAGATATTGGCCTAACATATTCTTACTATAACACTATGATCCATCCAACAACCAATTACATCTTACCTTTAATGAAATACAGTATAGGAATACTCTGTGGTATGCTGGTAAGCTTTCATGGGAGATGGAGGAGTCCCTGATTTCTAGCATTTGCCTATTTTTTTGGTGTAAATACTCCCATCATGGACAATTTCAAGTTATCAATGTGACATCAACCAGCTTGCTAAATTCCTGAAATTTTAACCATTGGCTCTTGTGAATCAATACAAGAGGCTCCAGCACACCATTAGACATGTGCCACAAACATCTCCCCAGTTAACATTTTTCTTGTAGAACATTTGTCAATTTTGATACCCAACTTCATAGAAGACATATATTTCTTGATATATCATTTTATGGAAAACATAAATTTACATTTTCAAAACTCAATAGAAAAAATTTTAAGCACTATGTAGGAAAATGAATATAATTGGTAGAAACTCAGAATCATGTGCACACACTTTAAAAAGTTGACATTGTCAACAAAGGTAAGCTTCTCCATCACTGGTACTAAGAGAGACATCACAGCATAAAAAGCAGCTGTTAAGAACTGTGTCAATTCTTTGATCTGCAAGCACTGTTTAGTCATTTTACATCATAACATGTAGCTTTTAACTTACATGTATATATCTTTCCATGTTTTTGTTAAGAAGTTTTTGGTGGCATGTGGCTGATGTGTAATACATTATATATTTTCCCATTTAAAATAAAGGAAAAGCTTCCAGTCAGCTTTTTTTTGTGTGCGCAGAACCTGATTTTCAATAATGCATTACTGACATTAAGAGAGAGATGTCAGTTATACAACCACTAAAACCTTATCTCATATGAGCTATAGCATATAAATTTATTGACATCTATGTTTTCTGCTCAGGGAACTTTTTGTATAATTCTTGGCTTTTAGTTGTGTTTCAGATGGACAAAACAGCTAAGATGGAGAGCTAAGTTGTGGATGGTTAGAGGAAATAATTCTTACATTTCCATTATGGTTTAAAATGTCTGGTACAACATTTGTTACTGTCTATTTTAAGGTAGGAGATTGAGTGGAATCCAATTATTTCTGAATCAGTGATGTAAAATAAATAAATAACTATTCAGAGAATAGTTAACAACCTTAGCTAATTTATGTCCTCAAATGTCTTTCCTTTGGACCAACACGTTTGTCCTATACCCTCTCAATCCTGATGAGTTAGAATGAGACTGAAACCCTTCTTAGGACTCTTCCCAACACTGCCACTTCTTACTCCTTTTATTGTGGGTAAGGTCAGTCTGTGGACAAAGCAAAAGGCACTTTAAGCAAGCCTTCCTATCAAAGTATATTTTTATACCTGTCATAAGGTTTGACGTTTTGCTGATAGAGCTTTATCCTTTTGTATCTTGAAAGTCTAGAGTCTTAAAGAGTTCCCTGGGAAAGATCACATCTTAAATTCTTTGCTATCGGATACCTCAGAGACATTAAGACAATTAGTTGAGGTCAAAGTCTTGAGAGAAAAGATCAAAGTTTCCTCCTAAGGAAAGGTTTGTTCTAAGAAGGGAGAGACAGGTGAGAGGGCACTAAAACAAACTTCATCTATTCGACAGTGTAAGTCTAGAATTCCCAAGAAGTCCCTGACATTTACCCTAATGGATCGTGTTATCATCACCCTAAGGAGACCCCAATCCAGCCCACATAGATTTTGTATTCCCTCACATACACCAATGAAAAGAGCCAAATTATTTTTTATATGGCATCTCAAAGCTTCTCTCCTTTTTTGCTACTAATTATGTGATTCTATAAATTGTATAGTATTGAAGCTTATCCCCAGTGTGAGCCCTTGCCCAGGCAAATAGATGAGTACCTAGAATTACCTAAGTGCTTTCACCTACAGCCTTGCTTCTTTGAGTGGCCTATGGAAAAGCATCATCAGCTTCTCTAGAAATAAAGAATCTTAGACTTCACCCCAGACCTGCTAAATCAGACTCTGCATTTTAATAGGTCCCCTGATGATTAAAATGCACATTAATGTGTGAGGAGACTCATCAACAGTACTTGCAAAGCTAAGGAAGCTCTGAGGACAGCTGTACCATTTCTCAAACGAGCATCTGGTATATAGCTGAACTTGGTGGTCTATAAATATCTAGAAGTTTTATCACTGAAGAGAAAACTTGTAGGATTCTTTAGTCACTATACAAAGTTGAAATGGATTGCTTATAGAAATAGAGACTATTCAGGAATGACTGATGAGTCCTAGCCTGTTTTTATTGAATACTCCCTGGTACATAGCATAGCCTTCTTTCTATATTTAGTTTGTTTCAGGGTTCCTATGGAATACTTGAGCCTCAAGTTCTATCTACATTTATGTGCTATACATACAGCCTGTCCAAGAACAGGCTAATTATACAAGACATTCTTTGTTAGTTGATCATTTAACACCTTGATTATTTCACATTTAATGTAGTACTTTAATATTTGAAATCATTCTATATTGCTTAAAGCACTGTATCATCCTACAATCATAACATTTCAGAGTTTTTGCTTAATTCTTCAGGGTGTTTAAAGTACACCTCTTATTTGCTGCTGGAATTCTCCCTAAACATCCAACAACTGGACAACTTCCTTCTCTTTGAATACTTCTAAAGACATGACACACACTTCCTCCTACATCAATCTCTGCTAGTTTTGAACAGTTCTAATATGTAGAAGTTCTTTCTCATACTGGTTTCAAATTTGTCACCCATTGGTCTTTATAATTATTTATTCATTGCAGTTATTAATTCTATACCATATTTCCCTTAGCTAGTTAGTATATTATTTTTTGTTACTAGGAAAATTGGGAACTGAGACATAGAAATATTATAGTAGAGTTCCAAAGGCCATCAAAAAGCACTTGAAGAAACCAAGACTAGAAAGTATTTCTTTCTCTGTAATTTACAGTTCTGTTCACTAGACTGTCTGCCAAGAAATGCTGCTCTGTGACCAGTGCTGTGATATACACAAGCAAAAACACCAGTTCCTGGGAAAGATCATGGATGAGGGTGTGGTAAAAATCCAGAAATTATGTCCCTCCCTTCATGGGTCAAACATCTGGCAAACATCCTGGGGTAGGATCTACAGCCAGAATCCACCATGGGGAGCTGAAACGTTCCCACAAAGGAGATTTGATTCTCTGGCAGCTGACAATTTTCCTTTGTGAAATGGGTGTTCCTGGCACTCCATGAAATTCCTCCCTCCCTATGCACTCTTTTTTCTCTCCACCCCCGCACTCCACACCCTACCGCACACACCCTCCCACTCCTGCATCAATAAAACCCCTCCCTAATGTACATTCTGCACACACACATGCCCCCACAACTTCCTCTGCAAACACACCCACATAGTTCTCAGATGTACACCAAGACAGCACAAGACTTTCTGTCTCCTGCCCTCATCCTCTCCTCCACTCAGCCTTCTTGTGTTACGATAAAGGCATATCTACTACCCCTACTTCCTCTTCTCATTATCTCCATTTTATTGTATGGTTTTCCGTCTCCTCATCCCAGCCCGCCCCACTTTGCTCCCTGGGCCTGGGAATGCTGGCACTGTAATCCTGTTCTGCACATTTGTAATCTGGAGCTGTCACAAGCAGGAAAGTAGTCAGCCTGCATGTGCCTGCCTGTTCTTCACCCACAGCTAGGCTAAGACGGAGGATGGAAAGAAGTTGGCAGTCAGTCCTATTTCTGGAAACTATAAAAACTCTTGTCCCCCCCCCTTTTAAATTCCTGGAGGAACCAATGTAGGCCCCACATTAGCCGACATTATTCCTGCTTCCTCTGACTCTGTTGTAGATCTCCCCCTCCTTTCTTCAGATGCCCTGACAGCAGGGTGCCTGTGGTGGCATCCCTCATATCCTGCCCATGGTGACAAATTACTCAGGGCTAGGGGATCCCATAGAGGATATAAAGGACAATGAAAGAGGGGAGTAAGATTGATTGCATTTAACCAGAACCTTAGATAATTTAAATATTTGCTAATCCTCCTGGAATCTATTTACAGACATAACCTTGAAAAAAAATTCTGAATCAGTGAAATACAGAAGATAACCAGTTTATAGTGTTTCCATACTCCATGATAGCACCAATAGCTCCATGAGGATTTAAAAGTGGTCTTCTTGGGTGAATGATCTGCCACAGTTGCCTGGGTTTCTTATTTTTCTTTGGTGAGGCAGATGGTAGTTTAGCTAAATAAATATTAAGAACAATGGGGAGTCTTTTTTCCTTTCCGCACTAAGAACACATGAATTTTTAATAACAGCTGCTGTTTACATGAACTAAATATTAAGCATAGCCTACCACATTGCATTGGACATTAAACAAGTAAGATAGTGTTTTTCTTCACTGAAAACTGACCATCGAAAAAGGATTATTTCAACAGGACAAAAAAGAATATGTGAATAAATAGCCAGAAACAGCTTTGATCACTTCCTTTTTACATTAAAAAGAAAAAAAGAATAGTGATTCCCTGCTTTCCAAAGAATAGAGTCCTAATACATAAACTTGGCATTCAAAAATGTACTAATTTGAGTCCTATACTCCTTTTCAATTCTGTCTTCCATTTTCCCACCAAGGTAGTAGTCTATGCATTGGACTCATTGATTCCCAAGCACGGTCTGAGCTTTTCTACAGAATCTCAAGGCTAGGAATCCTGTCATCTCTTTATGGTATTTCTCACCATTCTTAGCCCCACAATTTATGCATAATTTTGTAGTTGCTGAATAGGTGTTTTTTGAAGATAAGCTTCATGAGAACAGGGCAGTTATAATTAGGGCAAAATTACAATTTGCAAAGCATAATGAATAAAGTTTAAAGGGTATGTCATGTCTACCTAAAAAATGCCTATTTTTTTCTAAAGCCATTACCCTTGAAGCATTCTTGTTCATCAGCACTGTTTCTTCGTTGCCATAACTGCCCAACAATGTTAATATATATTATGGCTCTAGGATGTGCTTATTCAACCCCACATGTCCAGGCTTCACATCTATTTGGACTGGGTTTTACCAGAGCCTAACAGGTTGCTGTCACCACCCGTATCCAAAACACACAGAAAACAAGCCAGCACAACACAAGTGGAGACTAGAACAAGACCCCCCCCCATAAATTAGTTAATTCACCCTCAATTCAGTATGCTGTAGAAATACAGTCTTTAGGGGTGTGTTAGCATTCCCATGTTTCATTAATTCTTTCCTCATAGGCAACAGTTCTCTCCCATATTTCCTATCCTCTTAATGCTTAACTGCATTTTGTTGCTTCCTGTTTTTTTAACATCTGTAAAATCTGTTAACATCCGGACTACCTCCCATCAACAAGCTTGGAAGTTCAGGCTAGTTCTAGAAACCATTATTTCCAGCCACGTGATTCAGATAATTTGAGTTCCATGATAAAAAATACAACCTAATTAAACAAGTTGCCAATAATTTTTCATGGCAATGAGCATTATAAAAAATAAATCAGAAACTCTTCACGGTAATTGTGAATATAGGTCACTAAAATTCACAGATGATCATTAATGCTCTTTCTGACCATTAATTTCAATTTCTGCCTTTCTCTTAACCAACACATTTTGAAAGCCAGATTCATATAAAAGAGTTATTTGACTTAATCTCATCTGTTTGACTACTTTATACAATGAGTTAGAGGTACTAATAAGTTGTGAAATGGCTTACACGAGAACATGAAAGAAAAGATTTTGAGTGTATCTCAGACTGCATGATCAGGTCATGAACAGATGAGAGCTCAAAAAAGTTAAACTGGTTTTATTTTTTAACCTTTGATATTACACTGCAAAGTAATTCTGCAGTTTAGTAAAGTAAACAATTTTATTAAAAATTTATTGTATTACATCAGATACTTCCGAATTTGAGCTTTGAATTAAAAGTAATTGAACAGAGTTTACAGGGTTGGTGGTGGGGCTGCACTGGGAGAGGAAGAACCATTCGTTTAGGATGGGGGAAGCTGACATTCTGGGAGACACTGTGAAGAGAGGCAGAGTCCAGAAAGTGAATGATTGGTTGCCTAGGGCTGTGGTGGGGTGCGGGAGGGGATGGGAAGGTTGGGGTGACAGCTGCGGGGTGTGGAATTTTATTTTTTGAGGTAATGAAAGTATTCTAAAATTGGTTAGGGTGATGGGTGCACAACTCTGAATATACTAAAAGTTGTTGAGTTTTATGATATATGAATTATATCAATAAAAACTGTTAAAAGAAAGAGACAGTAAAGATGGATTTGAGAATTTATTTAATCTCATCTAATGCATTCTATTCTGACTCATTCCACTCCAATTTTGAAACCATTTTTTTTCATAAGCATATAAATCTTAATTGCTCTCAGGTATATTCAAGCCAAGAAAAATGTAAAAGCTACTTGGGTTCATGAGGTTTCTTCTGGGGGAACTAGCAGGAGTTTGAGTAGCAAACCACTGTACCTTTGACACATTTTCTATTTATCTTGCAACAAGTTTAAGAAAATAAAGGTTTTGTTGCAGGGATAAATGTGAAGTTCATAAAGAAGTTCCTGGCATATGCAGGGCACTGAATGAATCATAGTAATTATTATCATAAATGGCATATGCTGAGGCTCTATCATTGGTCCAATATCTTAAGCATATTATTTTATTAATCCTGAGAATACCTGCCGCTGTCAAGGTACACTGGGTTATGTTGAGGTAACAAATAATACTGAAGTCTCTATGGCTTAATAAAAGCAACCCAAAGATTTGTTTACTTTTCTCAATTTACATGCCCATCGTTGGTTGGCTTGGGGCTCCAGTTGCTCCACTCTGTGCTGTCCTTATTCTAGGACTCATTTAAAGAGCTGGGATGAGCTGGGATTCTTCTGGTCACATGGCAAAGGAAAAAAAGAATGTAACAAATCACACACAGATTTTTTAAATCCTTTATACCTGGAGATGACATGCTACTTTGCTCCCATTTCACCAGCTAAAGCAAGTCACATGGCCATATCTATCTTCAAAGGAGCCGGGAATTACATTTTTTAACATGTGCATAGAAGATGATAAAAGAAAATATTTGTCAGCAGCCTTAATGATTGCTAAACAACCTCATGAGGGAAATACTTTTATTCTTAATTTTAAAATAAGACATCTGAGACACAGGGTGAGTAAGTACCTGCCTCTGAGATAGCTAGGAAATGGCAAAATAAGAGATTCAAATCCAAGTCTTGTATTGTCTCCTATCGTTACAGCGAGACCCTGAAAACAAAGTATTCTACCCACAAGGATGTGTGGATATGTCTCCCTCTACGAATTCATAGAAAAAATGTGCATATTTTCTTTGGGAACAAATTGGTATTGCCTTCTCAGAAACCAATTTGGAATAAAAACATTAAGAATCATAAACTGTTCACATACCCTTTGACCTAAGAATTCTAGTTCTGGGAATTTATCCTAAGAGAATCATCCCGAGAAGATGAAAAAAAATTGTACTCATGAAAAGATCTATTGAGACATTGTTTATACTAGTGTGCAACTGGAAAGAATCTACATTTTTGACAGTAAGAAGAGTTAAAGAATTTATTGATTGTATACTCAGTGAGTTATTATAAAGCACAGTTATGAAAGTTTATAATTATGAAAACTATGTAGTAAGATGAAAAAACTTTTGATACAATGTTAATAAAAAAGCAAAATAAATTTTTTTACTATATTGCAGCTATGTGATACATTTGTGTAACAAAGACTGCTAACACACTCTATATTGTTCTCCCCCTTTCCTTTTTATAACAGAAACCACATCCAGTTTAAGCTGCACAGGAACACCCAGCTATGGACCACATTTCCCAACCTCCCTGGAATCCAGGTATGGCCATGTGACTTGGTTCTCGCCAGTAGAATGTGAGCATAAGGAATGTGTGCAGTTTCCCAGTTTTGCACAGAGAAGTGATGAGGCACAGGCTCTTCATACCTTATTTCCCCCTGCTCTCTAAAAAGGAAATGGTAGCAACTGAAGCAGTTGCCTCAGGTCCAGAGGTAAAAGCTATATGTAAATGGAAATATGACATTTTTTTCTAAGACTACCTTAATACAATTTTTATTATTAAAAAAGTGAGAGAGTGTTTTAGCTATAGGGTGCAAGTAATCATCAAAATTTCACTTAAATATTACTTTTCTTAAAAGGAAATAGATCCTCATATTTGTGGAGATGTTTGAGGGAAACCTTGATTAAAAAAATAAAATAATAAGGAAATACATGTAAATGATATTTTTGCACCTATCTGGGCAGTTTATAATTTTGAGTAGCCAGAAATGATCAGGGAGCATGACTGGGAAGGAGTCTGGTTGGGCAAGGCAGGCTCCGAGCTGGGGGCAGAAATAACGACAGTCTGTTCAGGCCTGGGGCCACAGGAGACTGTTAGACCTGGGTGTGGTGGGTGGGGTGTCATGTCCTCATTACAACCTATTAGAAGGAAGAAGCAGGAAAAAGGGAGGGAAAAAAGAGACAAGCCAGTTATTTTTCCGTTTTCACCAGTGTCTAAGTCCTTTTCCTTTCATAATGCTAGTATGGTACATAACATTTATTAGCTCAAGTAAAAGCCTTATGGTTTAATTCCAGGGATCAGCATTCTTAAGTATATACAAGTGCAAAAACAGGAAAATATTGCTTACCTGTAAATTCTTAATAGAGAGATTGTCACAACTACCTATGACGTTAAAGGGAAAAGTTTTAAGTAAAAGATATATGAATAGCTAACATTTCTTGTGCACTTACTACATGCCAGACACTATTCTAAGTATGTTACATGTATTAACTCACTTAATCCTCCCAAATCGTATTAGACAGGTATTATTATTTTTATCTCCACCTTACCAAAGAGAAAATGAAGGCACAAACCACTTAAGCAATTTTCCCAAGATCACACTACTAACAAATGGAAGTCAGGCAATGTGCTTCAGAATCTGAGTTTTTACCCCCAAGCTGCACTGCCCTAATCATGAATTAGTAAATCTAACAATGTACAATCAAGACTTCAAATAATGAGTTTACTAGTTGGTCTTCCTTAATGCTTATGTCAGCATTTATAGCAGTGTGTATAAAATAACTAGGTGACAGGTTGATTTTGTTTGAAATGAATTACATGGCAGTTACTAAAACATGTAAAGACTGCTGTTCACAAAGCAATTACACATTCTTCTCAGATTAACACAATTCCTATTTTAAGCTGGACATAGTGCCCTCTAGC
Organism: Tonatia bakeri; assembly: GCA_004024845.1. Lineage (NCBI taxonomy): Eukaryota > Metazoa > Chordata > Mammalia > Chiroptera > Phyllostomidae > Tonatia > Tonatia bakeri. Next base: position 311,496 of record PVIA01000187.1, read on the forward strand.
TAAAAGACCACAATACAAGGGGGTACCCCATAAAAACCAACCAGAATTATCTTCTGGAGGGCAGGCCCCTCGTAGTACAGGCTTCACCCTCTAGGTGAGTGTTCTAGGAACCCATCTGTATCAATGTACCAGCTGACATTGGGAGAGGCTGTGTTCAGCTTCAGTGATTTTTTTTTTAAGACTCTTTTAATGCGTTTACCCATATCATGATGGGTGATTTACAAGTGCCCCTGCCCACACAGTGCTGAATGTTCAGGAGTTTTTGACCAAAAACCAGAATGACCCCCAAGTTCCACCCTCCCTATTCAACCAGTCTCACCTGGAATAATTTTTTGTTTGTTTGTTTCCCCGGATGAAAAAAGTCCTCAAAGGGAAACATTTTGCCAATGTGGAAGAAGTGAAACAAAAAAAAAACAGCAGAAGCACTAAAAGGCATCAAAATAAACGAGTTCAAAAATTGTTTTGCGCCATGGGGAAAAAAGTCTCAGTGGGTGTATTGCAACGAATGGAGAGTACTTTGAAGGTGACTGAAGTTTAAACATATAAGATTAAATACACAATTTTTTATAAATAAATTCTGGAGTTTGGTGGCTTCTCCCTCATTTATAGCCATCCTTGCATTGTGATTAAGTTCCTCACAATGAGACCTCAATGGAAATAGGATGGTGGCTTCTGGGAAGCCTCCCTACAAGGGAAAGGACACACCTTTCTTCTCCTCTATCCTGCCCTTTGGGTTGTGGATGTGCTGGCTTTCTTCCCTGAGCTGAGACTCACCTTTAGCAATGTAATAGCAAAAGCTGAAAGAAGCGGGATCTTTGATGATGATGAAGCCACCACAGGGGATAATAATGATCTGACTTTTTAAACTACTCTCTTGGAGACTCGAAGTTACTTGTAGCTGAACTTAATCCAAACTCATATGTAAGTTTAAGGTTACCTAATTTCCTTTCAGGTTTGGGAGACATCTAAATATCACTTAAAGACTTGCAAATTCAACTACTTCTCTTATAAATTTTTTGTATTATTGTTCAAGTACAGTTGTCTCTATTTTCCCCTCACCATTCCCTGCTGCCTAGCCATCCCCACCTCCCACCTTCAACCCTAGTCCCCTTTGGCTTTGTCCATGTGTCCTTTATACATGTTCCTTGATGACCCTTCCCCCTTTTCCCCTCACTATCCTCTCCCCCTGGTTACTATCAGTTTGTTCTTTATTTCAATGTCTCTGGTTATATTTTGCTTCTCTTACAATTTTAATAAGGAAGTAACTGAAAAAAGTTCTACCTAAATGGCCATCAATTCTTACAATGGACTTTTATGGCATCTATTTTAGGCAGTGTTTCCAACTTTTTTTAATGACGTGGCATAAGAAAAATTATAATTGTTTAGTACCATGTAAAACAGGTGGCATTCCACCAGAGGCTACTGATCCAAGCTGTTTGCTTATTCCAAGAAATGTGAGGATCAAAGCCTCAGTCCCCACTCCTAATTCATTTACCGCAGCCCAGCTTTAATGGCATTCCACAATTGGTGGATTGCTTCTAATTACTATTAGATAAATTTTGATCTGGAACCCATTAAAAATGATTAAGGCTTGAGAAAAATCAATTGAGTAAACTATGAATTGTACTTCATCATTGAAAAATTCACTCACTAAAAGGTTAGTCAGATTATACAAAGGATATGTCTTATTTCACATAGAATATTTTTTAAATGACTTCATTATTCACATGTACACTAAGTATTCTTTTTATACCCAAGGTGTAATGAAAGGATCCTTGTGAATCCAGGCAAAGAGAGGAGTTTTAAAAATGAGATTATACTACTGAAAACCAGTGCCCTACTTTTATTTGTAAGAGGAAAGAAGGCATTTTTACTGATCATTTTCAATCTACCAGGAGCTTCTAAGTATGTTTTCTCATGAACTCTTTACCCTTTGTAAAAAAGATGTTAAAGACTTTAAATATTAAGAGCCTGCAAGCAGCAAAGCTAAAATTCAAAGACCTTCCTAAGAGTCTGCATGCCTGGATCTATTTCTTCAAATTAATTGTTTTTATTTTCATTTAAAAATTTCCTGACTGTAATGTCCTCTAGAGTCTACAGAATCTCCAGAAAACCACCAGGTTTACCGGTGCTCACAGTGTCTGCCCGCTGCCGCAGAGGTGGCCACTTTCAAGCTATACTCCTTAGCTTTCAGGGTGGTTGCCTCCATATCTCCAAAATAATAGGCCTATATTGTCATTTTTCTTTCTAAAATTATTTACATTTTTATTTAAGTTACAAATATATAGAACTTAGAAGCCAAATATATCTCTTTGAAGCCTGAAAGAAAAAGAGCAGTCCCTTTACCTTCACAGCTCACAAGCTCTAACTCATTCCCATTCCCAAGAGCAACCACACTCAACTCTGTCAGCTGTTTCTTCTGGTTTTTATCTCCACATTTCTAATGGCTATTTCTTGATTTTTTCCAAAGTTCTGAACAGTATCTATGGCTTTCTTATATGGAAAATATGGATTTAGTGTCTTTTACCCTCCTCTTATTCTCCCAATATAGTTGTATGACAATGTTTTTCTCAGATGATATAAACATTATTTAAGGCTGAGGCATATAATATGCTGTGATTATATTGCCTTTCTTGGTACATATTTGTTTTCCTCAGAATTGATCATTATCTCATTTTGTTTGTATGCTTACTTTTCTATGTACCTGTCAAAAATTAATGCCCTGTCTTCTTCCAGAAATGTAAATCTCTCAATACATTCAAATTCATGAAGCATTACGTTTCTTTATTTTCTTGGAGACGCCCTTCCTGAAGCCCTGCGTCCTCCTGCGTCAACTGGAACTTGCTGCTCTCTCGGCTTCTTGCAGAGCTGCGGTGCTCAGACCACCTTCACGATGATCATATGGCTTCCTTCCTCATGTCAAACAGGATGGATCCCATTTCTTGCATCTGATGTCCTCCTCTTTCTTTTGCTTTCCCCTTATTTTTGTACATCATATTTTATAGTAGCTTCTTACAAAAGATACATGGGAGGTAAATTTTCTGAATTCTTCTGTTTGAAAATATCTTTATTCTGTCCTTAGACCTTACTGATAGTTTGGCTGGGTGTCACATGCTAGGTTTAAAAAAATTACCCCTCATAATTCTTAAGACATTTCTCCATTGCTTACTTGAGTCCAATATTGTGGTTAAGAAGTCCAAAGCATTCTATTTCTACTGTTTAGTATAAAACTTATTTTTCTTTTTCTAGAAGATTTTGAGATTCCTTCATTATTTTCAGTGGCTTCACACTTCTCAGTGATGTGCTCTTTTTTATCTGCTGTGCTACATTATTTGATGGGAACTTTCAATTTTGAGACTTACGCTTTCCAGTTTGGGGAACTTTACTTGTATAATTTTTCTTCTATTTCTTAATTTTTTGAAGCTCCTTCTAGTCAGATTTTGTACCTGCTGGACTAAACCTCCAAATTTCATTTCTTTCTTATTGTTCATCTACTCACCTTTTAGTTCTATTTTCAGCATATTTTCTTGGCTTTATCTTTCAATTCTTCTACTGAAGTTTTTTTATTACATTTTTAAATTCCAAGAGCCCTCTCTCATGTTTTTTTTTTTTTGCTTTGTCTTGTTTTTTGTCTAACAACATATAGTTTTTCTTTCCAGTTTTATTGAGAAATAATTGACAGACATCACTATATAACTTTAAGGCATACAGCATGATGGTTTGCTTTCTTATTTTTCTTAATTGTTCTTTCATTGTAGCATTGTTTTCATTTTATGTACACAAATCATAAGTATATTTTTATGTATACAAATCATAATTATAGCCTCATTTTTGAGGCTATAAATTAGCATATAGACAGTATTTTTTTATTCTCTATAGTTTCCTCTGTATTCTTTCTGTTTCTCATATTGATTCTTCTCTTTTAGGTTAGAGGTTGTCTTACACACCTGGTGGTCTTTTGTTGTTGTCGTTTCCCATTCCGATTTAAAAATAGGGGGCTGAGGAGCTAATGAGGAACTCCGCATGGGTGGATCAGTGTTACAGAGTGATGGGCTTCACTTTTCGAGAGTGGAGGAAAGAAATATTTTGTTTCTACTCTGGGTCAGTTTAGCTCTTTCAGAAAACATTCCTCTAATTTCTTGACTAGGGAAATGACTTTTAAACATTTTTGAAAGTAAGAAATAATTTTCATCACATCCCATTTCACACCTATATGTATATGGATACATGCAAAAAAGTTTCTTGAAACAATATTTACTTTTTTTAACATATAACACACTCTATTTTCTTTCTAGTCTAACATTTTATTTTCCTTACTGTTTGTGACAGAGCTTGTTATGTACTTACTAGCCAGATCCCTTGCAATGAAGGGCTGATTTTCCCAGTCACTGGAAGTGCTACTGGTGGTCAGCCTTGAGCTGTCAGCCCCTTCAGGGACTGTCTCAGTGCAGAGAGCTTCCATGCCCAAGGTCACATGTCCTGGGATGGCCACATGCTGTGAGAGGGGATGGGTTAATTTGCCAGGGCTGCCATAACAAAATACCACAGACTGGGTGACGTAACAGAACTGTATTTTCTCACAACTCTGTATGCTAAAAGTCCGAGATCAAGGTGTCAGCAGTTTGTTTTCTACAGGGGCCTCTCTCCTTGGCTTGCAATGGCCACCTTCTTGCCGTGTCTTCACATGGTCTTTCGTCTATGTGAAGCCCCTGGAGTATGCAGGCCCCTGGAGTTTCTTCCTTTTTTTTAAAGGACACCAGTCACATTGGATTACTGCTCTACCCTGAGGGCCTCATCTTAACTTAATCACCCCTTTAAAGACCTCAGCCCCAGATAAAGGATAAAGGGGATAAAAGCCTGCCTTCTTAGCCTGACTTGGGACAATTCTGAAGAGCTTCTTCAGTATTCTCAATGGGCTTGGCTAAAAAGGTCACTGGGCCTTGAATCACAGTTCCAGTTCTTCCTTCTACAGGTGTTGATCCCGAGAGTATGCCCTGATAAAAAGTCTGAACTCTCAACTCTGTCTGAGAGTCTGCTTCCTGGGGAAGCCAGCCCGTGACAGTGTTGGTTATATGACTCATTAAACTGATTCTGTAATCCACTAACCATAGCTGACTTCATAACCCAGAGTTTGAAAAACATTGGCCTAGCGGTTAGTTGCCTGATGAACAGGGCTTTGATTGTGTGGCAGGGGAGAGAGAACAAATAATCCAACCATTGCCTGCACAGACTCCCAACTCACTTAACTGTTTACATCCCGTGACGTATCCATGTCTGCTATCAGGTACGATTCCTCTGATTTCAGGCCTTTCCTACTGAGTGTCCCCAGGAAATAATCATCCCGTCTCCTTTCCTCCTGGGGCAGGAGGCAGTAGCCTGGCTGTGGATTTCCTGTGTCTGGGGATACAAGAGTAGTTGCCTACCCCATATATAAGCTTTTAACATGTCTCCTGCTTGGCAACCCACACATTATCTGAAATCCCTTCCAAATCTGGTGACCCCATGCATGTCCTGAGCCTCTTTCTTATTTTTGGTATCCCCCACTGCTCTATTCTTTTCCCATCAAATATTTGTCACTCTCTCTCATCCCTTCATAACCCCTCTCCTGGTCTCTGCTGAGGGGAGATACATACCTTAGTTCATTCTACCATCTTTAGCTAGAAGCCAGCAACTAGAACTTGTATGGCAATGGTATCACCACTGTATCTGTGGAATGGGCTGGGAGGTCCGTTTCTTGTGTTTTCTTTTTTCACTTTGCTTGCATCTTTTTGTGTGAGGAGTTTTTTATATAAGAAGCTTCACTTCATGTAAGGATATAAAGTTATATCATATAGAGATCTAACTTAAAAGTTATTATCAGCCACAAAGAACTCTAAGATTAAATATGATATACAAGTGAAAGGGATGAATATCTAAGAAAGCAGAGCTGGCATTTTGGGAATTTGAAGGAAAGAGTAGTTCTATTCAAGTTAAAGGGTAAAATACTGGTTGATAAAGGTGGAATAAAATGGACCCTGAGGGTTGGCACTGACTAGAGAAATTACCAGGGATAGGAAGCAATTTTCCAGCCATGGACTGAGTGCTTTTACATGGGAGGCATGGTGCTAGAGAGATAAATGAGGAGGGGAAATGGTCGCAGCCTTCCTTCAAGGAGTTCACATCAATTACAATAATGAGAAAGCCAAAACATAGAACGGAACAGAAAAATACCAATACGAATTCAATAATGCATTCCTTAAAACCCACTGTTATCATATTTCCTATTAAAGAGTCGATTTATACTGTTGCTGAACAGATTCTGTTCACATTCTGTGGCGTATAATCTGAGCTTCTTGAAAAGATAAGAATAGTTGCCAAAAATGGAGGGAAAACTCCAGCAATATCTTTCTAATTCTTCATACCTTAAATATTGAGACAGTTCAGGAATTATTCTCTAGTGCTGCGATTTTAGACATAGCAACATCAAGGTTCGGGTGCTTTGAGGAAGACCTTTCTGTAGCCTTAACACACACACACAAGTAGCAGAGGCCGGCCTCCCCACCTCCCCAGGGGCCTGCCCCGCAAAGTAGGGAAGACTTGGCAGGGCCTCGTTAGGCTGGCTGGCCCTTATTTCTGATGTTGGCTCTGGAATTGCTCCATCATAATTCACAGCCAATTAATCTTGTCAGGCAGCCTATTGATTCCAGCACTGTCATTACAAATAACCATCCTTATGAGCCATTGTCTCGATACACCCATTCATTTCAAAATGCGAGTAAACCATTTCAGTTTGAACAAAAGATAAGAGCATCTGTTTTCACTGAAAAAAGTTACAACACTCAGATGGGCTCATACACTTTGGTAGAGTTTTCAAAAATAGAAAATCCAGTTATTGTGTATGGGGGAGTTTTGAAAAAATAATCTAATAATAAAAGAACTGTTTTGCAACTACTCATTTGTGGCTAGAGCTTGTTAATTTATTTTAAAAACCCTTCATGGTCATTGGAAAAATTATTATTTTTTTCCTCCCTAAGCCATTATTGTTCTTTGGCTGCTGAGCAGTGGGAGTGTGAAAAATCTACCTGTGTGAAGGAGAGAAGATGAGTGAGTGGCTCCGTGGGAGAACAAAAGAGTGAGTGGATGGTGGGTGCCAGGTCACTGAGTGTGTGTGTGGGAGGAGGCTGGGCCCATGAGTCAGCAGGGAGTAGGAAGCCAGGTATGTGTGGGTGATGAGTGGGCCAGAGGAGAAGACAGTACAAAGCCATTTTGCAACTGTGAAGGTTTTAAGAAAATAGCCATAGAACCATACAAAAAAGCATTAGAAAACAATTCATTAGCGATTCTAATTTAAAAAAAGCAAAGGCTTCTGATAATGCCATCTTACAGAGAGCTGTTTTGAATTTTTAACGTTGTCTTTTAAGAATTACTTCTGTGTTAGTTAGCCTGAGGACTGGTGGTGAACCTGCCAATGTCATTGCTGAGGGATGTTCCAAACCTGGATATTAGTTTTAAGAGTGAACTCTGAGGTGCCTCCACAGACAGGAACGGCAAAAGGCAGTGCAAAGAAATGAGGTAAAGACTCACGGTTGAGGAGAGATTCAATTTTCCATCCAAACTAAGCCTTAAAATCCCAGGGAGGAAGGAGTGCTTTCTTTCCTTGTTAGCCAAAGGTATTTATATTGTTTCTTTTGTAACTATAAATAGGATTTTTTTTTTTAGAAATCTGCATTACAGTCTGAAACTGAAGCACAGACTCAGATAATGTTAATGGGATCATAGAAATCATCCTTATGAACAACCACATTTACAGAATGAATTAAACTGAGACTCAAGAGCTCAAAAGGACTTGGGCAAGGAGTGTAGTCGAGAGTCCATGAAGTTTGGTCAATGAGTCAACCAGTCAGCGAACATGAATAGAATACAAGGGCACTGACCTCCACCCACAGCAGGCTCCTAGAATGAATGTGAAGTGGGAAACTAGGAGGCGGAAGCTGAGGCGTGTTTATGACTCCACCCAGAGGACCAGCAGGGCACTGGCACAGCTGGATGCAGGCTAGAAAGAGCTCCACTCTGGTGCTGAAAGCCTGTCTATGGGTAGCTGGGAGCTGGGCTGGGGACACCTAGTAACTATGTAACAGTGTGAGCTTCCCAGCCAGGAGGCGGCCTTATCAGACTCTACCTTCGTTGATGAGTGTGTATCCCATTTCCACTGGACTTAGCCTGAGTTTTCCCTTTCAGCTGATTCAGATCTGCTAGGCTTGCTTCTTGTTGAACTTCCCAAAGAGGAAGAGGGCTGTTTTTGTTACTTTTTTTTCTTTAGTTAGCCCAGTGAATCCCAAACCAAATATTCCTTGTCTTCTCTTCTCTTTTAAGAAAGTCCTTTAATTACCCCTTTAAAGCTAGATTTTCACACAAATGTTTTTTATGTGTTGAGGACATACAGTCAAGGGCAAGATGAAACAGTAGGCAGCAGTAGCTATATAGTAAAATCAAAACTAAGATTGCTTTAGTTTTAAAATATAAAGTTGGTGGCCTCCAAGACTCTTCCAGAGGCCACTAAAATAAAAAATTTGTGTCCAATACTATTAAGTAACAACTGCACTTATTATACTATGAGAATAGCTGTGATATTATTTCTAATACTGGCATTTTTGGCATTTATTTTATAAAATGTATAAATGCCTCTACTTGATTTTTAAGAAAGAAACATGTATAGTGTTATGGCCTGAATTGTGCCACCCATCCCCCCCCCCAAAAAAAGAAAAATTCACATGTTGAAGTCTTAACCCTAGTACCTCAAAATGTAACTGTATTTGGAGGTAGGGCCTTTAAAATAGTAATTAAGTTAAAATGAGGTCATATGTATATGCTTTAATTCAATGTGATTGGTCTTATAAGAAGAGATTAGGACACAGACACACACTGAATGAAAACCATGTGAAGACACATGGAAGAAGTTGACCATCTATAAGCCAAGGAGAGAGGCCTCAGAAACAAAACAACCCAGTTGACATCTTGATCTTGGATGTCTAGCCTCCATAATCTTAAGGAAATAGATTTCTGTTGTTTAAGTCACCCGGTCTGTGGTTCTTTGTTATAGCAGCCCTAGCGAACTAATATATATGGTCTTCATTATGTTATGCACTTTGCCCTCAGGTGTTTTCTATCAGAGAGAGGGTTAAGGTTCCAGACAAAGATTACACTCACCTACTCCTTGAGTCTTCTCAAGTCGAATGATTGGAGAAGGCTATGTTCAAAATAAATGATCCTAGGAGAGAAGGGGGGCAGGCTGCACGAGAATGAGTAGTACTGAGAGAAGCAGAGAGAATCTGGCCCCAGAGAAAAAGGTGTAGGTTCATGGGAAAATGGTAGTAATAGGGTCTGGGTACCCTATTCCTGCCCAATAGCATTAAAATGCATCTTATGGGTACAGCTCTGTTACATATGAAATATTTATACAGCTTATAAATTCTCTGGGTACCTTTCATGTGAATGATTCAGATTTCTGATTTTTAAAAATACTAAACTAATGATACTGTGCCAGCACAAATACAGTATTTCAGTACTTAAAAATAGCCTGAAATATGAAAACTGATATTTGGATTCCTAATGCTACCCAGAACTCAACCCATTAAGCTTCCAGTTGACGGGACTGAGTCAAAGTGATTATACCTCCTACACACCTGGAGGATCCGCTGTGTGAATGAACCGAATTCACAATAAATCCATAGTACTATTAAACGGCATGTAACATTCTTTTTTAGAAGTTAATAGATGTAAACTCCTTACCCAGAGTAGGCTCTTCATAAATATTTGTTGAATTAAAGAGAATATTGCCTAAAATCAAGATAACACCAACAAATGGCATATTTGTCCAGAAGTTCAAAGATTCAATGCAGATGTCCAACTTGTTTTTAAAGGAAGCTTTTTTTATTATTATTTTATTATTATTCAATTACAGCTGTCTGCACTTTCCCCCCAACCCCAGCCAAACCCACCTCCCTCCCCTGATTCCACCCCCTCTCTTGGTTTTGTCCTTGTGTCCTTTATAGTAGTTCCTGAAAACCCTTCTCCCCTCTGTCCCCTCCACCCTCCCCTCTGGCTACTGTTAGATTGTTCTTAATTTCAATGTCTCTGGTTATATTTTGTTTGCTTTTTTCTTTTGTTGATTATGTTCCATTAAAGGTGAGATCACATGGTATTTGTCCCTCACCCCCTCGACTTATATTACTTAGCATAATGCTCTACAGTTCCATCATGCTGTCACAAAAGGTAGGAGCTCCTTAAAAGAAGGTTTTAAAAGAAGGCAAATGTCATATTTTCTTTAATTTTGGATTATTTATGCTGTTAGAGTATAATTTGCAAAAGCTAAAATGACCAACATGCAAATGATAAATGAATACATAGAAAGCTTTTGCTCAACACATTAAAAATGAGAGAGCAGGACCCGCACAGGGAATACCACAGTAACTTCTTTGTACAGTGACAAGTGGTTATTACACTTATCATTGTAATCACATCATAAGGTACCTATTTAAATGCAGAATTACAGTAGGTTGTACACCTGAAATTAATATTGTATGTCAACTATAGTTTAATATTTTTGAAAATGAGAGAGCAGTAAGACATAAATCCAGTTTAGTGAGCATTTGAACAGCTAGGTGTGTATGTGCGGTTGACCAAAGGAAGGAAGAAGTATGATCTGGTGATGGTAACTACTCTGCAGCCACTTCATTCATTATTTGCCTCGGCCCACTGCTCCCGACCGTCTTAAACATTCCTGTCCCTGCAGCAGGGACTGCTTGACTCCTCCCTCCTGGCTCATAACTTAACTCAGTACTCCTTCCAGGTTGGAAAATGGAAGGAAATTTTGTCTGAACACTCTAGAACTCAGCAGTTAAATCCCCTGACTTATTTTTCTCTGAACTTATGTATCAGTACTTCCAAGTGGCCTACTGCCCTATGTCCTCAGTCTGACCCACACAATATACGCCAGAGTTGGTGGCTGCCTTAATCCCTGCGCCTCAGTTGCAGTTCTCAGAGACCTGACTAGAACTGCCATCCCCTTAGCATTGAGCTCCTGCCTCATTCTCACCAGAAACTAGTGACTTGTCCCTGAATCCCAGAACAAAGGCAACTCTGCAACTCACTGACAGCTTTCCCAGGTGCCAACTACCTCCTGGAGCAGCCAAACCTCATCTACTCCTGGACTCTCTCCACTTACCTCCCGGGACATATCTGTCATTTTTATGACCTGACTTCACTAACTGCTTGCCGAGACCATCATCCCCTTTTGTTATTATTTCTCAAAAATAATATCCTTTTTGTTGCTAAATCTTATCTTACTACACTTCCCTCTGGCATTGGACACTGCTGACTACACTCTCCTTGGAAATTCTCTTCCCTGGGCTTACGTGACACTCTGCTCTCCTGGTTTGCTTCTTGAGCCTGTCATTTTCTGCATTCCTCTTAAGTGAAGGTGCTCTCAAAATTCTGTCTTTGCCTGTCTTCCTATTTGACTCTTCCCACTCACTCTGGTTATCTTTTATCCCCATACCTTTGGCTTCAACTAAGGCCCAAATCTTGCCTACATCTCCTTCCTAAGCCTCAACTCTCTGACCCACATATGTGTTAGATGTCCTGCATGTGCTTCAAAATCACTTCCATACAGAATTCACTATTTTTCTTTCTCAGCTTGTATTTTTCTTTTCCTATTCTCAGTAAATAGCATGGATAGTCATTCAAGCCAGAAACCCAAACCACTTTAAAGGGGAACTGGATACCTACTGCCATTACCTTGCTTTATATCCTAATTATTCTGACTTATCTGCAGTTTGAATGGTCTTGCTATTTCCCTTACACCATCCTTCCTCCGTAGTGCTACCAAAACAATTTTCAAAAAAGTTTAAGTGCAATCCATTAGGGGTTGTGCAACCAGTTTAGTGAATTATATCAACTTTTCCTAGATGAAATAGACTAGAATGGAAAATATAAGGATAAGTGAAATTTCATCAAATTTTCATTTCATATATATATCACATATAAATATATTTCACATATATATTTCATACACACACAGACACAAAAGCAACAATGATTTGAGCCAACTTGTGGTGAAAGTGAAAGAGGAAAGCACCAAAGCAGGACTGTATTTGAACATCAAAAATACAAAAATCATGACTACAGAAGAAATACACATAACAAAAACAAGACATTGAAGTCATTAAAAAAATTTGTCAACCTTGGTTCAGCAATCAGTTCAAATGGAAAATGCATCCAAGAAATCGAGATAAGACTGAGACTTGAAAGGGCATCCAAAGACCAAAGCTAAGATCATCCACACCCTCGTATTCCCAATTACTATGTATGGATGTGAAAGTTGAACAGTGAAGGAGGCTAAAAGGAAAGCCATTGATTAATGGGAAATGTGGTGTTGGGGGAGAGCTCTACGAATACCCTGGACCTCCAGGAAGACAAACAGGTGAGTCACAGAGCAAATTAAGCCTGAGGCGTTGCTGGAGACAAAAATGACAAACCTGAAGCTGCCCTACTTCGGGAAACAATGAAAAGGCAAATTCTTTGGGAAAGACAGTAATGCTAAGAAAAATGGAAGGCAGCAGTAAAAGAGGAAGACCAAGCATGAGATGCACTGACTCTATAAAAGAAGCCGTAGTCATGAGTCTGCAGGAGCTGAGCAGGGCTGTTGGGGACAGGACATTGTGGACATCACTCATTTGTAGGGTCTCCGGGACTCAGCATCTACTCATTGACACATTCCTATAAAATACAAAACTGATCGTGCCACTTCCTTTCTTGAAATGCTTCGTAGGCTCCTCAGCGTCTACAGAATAAAGTCCAAGTATTTAGGAAGACCTTCAAACTCCTATGATGGAGCCACAGCCTACTTCTGTCTGCTTCCTCTCATGCTTTTAAACTGGGAAACACTTTAGGAGTATATGGTAATATGCCAGGAGCTACTAAAGCCACTGGAGAAAGAGTCTAGATCTCCCTATAACAATTCTATTTGTTGGCAAGTATGGAAAATACTCTTTTTGTATTCTAGTAGCACGGGTGTACTGCAAAGTAGAATTTAAAAGTCTCATGAATTTTAATACTAGAATGTAATGAAAGGTTCCCTAAAAGCATAAGACAGGATTCTCTTCTGTGCTGCTCAGAGTAAACATTGGAGGAGAACTGCCACAAGCACCAGAAATGCTCTGACGCTGTCCTTTCACATCTACCACGAATACAAGATACTCATGTCCTGAAACATGTAGGTGCAGTGATGCCACATGGAGCTACTTGTGCTGCAGGTCACACAGAGCTGTCTGCTGAAGCTGACTTACAGGAAAAGGCACATGATAGGGTCTAGAGCCTAAACATGTGGGTTCAAATGCCACTCTGTCCTTTATAAGCTCTAAGGAGTTAGGCAAGGCTTTTAACAGAGAGATCTGCCTACAGCACCTGTCACCCCACAGGTCCTCAGGAAATATGAGACTGATAGAGCTGGCTAGGCAGGTTCCACTTTGTCCCACGTGCTGTTTGGGGATCTCTTCATAACTGAGCCCTCTGTGAGGTGGGCTCAGATCATGTAACTATAAACACGTAGAAACAATTACTGTGAAAATCAGAATGATGTGTCCTTTGGGGGGAGGGAGGTGGTTTGAAATTAAGATGTGGCACATGGAGGGCTTCTAGAATAGCTGGAAAATTCTATTTCTTGATTTGGGTGTTGACTATAAGAATGTTTGCCATGTAATGACTCATTAGGGTATATGTTTATTTTGTATTGTTTTCTAAACCTTTTACTTTACAATAGATATGATTTAAAGTAACAAAACCTATTTAACATAAACAATAGCTATTACAAAAAAAGGAGAATTTCAATAAGATTCTCTCATGTATTATTCAAGATTGACAAAGTATTAAAAAGAATATTTCCAGATTAGTATACTTGACAAAGAGTAGAAAGAAGGAAAACTAGGAAATGGCAATAAAGAGCCTGGTGAAATGGAAAGCAGGAAGGGTAACCTCTTAATCCTAAAATAAATCCAAGAAATATTATGGGGTTTAGGTGAGCCTTTTTCTATAAAGCGGGCTTAAATGTTACATAGAGGAATAAATCTTTATCAAGTCCAAGTCACTGGAGGATCTGGCCCTTTGAAACTCAGAGCCTAAAACTTTCCTTGACCTATTCTAACTTTGCTTTCAGTATTGCTGAGAGAAGTTAAGAGCCTTAAATGTGTGGATGGATTATTTTAAACATCATTGTTAAGCAAATTATCTTTAAGTGAAAAAAAAACAGAAAGACTGCCAACATATATGAATATGCATTTCCAGGACACACCTACAATGTGGTTAGGACAGACAAATTGGAACCTGCAAAATGCATGCCTGAAAGAAGAGTCGACTTCCTCCCCCTTCTCTTCTAGTTGCTGCAGTGTCTTGATGGCTTCTCCTGCCCATCATTCCAGTGGCGAGTGACCCAGTTTCCTGAACTCTCACGTCAGACCATCCAGATTAGTCACTGCGTATTCTGTTCCTCCCCTCCTTTTTTCTCTATGATTCCCATTATCCTCTCCTTAGCTTTCCCCCATGTAAACCATACTCCTTTGGCTGATTTATCTTCTCTTTCATTATTAGAATAGAAAATATTTGCTATTTAGGAAATTGAATACTTTAGAATAAAGATGTTATGTAAATCTACTAAACAAGATCAACAGAAAGCAAAATACATACTTGGTATAGAAGCAACTCCCTTTTGAAGTCAATGAGTAAGTTTAAAAAAAAAAGAAAACACAGTTATCAAAGTTTAGAATAATGAATAAAACTCATTTATCAAGTCAGCATAAAACTCCAGATTACCATTTTCAGACGCCTATGAAGGCTTGGGGAGCTGTCAAAAGTATCACGTAGCGATTTTTCCCTGTCTATTGCTATTCCAGTTTTTATCTTCTGTGAAAGTACCTCTCACTGTACAGGCGGAAAGTGCCAGGCACCCACTCCACCCCATTTAGCAAGAGCCCGGGCCAATCACTTGCTAGTGGGACCAGCAAGGGAGTCAGTCTGCTCAGAGGGTGAAGGTGAGAGCTTCTAAGAACGGATATACTTCCCTGTTTAAGGGATGGAAGGGGAATTAGTGGCCCCTGCCTTTGGTCAAAGTTGTGTGAGGACACAGTATCAGCAGCAGTGGCACCTTTTTTCAGTTAGGAGGAGAAAAGTTTAAGGACAAAGTCCAAGAAGCTGAGCGTGGTGGAGTAGAAAGCTTAAAACAGTTTGAGACCTCGATAATATGCTATGCTACTAAATCAGCACTTCGTTGGAAATTCTGTTACTTGTAGTTGGAAACATCCTAATTAATATGTACTCTGATAATACAGGTAGCCTGCTGGACGTTTCAGTATGGACAGGGCCTGTTAATCACAGCAAATAAATGTAATTGGGAGCAGGGGTTACTGAAATGTACTAAGTACAATTATTCTTTTTCACCTAGTTTCACAAACTTTGCTTAATATAAGCAAAAATATATCAAATTCCAGGCAGGTAGACTTTACAGGCAAAATATAATTAACAACATTAGCAAAAATTAGAAGTATATTGGTTGAATTATTTATACTTTCTATTCTTCATAATCTTCATTGAAACATGACTAATCTAGAAATTATGGTTTTGTAATAAAGACAGTTCAGAACAAATAGACTCTTTGTATCAATTTTCTTCATAAAATATTTTAATTATAAATAAAACCTTATAATAAAACATTATAATTTTCTTCCTAACTTGTGCTGATACTTTCTTCCCACTCCCATGATCAACAATAACATCCTGGAAAAATAAGAGAGTTGAAAACCTGTATAACAACTCTAAAATATACGGGGGTCTGGCCAGAGACAGACTAAAAACAGACAGCAGTATTGGAAGTAGAAGTTATTGAGATTTGATTTTGAGCAAGAGAGTGTGTGTGTGGGGGCGTGGTATGTGAGGGAGCATATAGCAGAAGAACAAAATAGGAGACTGTTATATTTATCTCTGTCTCCCAGCCCCCACATGCCCTTTTTTAAAAATAGTTGAGCTCTTTCCAAAAATACATGAAAGAAAATAGATTGAAGAATTTTTTGAACAGAGTGTGACCAATGGGGATATTCTGAGGTATGTGATCAGTAACAGAAAATGAGATGAGAAAATTCCTGTTTTAATTGAATAGAAGGACTCCTAAATCACACATACGCAAATCTTTTTTCGTTTAATTGATTTTGTAGAGCAGAAGGGAGAGAGAGAGGAAGAGAGGGAGAAACATCAGTTTGTTTTTCCACTCATTTATGCATTCTTTGGTTGATTCTTTTATGTGCCCTGACCAGGAATCAAACCCACAACCTGGCATATCTGGATGATGCTCCAACCCACTGGGATTCCCAGCCAGGGCATACACAAATTATTTTCATTGCCAATAAATGACTAAAAAAGTAGTGAAAGAACTTAAATGAAAGTATCTGAAATTTATAGCTTTCCTTGAGAGAAAAAAAAACACTTCAAATATAATTATTTCACTATAAGTTGTTTTAATAAGACTTTTCTGGTGGGGGAAAGATACTAGATTGTAGAGAATAACCCATTAAGAAAAATGTTTTTTAAGTGTGTATTGGCAGCAAAGAAAACTTTGGCAGAGGTTCTGTAGGAATCAAATGAAGTAAAGTGGTGGGACTGGTTGGCGTCCTGGTAAGAGATAAACTAGGGTCCCAATGCTAGAAAAATGTGTTAACAGTGCAATCCCAAATTTACTTGCTGCAGTTTAAACCTATTGCTTCCTTACTCTTTGTTTATAATGTAACAGTTAACTGGTTGTTACCAGTGGAGGGTCAGTGGGTTGGAGCCTAGGGAAAATCTTCCATTGCCTACAATGGCAGTGGGGGGAGGTTTTTATACTGGGTGCATGCAAAGCTAGAAATGTCCATGGATAGGGCCCAAGAGTGGAGAAAAGCTGGCAAGATAATTGGATAGGAAAAATACCTACCCCACGCCAGGACCAGATTGGGGGTTTCATCAGGGGAAGGCAAGCACACAAAATCAGGTGGGGGGTGTGGGATGGGGGGGTGGGTACTGGATCAAAGAGGCCTGTCAGATTAGCTTGGGGAAAGAAGGGACTGGTTGGAAGGTGGATCCACCCAAAGTGTCAAGCACCTGGTGGGTCCAACACCCAAGCTAATGTGGCTCCAGGGAACTAAGAAATGTTCTCTTGCTTGTGGCTGGCTTGCACAGGACTTGTGCTTGCAAGGTGGACTCACCTGTTCTCTCCATAGGCCGCTAGGAAGAAACCTCTCACTCTCTTGGTCACCTGGTGGTGCACAGGCCAGTGGTTTTGCATCACCTGGAAGACCTAGCAGTCATATGGCCCACAGTCATGTGGGCTCCACACACAGACTTCAGGAGTGAGCCTGAAATGGATAGCAGCCAGGAACAAGCTAAGCTACAGGAATGACTGCTTAGCAGCTGCCTGCGGTCTCCAAAGGACTGTGCTTTGGAATGGAGCAGGAACTCTGGACACTGACTTTTCCATGGTTTTGCTGAAGAGATAAACTTTGAGATGGGGATTCCACCATTCTCCCAGATCATTCAGCACCTGAAAAAAACCTCTTTCCTTTTATAGTAACATCTGCCTCATAAGTTTGGCTTTTTTGGCAGCAGGCAGACAAACCCCTCTTTTTGTGTTTGGTAACATGGTAAACAGTTTTCTGTATCATAATCCCTTAAATTAATTCTTAGGAAGCTATGACTCTTCCCCCTGGCCAGTATGGCTTGGTTGGGCATTGTCCCATGAACCAAAACGTCATAGATTTGATACCCAGTCAGGGCACATGCCTCGGTTGCAGGCCCTTGGTTGGAGTACATACAAAAGGCAGCCAATCAATGTTTCTCTCTCCATCTTTCTCCTTCCCTTCCCTGCTCTCTAAAAATCAATAAGCATGTCCTTGGGTGAAGATAAAAATAAGTATGTAAGTAAGTAAATAAGAAAGCTATAACTCTTTTTTAAAAGATTTTATTTATTCATTTTTAGACCTGTCTAAAGAATGAGAAGAGAAGTAGAAAAAGAGGGAGAGAAATATCAGTGTGTGGTTGCCTCTTGAGTGCCCCATACTGGGGACCTGGCCTGCAGCCCAAGCAGGTGCCCTGACTGGGAATCAAACTGGTGACCCTTTGGTTCACCTGCTCAATCCACCAAGCTACACCAGTCATGGCAGAAAGCTGTAACTCTTCAAACTGCTTTTCTTTAGATTAACCAAGTACATACACCATCAATCTTTTCCCATAGACAATATTTTCCAGCCATCATCTACTAGTCATCAGTCACTTTTGAATATTTTTCCTATCTCTAATTCAATATTGTCAAAAATTATTTGCCTCAGAATCCTAAATGTAGATTGCCAGGCCATCCACTGGACCTATTCAATAAGGATCTTAGGAAAAAGTACTCCTTTTCACACCAAAATTTGAGAACCACTTATTTAAAGAATTTTACTCTCTATTGGAATTGAAAAATTTGAATTGAATTTGACCAATTATTTTTTTACAAAAGACTTTAGCAATTTAGTGTAGAGAACATATCTATTTCTTGATGATATTTTTATTCTAATCCCTCCGAATATCATTTATTCATACTGAAAAGCTATCTTTCAATTTTGACATGAATTATTATAAAAGCTACTAAACTAGTATATGGCAAGTCACATTTAAAGTACTTCCTACATGAAATATGCTAAGAAAACCATGATCCAACAAGTCAACTTCTATTTTTATTTTTTTTTCTTTATGGAGAACTCTCAAATGGCCTGTCTTTTTCTCTATATGTAAAATTCTAAAAGTGGGAATTTTTAAAGGAAGAAATGATGACATAATTTTTGTAATCTTTATGGCATTGACAGTTATCATTGAAGTAATAGACTAAATAGTTGTTCATGAAAGAACCCAAAGTACTAAAACTTTGTCTATTTCTTCTAATTTGTTTAATTAAATGTTCTGCTATCTATAAACCAAGTGAAAGTTCCTAAATAATTTCTGACATAAGCTAAATTTTACTTCTGATTCATAATGACTGGTTGTAACTCAGTGGCATTTATGGAAAATTAATTAGTTATGAAGAGCAAGAACTCTAGAAATAAAAATGCAGAGGCTGAAAATTGATTTGTAATCTTTTTCACACAATGTGGAATTGGTTAAATGGGATTAAAGCACTCAGGTCAGTAAAATAATATAAAAGAAGCCCTTTATTATACATTGGTCTTATTCTCAATAAATACAGGTCATATTTCAGTGGCATGATTACTTAATATGCACACACAATACTTTAGTTGTGATTAAAAACGTCTAAAATGCTGTTTATTATCTGTCAAGCATGAAACTTGTAAAACTCAAAGTTTAGTCCTAATGCTTTCAAATCACTTGGGTAAATATTAAGAAGGAATATTTTGGTCTCTACCCCAGAGGGACTAACTCAGTCTTGGAGGGTATGTCCTGGGAATCTGCATTTACAATGCTATACATGTACTTATTACCCACGCCATTAGCATTCTAGTGAGCATGCTAACTTCTTCACTCTCTATGAGATGTAGATCGCCGAAGCATCAGTGCTTCATTCTGGGATGTTTACTGGAAGTCCACAGATAACATCTGCACAATTGGGCAACTGCTTCAAAGAGTCAATGAATCTTGTTTTTTTCAGTAATTCCTTTTGATGTAGAAATTTATGGCCTGGTATTAATATCCAGTTACAATGGTCTTATGTCACCTGGGCAATAGAGAGTCCAATTACAACTTTTTCACCTTACTACCCACTGATGGGCAAACTTTTTCTCTATTTTCTAATGGAGAGATAGAAAGTAAGTCTGCATAATGTCCTAGGAGGCTTCCAACATAAGATTCTGTATGTGTCCTGTTTATATGGGGTTTTGTTTAATTAGTTTGGAAAGAGATACATAAATGCTGGTGTAATTTAAGAACAATAGACTGCAAAAATCAGTGTGTTAATCCTATCTGCTTTTTATGAGAAGCAGCAATGTTCCGTGATGATGTCAAAGGACCTACAAGTCTTCCTAAATCTAATGACAGTCCTGATTCTATCTTCTTGTATTTCTCCTTCTTGCAGGTATCTTTTCCTCCACCAGGAAGCTTAGGCATAATGTTTACCTGTTAACACCTTTAACACAAAGTACTGGCGTTAAGTACCCTAAAGCTCTTTATACAGCTGTAACCTGACTTTGAAATAAGACTTTACTAAAGATTAAGCGTAGTGTTTTCTAAACTATGTGTGATTGAGATGTTAATAGATTTTATTTGGAAAAAATAATTATCAGGCTTAAATTTTGTTAGAGGATATGCACAAATCAAGTGTCTCATCCAGAATTCCTCAATACCAAGAGAGGGAGGTCATTACGGAAACAACACAGCATCAGTAGAGTAAAAACTAATCCTTGGATCTAAACACTGGGAAGGTTAAGCCATCTATTGCTGCAAAACAAATTAATCTTAATCTTAGCAGGTGGAAATAATACACATTTACGATCTTATAGTTTTTGAGTGTCAGGAATTTAGGAGCCACTTAACTTGGTGGTTCTGGCTCAGTGTCACTCCAAGACTGCAATTGAAGTGTCAGTCAGCACTGCAATCATCTCAAAGTTCTACTGGGGAAGATCTGTTTATCACATGGGTCTCTTCACAGGGCTGCCTCACCACATGGTAGCTGGTTTCCCCTGGTGCCAGTGTTCCAGAGAGGGAGTGAGAGAGAAATCCCGAGATAGAAGCCACAGTCTTTCAATAACTTAACCTTGGAAGTGACATCTCATCACTTCTGCTATATATTATTCATTAGAAACAAGTCCACATAGAAGGGGAGAGGATTGTTAACACAACAGCACATTAACGCCAGAAAAATAGAGGGGATCATTGGGGGCCATTCTAGAGGCTGCTTACTACAAATTTCTTGACTGCAGGAATTTTTATTTGTATTTATTTATTGTATCTATTACAGTTGTCCCAATTTTCCCCTGTTGCTCTCCTCTGCACTGCCTACCCCTTCCCCTGCAGTCAATCCCCACCCTGTTGTCCATGTTCATCGGTCGTTTATATTTGTTCTTTAGGTCCTTCCCTTTCTTTCCTCCCTTACCCCCCCCACGCACCCCCACCCTTGGCCCCTGTCAGTTTGTTCCTTGTTTCTGTGTCTCTGGTTCTATTTTTCACGTTTGTTTCTTTTGTTCATTAGGTTCCTGTAGATGAGATCATATAGTATTTGTCATTCACCTCCTGGATCATTTCCCTTAGCTTAATACTCATCCATGTTGTCATGAAGGGTAGTAGTTCCTTCTTTCTTTCTGCTGCATAGTATTCTGTTGTATAAATGTACAAAGTTTATTGATCTACTAATTTATTGATATGCACTTAGGTTGCTTCCAGCACTTGGCTATTGTAAATAATGCTGTTATGAACATAGGAGTGAATAGGATCTTTTGAATTGGTGTTTCAGGATTCTTAGGGTATAATTCCAGCAGTGGAATTGCTGGGTCAAAAGGCAGCTCCATTTTTACTTTTTGAGGAAATTTCATACTGTTTTCCACAGTGGCTGCACGAGTCTTCATTCCCACCAACAGTGCACTACGGAGTGCAATTTCCTCCACATCCTTGCCAGTACTTGTTAGTTGATTTGTTAATGATGGTCATTCTGACCAGTGTGAAGTGTTACCTCATTGTGGTTTTAATTTGCATCTCTCTGATGGCTAGTGATGTTGAGCATTCTTTCATATGCCTATGGGCCCTCTGTATGTCTTCTTGGAGAAGTGTCTGTTCAGGTCCTTTGCCCATTTTTTAATTGGATTGTTTGTTTTCCTGGCAATGAGTCATATGAGTCTTTATATATTTTGGAGATTAAACTGTTGTCTGAGGTATCATTGGCAAATGTTTTCCCATACGGTTGGTTCCCTTTTCATTTTGCTAATGTTTTCTTTAGTCATGCAGAAGCTTTTTATTTGGAAATCCCATTTGTTTATTTTTTACTTCCCTCGCTCTAGGCAGGAATGTCTAACTTGCAGCCCGCAGGCCACATGTGTCTCAGGATGGCTATTAAGACAGCCCAATACAAAGTCATAGATTTACTTAAAACATGAAATTTTTTTGTGATAATGTGTTGCAGTGTATTTAGTGTGTGGCCCAAGACAGCTCTTCTTCTTCCAGTGTGGCCCAATGTTGCCAAAAGGTTGGATACCCCTGCAAGAGCATGTATCAGTGAAAATATTGCTCTGTGGGATATCCGAAATTTTACTACCTACATTTTCCTCTAGGACTTTTATGGTGTTGCAGTTTATGTTTAAGTCTTTTATTCACTTTGAGTTTATTCCGGTGTACGGTGTAAGTTGGTGATCTAGTTTCATTATTTTTCATGTACCATTCCAGATCTCCCTGTACCATGTGTTGAAGAGGCTATTTTTACTCCATTTTATGCTTCTGCCCCCCCCCCCGTCATATATTAATTGACATAGAGTCATGGGTTTATTTCTGGGCTCTCTATTTGGTTCCATTGTTCTATGTGTCTGTTCTTATGCCACTACCAGGCCATTTTGATTACGGTGGCCTTGTAATATAATTTGCTATCAGGTGTTGTGATCCCTCCTACTTTGTTCTTCTTTCTCAAGATTGCTGTGGCTATTTGGGGTCATTTTTGGTTCCCTATAAATTTTTGAAATATTTGTTCTATATCTGTGAAATATGTCATTGGTATTTTAATAGGGATTGTTTTGAATCTGTAGATTGCTTTGAATAGTATGGACATTTTAATAATGTTGATTCTTCCAACTGTAGGAATTTTTAAGGGTTTAGTATGTGCTTCATCATTGTGAACAACTAAGGGGAATAATATAGTAAGCTATATTTTCCCCACTGTTTGACCTTGGAATTTTTCTAACTGCCCTCATTCTGCCAATATATCTATGGGCCTAGTGTTCTAGCTTGCTGCTCAAAGGCAGTCTTTAGACCACCAGTGAATTTTTTAGATATGTGGAATCTCAGGCCTTTCCTTAGACCCACTGATTTAATGGTAATATTTCATGTTGCAAAGTGTGCTTTATCTGCCATTAAGATAGCCACTCAACTTTCTTTTGATTGGTATTTGGAATATCTTTTTCTGTCCTTTTCTTTTTAACCCATGTAAGTATATTTTTATACTTAGGGTGTATTTCTAGTAAATAGCATATAAATAAGATTTTCCAGTCTGACAATGCCTGCCTTTTAATTATGGTTTTGAGGCTCTTATATTGAATGTAATTATTGATATGATTGGATTTAAATCTACCATCTTTTAAGATGTTTTCTATTTGTAAATTAGTTCTTTATTCTTTCTTTAATTTTTTGTTATATTTTATTGATTATGCTATTAAAGTTGCCCCAATTTTCCCCTTGCCCCTTTCCACTTGGTACTCCCCTGCTCTCCAGAAATCCCCACCCTTAGTTCATATCCATGGGTCATGCATATAAGTACTTTGGATTCTCCATTTCCTATACTATTCTTTACACACCCCTCCAGTATATTTTGTGCCTACCAATTATGCTTCTTAATGCCTGCACCATTTCTGAATTCTCCCCCTTCCTTCTCCCAGCTGATAACCCTCCAAATGATATCCACATCTATGATTTTATTCCTGTGCTGATTCTTTGCTTAGTTTGTTTATTTGATTTTCTTTTTAGATTCAGTTGTTGATAGTTGTGAATTTGTTGCATTTTTAGTGTTCACAGTTTTGATATTCTTCTTGTTCTTAAATAAGTCCCTTTAACATTTCCTGTAATAATGGCTTGGTGGTGATGAACTCCTTTAGCTTTACCTTGTCTGGGAAGCACTTTATCTGCCCTTCCTTTCTAAATGATAGTTTTGCTGAATAGAGTAATCTAGGTTGTAGGTCCTTGCTTTTCATCACTTTGCATACTTCTGGCCTGCCAAGTTTTTTTTGAGAAATCAGCTGACAGTTTTATGGGAACTCCTTTGTATGTAACTCTCCTTTTTTCTTACTGCTTTTAAGCTTCTCTGTTTCTCTTTAACCTTTAGCATTTTAATTATGATGTGTCTTGGTGTGTTCCTCTTTGGGTTCAAATGGTTTTGAACTCTCTGCGCTTCCTGGACTTCTATGTCTATTTTCTTTGCCAGGTTTGGGAAGTTCTCCTTTATTATTTGTGCAAATAAATTTTCAATTTCTTGCTCTACCTCTTCTCCTTCTGGCTTCCCTATGATTCAGATGTTGGCACGTTTGGAGATGTCTCAGAGGTTCCTCAGCCTATCCTCATTTTTTTTTTAATTATTTCTTCTTTGTGTTCTGGCTGAATGCTTATCTCTTCTCTATGTTCCAAACTGTTGGTTTGAATACCAGCTACCTTCCCTTCTCTATTGGTTTCCTATGGATTATTCTTCATTTCCCTCAGTGTAAGCTTCATGTATTTATTTATTTATCATGCTCGAAGAGTTTGCTGAGCATCCTGATAACCAGTGTTTTGAACTCTACATCTGATAGATTGGCCATCTCCATTTGACTTAGTTCTTTTTCTGGGGTTTTGTTCTGTCCTTTCATTTGGGCCATATTTCTTTGTCTCTTCAATTTAGTAGCCTCCCTGTGTTTCTTTCTGTGTAATAGGTAGAGCTGCTTTTATTCCCTGTCTTAGTAATGTGGTCTCTTTTGAACAGGTACCTGTAAATTGTGTTGGGTGGGGACTTAAGTAATTGCTTGTCACTTTGTGGCTGTGTGGGGAGTGCTTGGAGAGGGGACAATGCCACCACTTGGCAACTGTGTTTGCCCTGTTTCCAGCCACTTCACTCCCTCCCATGTGCACTTGGTGCCCTCCCAGCTGTGCCCCAGTGGTGAATCCTGGAGTCAGTGGATTTGTTACATTCTAACACCATGCTGGCCCTTTAAGTGGTGAAAATCTGGCAGTTTTTTTTTTCTGCTACTCAAACCCCCACTGATTTTTATAGCCAGAGGTAACAGGGATCTATCTTCCCAGTTCTGGACCCCTGGGCTATGTGGCCTGGGGCTGGGGCCACTCACTCCAAAGGTATGCCTCCTGTCCCTTCTGCCATTGCCACCACTACTCCCTTCCTCACCACACTGTCTATGAGCATCTCCATGACTCCACCCCTCCTACCCATCTGGTTGGATGTGTTTTCTTTAAATTCTTGGTTGTCAGATTTCCATACAGCTCAATTTTCTGATGGTTCTGGGTGTTATTAGTTTTGAGATCTGGGTGTAATTCTTTTTATGGTTGCACAGGGAAGCAATTTGTGTCTGCTTACACCTCCATCTTGGCTGGAAATTCATTCTTTATTCTTATTTCCCTTATACTCTTGCCTTCTTTTGATTTGTTTATTGTTTCATTTTATCTCCACTATTGGCTTATTAGTTATACCTCTTTTAAAAAGATTTTAGTGGTTGATCTAAGGTTTAATATACATCTTTAATTTATCATAGTCTATCTTCAAGTATTATTATGTCACTCATATATAGTGAAAGAACCTATGGTAGTACTTCCATTTCTTTCTTCTTGTCTTTTGTGGTATTGTTGTCATTCATTTTAATTCTACATAAAATTCCCACAAAGTATTGCAACTATTTTTGCTTTTGACAACTATCTTTTAAAGTGATTAAGATAATTAAAAAACTTATATTTACTTTTGTCTTTATCATTTCTAGAGCTATTTTTTGCTTTGTAGATTCAGATATCCATCTGCTATACTCTTCCTGCCTAAGAACTTCTTTTAACATTTATTGTAGTGAAAGTCTACTGGAAATGAAAAAGTTTAATTTGCCTTCATTTTTTTGAGAGACAGTGTAGCTGGGTATAGAATTCTGGATTGACAGTATTTTTCTGTCACTACTTCAAAGATGTCACTCCATTATCTTCTGGCTTACATGGTTTCTAATGAGAAACCTACTCTAAGTTTTATTCCTCTTTTTGCAATGTGTCATTTTTCTCTGATTGCCTTTGAGGTTTTTCTCTTTATCTTTTGTTTTCATTAATTTTGAAAGCTTCTCAGCTTTATATCTTAAAATATTTTCCCTGCCTCATCCTTCTTCTTCCTCCTTCTGGGACTCCAGTTGTATTTGTGAAACTACTTGACATTGTCTCACAGCTCTTGGATACTTAGATTTTTTTTTTAAATTTTTTTCTTGCCTAGAGTTTTAGTCTGGATAATTTCTATTTACCTCTCTTAAGTTCACTGGTTCTTTCCTTAGCAATACCTAGTTTTCTGAAAAGCACATTGGAGGAATTCTGTATGTCTAATAATGTATTTTTAATTTTCCAGCATTTCTATTTCACATTTTTGATAATCTCTTTCATCTCTGCTAAAATTCCCTATATATTCACGCATATTGTCCACCTTTTTGACTCAATTTTTTAATGTATTAATCATAGCCCAACATCTGGGGCATTTCTGAATATGGTTCACTTGGTTGTTTTAGCTCTTGATAATAGATATTTCCTCTGCTTTTTGGGGTGTCTTATCATTTTTGATTGAATAATGGATCTCATGTGTAGAAGAACAGTAAAGACAGGGGTAAGTAATGTTTATACCTAGAAATGTGCATACCTCTTTGGTCAGGTTAATAATGTGGGTAGTTGAGTTAATGTGCCCAAGATTTCAGCTGAGTTCGTTTTATTGTTGTTATTGTTACCTTTGGTATACCTCAGGATTTGAATTCTTCTGTTCTTACATTGTGCTTAATGTGGGGCCTGGGTGCTGGAGAGTTTTCCTCAGTGTCCCTCGTTTTTCAACAGTTTTGTTACAGAGGGAGTCTCTCCCCACACATTTTTTTTATACTCAACAAAAACTAGTGTTGCTTGTTACTGGTGCTAGGCTTGTAGTGGGGTAAGGGGGCATACTCCTGGTTCTTAGGCAGGTCCAGTGTGCCTGAGCCAAGAATGAGGCTTTCTTAGCATTTCTGTCTCTCTGATCCATTGCTGCCAAATGCACCATGTGTCTGTGATATGTCTTGAATGAGAGAGGATTTCCTACCAGTATCCAACCTTTAGTTTTCATCAGTTCAGAACACTGAGACCCAGTGTTTCCTGCTCCCTCCAAGGGGCAGAGGGGTTGTGCTTCTATCTCTCCCCCGGAAACAGTGGATCTTTGCCATAGTCCTGTTGGTGACAGTGTTTTCTGCCCCTTTCTCAGTGGCTTAAGGTTTTCATATGAGAGAAAGGTTTAGAAATGGATGTTAGGAGGGATTTATTGACAGAACTATTACCTTCTAATATTCTTGTTATCTCTGGAAAAATATTTATTGCTATTCCATAAAGAGGAATGTGGTGTTT
The DNA here is from genome assembly GCA_004024845.1 of Tonatia bakeri. Taxonomy (NCBI): domain Eukaryota; kingdom Metazoa; phylum Chordata; class Mammalia; order Chiroptera; family Phyllostomidae; genus Tonatia; species Tonatia bakeri. Next base: position 338,808 of record PVIA01000187.1, read on the forward strand.
CAATTTAGCTTCTTCACAGATATTTATTAAGGATATTCTATATGAACAGCATTTTAAATATTAGTTTAGTATGCCTGCTCTTTATTTCTCTACCAGATACAGTTGCAGGAAAACACATTTGTCATTCAAGAATCTACCTGTTTCTTTTAGCCACTTTCCATAACTGATGCAGACCCTGGCTCATGGGGTCCGCCACATTGTGGATGAGGCAAGAGAAATTCACATGGACTACCGGACTATCACAGAACGGTCCTGTGGAGAAAAAGGGATGGCATGGCTTCTCTCTCAAGAGGAGAAAAAGCCTTGGGCCTTGCCTTGACAAGCCTTTATTGCTTTTCTGGGCACATTACATGATGGTCCTCATTTACTATGCACAAGTTCACTTTAGGTGGTTACCTTTTACAGAAAGCAAAGAAGAGGATGCCGCTGATCACATCACAGAAGAAGGATATTTGCAAATGCAAAGGGAAAAGTGGTTGAACCTGTTACACTCCATACTGGGGAGGTTTAGCACAGACTTTAGGAAGTTACAGTAAGCACCTGCTGCCTCAATTCAGGGTGAGTGAGTTATAGCAAAAGCAAGTCTCAGAGTAGCCTAGGTACATTGCAGGCCTGATTCCCCATGGGAAAACCTATCTGTGGGTGTGGGTCCTGTCTGGGCCCACACCATGCAGAACGGTCTCCTATCATAGTTCCACCCAAAATTAAACTAAATCAAAATCAATATGATTGGGGAAAAACTAAAAAACAACCATTGTGCAAGAGGCAAGTGAACACCTGGGCTCTCCATTTCTCTGGAGACAGTCTGCAGAGTCAGACAAGGTGGGAGGTCAGGTAATAAAAGTTTACTTGTGTATATCACTTCCCAAAGAGTCCTTAACAAGATTTCTGAATTTTCTAAAAGCCATATATTGGTGTGCCAGGGGTTTGAAGGCAGTTGCCAAATCTTTCTTTGAAGCCAGGGAAAGGTTATTGAGTCTTCCTCCGACTTTTAGGGAAAATGAAGCTGAGCTATTTCTAGAGGGTGATTACTGTTACAATTGGGTTCTCTGAGATACCTCAGCAGAAAACCATAATTAGAAAAGAGGAAATGACCATTTATTCCAGTAAATGTTTAATGTGAAACACTGAATCTCATTAATGGGTTCCAGAGCCTAAGGAGGGTATGTTCTTAAAAAAAAAGTACAGTATAATATTAGTTAAGGTTGCAAGTTCTATACTAATATTCAATATTAATATTGAGACCTGGCTGGGTGGCTCAGCTGGTTGGAGCGTCATCCAACACATGAACAGGCTGCAGGTTCAATCCCTAGTCAGGGCATATTCTTAGGTTGCAGGTTCCATTCCTGGTCAGGGTGGGTATGGAAGGCAACTAATCGATGTTTCTCTCTTTCCCTTCTTCTCTCTCTAAAATGATTAAACATATCCTTGGGTGAGGATTAAAAATGTAAGTACCTATATTATTATTGATATACTAACTTTTTTCAGCTTTATTGGGATATAATTGTCATATTGTATTCATTTTAGGTGTATAACATAGTGGTTTCATATATGTAAATATTTCAAAATGGTCATTAAAATAAGTTTAGTTAGCATCCATCACCTTACAGTTAGAAAAGTTTTTTCTTGTGATGAGAATTTTTAAGATCTACTCTCTGCAACTTTGAAATATTACAATGTTAATAGCTTCAGTCACCATACTGTACATTAAATGGGAAGAACTCATTTGCAAATGGATGTTCGCATCTTTTGATCACCTTTATCCACCCAATTTGCCCATTTCTTCCCACTCTTTCCCTTTGGCATCCACTAATGTGTTTTGTATTGTCTTTTTTGTTTTAATTCAAGGTAATTTTAATCGGTATGTTTTATTGGTGAAAGAACCCTTTCCAGACTCTTTATACTGAAATATGGGGTGTTTTTGAGCTTAGACATACAAGTCAATGTTACTTAATTAATCAACCAAATTGCCAGTTTGTTGTTGCCTGTTACAAAAGGGAAAATGAAAACCATGAAAAAACAAACTTTTACTTATGAAAAAGGAAGTTGCTGAAGGGCCTCCCCCGTTACGGGATACCACTGACGGGAGCTCTGAGAACTGAGCCCTAAATCCCCTGAGTCACAGGTTAGGCAAATCTTCAGCGAAATTCACACAGGCGTGGCCCCCGCTTCCCACAACCTCCACCCGTGAGCCTCGGCCGTAGGGACGCGGCCCAAGCGCCCCCCGGAGAGGAGGAGACCCGGAAGCGCGGAGGCCAGAAGGAGCGGAGAGAGCCACCAGAGCCGCACCACCTCCAGCCCGACGTGCCCGCGGGGGCGGGCGGAGGCGGGAGCAGGAGACGGCCCCTCCCCTGCCTCCGGAGGTGGGGCCTCCGCCTTTCCCGCCTGAGGCACGCCTCACCTCTCCTCGCCCCGCCCTTCCCCTCTCCCCCTGTAGACCCCGCGCCATTTCTGCTGCTGTGGGGCGAAGAGGACCCCCAAAGGGTCTTGCCGCGCAGAGCTCATCTCCGGGCAGGATGCGGTGGCCCCCGGGGCGGTGGTTGCTGGTCTGGCTGCCGCCTTTGGCCACACTGCTCGCAGGCGCGGTGCGCGGGGAGGAGGCGGTGGAGGCGGCGCTGTCAGGTAACCCGGGGCTCGAGCGGCAGGCGCGAACACGCCCTCCCCGGCTCCCTGACTCCAGTCTGCCCCGTCCGCGCGAGGGCGCTGCCCCTGCCCGGCGGGGCGAGGTCTGGGGTGCCGGTGGGCGCGTCCCTGCCCCGCGTAAGGCTCACCACGCGGGCACGGCCTGTCCCCTAGGCGAACCCAACCTTCCTTTCTGCCTGCTTGGGCTTCCCTGATCTCTGCTGGGCCTTGGGCACTTTATGTTTTTAGGACAAGAAGCAACCGAAAGTTCGAAGTCTGGCCCAATTCTCTCCTTTTACAGAGCAGCAACCTAAGGTCAGAGATGTTTCGATTTGTTCCGAGTCACACAGCTAGTCACTGGCGCAGCTGACCCTGGTCTACCGGCCTGCAGCTCAGGGCTTTGTATGGTACATACATTTAGGTTGAAAACCTTATTCTCTGTTTAGCTTCGGCTTCGGAATATGTCCGAAGTTCCCCTTCACCTGACTAGCTGTGACCTTGAGCGAGTCACTTAACTGCTCACACATAAAACTCAGATAAACAAGAAATGGTAGCTGATCATAGTGTTGTAATGGGTTATCTGTCCATTGCTCTCAAGATCCTGACACAGAAATTGCAACTCTAGAACTGCTACTACTTTCCTGTGAGCTTAACATTTCTATTTCACTTTACTCCCATAAAATCCTTTAAAAGATTTCCTGGAATCACTGCCCACCAGTTCTCTCTCTCTTTTTCTTTTATTAATTCCAGAGAGAGGGGGAGGGAGGGAGGAGGAGGAGAGGACCACGCATGTGCGAGAAACATCAGTCACTGGTACTGGGGATGAAACCCAGGCACTTGCCGGGACCAGAAGTCGAGGCTGTGACCTTTCAGGTTTTCGGGACTTATGCTCAACCCACTGAGCCAAGCCAGGTCATCCCATTGGCTACCTCTAGTTGCAAAAGAGGCAACAAGTGTGGTCTTTTAGCTACCCAGCCATCCCTACCCCAGTAAATCAGGGTTCTTTGTCTAAGGATAAGGCGATTATGAGATTATGCCACAGCCGCCAACAATGGAAATCTTGGGGAAATAACCCGGGGGAACTGTTTTAACAGCAGTTTACATCGAGTAGACGTTTGTGGAGTGTTTCCTATGTGTCAGGCAGTGTTAAAGTGCTTTAACTGCTTTATTTGATACCCATAGTAGCCCTGGGTGGGGGTAGCATTGATAAACCCATTTTACAGATCAGAAAATGAATGCTTAGTAAGAAATGTGGCCAGCATATACTGATGAAAAAGTAAATCACAATACTGCCAAGCAGGAGGGTTTTGGAGCATAGTAACAGCCAGAATAGTATGAGGAGCTCTGGACCAACACCCAGAACCTTGTGTAATAGCACAGTCATTACATTCAGCCACCCATTTGTAGAATTACCTTGGTCCAGGCACATTTTCTTAAAATTTCATTTATTTTATTTTTAGAGGGAGAGAAAGGAAAGGAGAGAGGGAGAGAAACATCAGTGTGTGGTATTGGCCCGCAACCCAGGCTTGTGCCCTGTCTGGGAATTGAACCAGCAATCCTTTGGTTTGCAGGCCTGTACTCAATCCACTGAGCTACACCAGCCAGCACTAATCTTTACAGACTATAGTTTTCTCATCAGTAAAATGAAGGCATATTGCTGAATGTTTTCCAATATTTTCCTCACCTTTTTATTTGCCTCAATGAATCCAATGTTTTTCAAGTTTTTGTCACCAGATTGAATGTTAACATTTCACTTCTCTATTTTGTTAATCAATGCGATACCTAATGGCTATCAGAGCTTCTGCCTGATGCATGTAGGATGCCCATTGAGTTGTTAAAATTGTAGCCCACAGCTAAAAAGGAAAAAAAAGCAATTTATGAGCCTTAGAGCGACATTTGCCATTCCTGATAGCCTTTACAACACGGACTATGAAGCATCTTTGATCCTGTGGTGTGCCAGTGACACTGCTGAAACCTCTGGATTACACTAAGTCTAAGAACCATTGCTGCCTTAAAAGTCCTAGTTTTAATGAGGGACCTTGAGATCAAACAGCTCATACTTCCTTTTAAATAGGGGCCATCTTTAATGCGAAAGGCTTGGATTAGGTGATACTTCCTGCTCTAAATTTCCATCTCTACCACACATATGCACCTTGCCATGGAATGAAGAACTAGACTGAGGCCAGCTTTCTGTCACCCTATCTGAAGTAAAGTCAGAGGCAGTTAACACATGAGGGGCAGGTCTGGCTGACAGGAAGAGAAACTTCAAGCTGAGAATCACCAGTGGTTTGCAGCCAGGTGGGGAGGTTCCTAGAAACCATGTGTTGTCCTGTGATGAAGTTCAGGCCATTGCATTGAATTCCCAGGCTTGAACTATAGCAACAGGCCATTTGAAACCATGGTATTCAAATTCATTTATGGGAGAAAAATCAATACTTGAAGTTAAAATCATACCTAAGTATGCATTAGCATGTGCTACTTTCAGTTTCATTCTCTATGCATGTTCTTGGAGATATAAAAAATTAAGATTTATATTGAATTCATGTTTAAAAAAACCCTAGAGTTAGTGGAATAGAGAAGTTGTTACCTTTGTAACTTTGGCGCTACATGCTAACTCCTTTGACAGTGTGGGTTTTTGCTTTTTTCCCCGATTCTTGTCCCAAAAGAGAAGCAGTTATAGTCCAGCTAGAGAAAGTGACAGTCTAATAAGTGATTTTATTATTCTGTTATAGTTTCACTGAAGATTTTTTTCTCATATGTGGCCCATGTAATGTTAAATTTTCAGGAGAAACATTGCTGAAATATTTTTATGTTGGAGGTGGTTTAAGATCTGCTAAGGTTTGAGGAGCATTTTTGCTTTTTATTTTTGGCACACTCGTATTCTACAGTATAAGTAGGTTTAAGTAACACCTGCCCTTTTCTGAAGTTTTGATTGAATTCTTTTATCTTATGTATGACTAAACTCTAACTTAAATTCTTTACCTTATGTATGACTAAACTCTTTAACTTAAATTTATCTTTATACATTTAGGAAAACTAATAAATGACAAAAGAACTACAAAGGAGTGATTTTAAATTTATTAGTTAAAGCAGGTGATATGCTGCTTTCCCTTTTTATATGCGATAGATAGTCTTAGATTAATTCAATATTTATAAATTGAATGGTATTTAAAATGAACTAAGGGATCTCATTGGTTAAAGTAATCCTGACTTAAATCCTCTGATAATATAAATAATTGTGCTTTGTCTTAGCAGTTGGGGCATGACTGTCCAGAAATATACTGTTCTCTATAATTCAGGTTTATTGAAAAGATAAGAGAGTCTGCCAAAGACTGTAGGGAGTTAAGAAAGGCGATGCTCATTCCATGGCTTAGAGATGCAGCTTTGCTGGGGTAGCCATAGTAAGGATGGCATTCGGACTAGGTCCCCAGGTACTCCTAAGTGCTTGGGAGATGAGCCAGAGCTGGGATAGCTTGCACTTCCAAATCTTTCTCCTGATCTGAATCAGGTTTGAGGAAGTAAATACCTGGATTATGGGGTACTCTCCAGGGTGGGGACCTATTTCTGCCCCAAATGGAAGCAGTAGTCTTCCCTATGTATACCTGTTCTCTCCTGACCAAATGATTATTGTTGCATTTTTATGAATCCTTAGAAACTTTTTGTTTTCTGGATTGCATTGTAAGGGGATTTTGTTGATATTGTTGTGGGCCAGCAAGTCCCATCCTAGTGTAATGAACCAGCTAAGACTGAGGCCACACGAACAATCGATACCTGCAAACAGCCTTCAGTGTCAGGGTCTGAACTGTGATAGAATTCAGATAACGTTGTGAAGCTGGCTGCATTTCTATTTCCCACCCTCAGGTGGAGATAGAGGAAGTAGAAACTGAACAATGGAATGTTTCTAGAAGAAGACTGAGAAAGGGAAGAGAGGCCTAGGAAAGACATACCTTTATAAACAGTCTCAGATAGCGATTTTCAACCTTCTTCATCCCATGGCACACATAAACTAATTACTAATTCTGCAGCACACCAAAAATATATATATTTTTTGCCGATCCGACAAGAACATAGGTATAATTTTAATTCATTCACGTTGGACAGCTCTTGTGTTGGCTGTTGTCATGTTTTTATTTGACAAACTAAGGGAAAAGAAGTCAGTGCCCCTGACTGAAGAGTCAGCTATTGCGTGCTTTAAAAATCTTGCAGCACACCAGTGTGCCTCTTGAAGCTGATCTAAGATAAAAAGATCTGGTTCTCTCTAGGAAGGCAGTAGGCCAGCCATGATACAATCCTGATTGTCACAAGTCACTGTTTTATGCCTCATCCAACTAGCCAATGCCTTAAGGTTCACATGAACTCTCTTGGAGCTAGGCTTGTAGCTTCTTGTGGCTGAGTTTCTAATTTCTTAGATATTTAGAAATTCTTGTGTGGGTTGATTGAAATGCATTCATCTTAGGAGAGAGGTGATAAGAATGAGGGCAGCCAGAGGACACCATGAAATGTTGACACATTGTTTGTAATATCTCGTGTATTGTATACATTCTAGATCAACTACATCTCAAAAGCCTGGACAATTCCTAGGGAGACACTGTTTGCAAACTGCTTTCATTAGTGTTTCTATCGGTATCAGAAGACCTGGCTGGTGTAGCTCAGTGGATTGAGCGGGCCCTATGAACCAAGGAGTCACTGGTTCAATTCCCAGTTAGGGCACGTGCCTAGGTTGTGGGCCTGGTCCCCATTTGGGGTTACTCGAGAGGCAACCACACATGTTTCTGTAGGTATTGGTAGGGCAACCTACCTCCATTAGTACTTACCTTAATCTGGTTGAAGACTCAGGTGAGATTCAGAAATTGGAATTGCCTACTGGGAGTGCCCTTGCACAAAATACACTGATGTACCATAGACAAGGAAATAAGTAGGAAAATTTGGGGCATCCTGAGGACAGGCAGGTTGGTGTGGCCAGAGCAGCCAAGTGGAGGGAAAGTGGGAGAGGTCATAGGTACTCAGGTCCTTGGAAGCAAGGGTGAATTTCATTATGGGCTTGATGAGAAGTTATGGAGGGTTTTAAATAGGCCATTCATGTGCTCTGATTGACGTTTTTTGAAATATCTATGTGCTTATTAGAGAAGATGTTGTGGGAGAAATCATAGGGGCAATTCTGGAAGCAGGGAGACCAGCTATAAGGACATTACAGTAATCCACATGCTATAGCTTGAACAACAGAGAAGCTTTACTCCTAAATTCAAACTGTTGCACTATACTGAAACTGCACCATCATGCTCTTAAGAGTTACAAATATCAGTGATTTAGGAAACAGCCTTAGGACCAAATGAAAAAAAAACCCTCAATTTGAAGATAGTATTTGCTTACAAAGCTCAGGCCCAAAGATGATATTCCCTTAGACCACTAACAAGAGGGGCGCAGTTCCCTGTTATGGGAAGCGATGCAGCCCTTGAAGTAATGGAGCCCATTAAGAGAGGGGACAGCAAGGAGGGACTCAGGATACCCCAACAAGAAAAGTTCCTGGCACTGAGTATTTGTGTGGTGATGGAAGTAACTCTGAAGAAAGAACTGGCTGGAAGTTAACATTGCTGTAATGGTCTGGGGCTGCTGGGGTCTGTGGACCTTAGACTTCAGGCTCTTCCCCTGCCCCGCTGGAATGTACTCCCTTTCCAATGACAGGTAGGACTTCCTCTCTTGTTGGGGATCCCCAGGATAAAGTTGGTTTTGATTTAGTCCTGTTCCTGCACAGAGAGCCCACAGGAAGCTGTGTGGAGGCAGAACATGGGATGTTAGAAGGTGAATCCAGAGCCCTTCTTTCTCTGCTGCTTCTGCCACTTACAAGTTGAGGATTTTGAATATGTTTTGGTGTGTTCTCGTCACCGTTGCTCAGGTTCTTCCAGGTTCTACACTGCCTTCTTTGACATTTATCTTTTATACAGCTGGCTGCAGCCCTTTGATTCCCTGAAGTACCCTCTTCCACGGGCACCCCTCACCTAGGAGCATTTGCATCTCAGATATACCTAAGAATACACCTCCACGTTGGTTGCTTCATGTGTTGGGAGCACTGTGTCTGCATCTCCTTTTGGCTCTAATATATAAACAGACATTGCAGGAATGCCTTTTTAATTGTTAGTGTCTTGTATTTGACAGCCTCTAAAGCTTTCTTCTCATGCCTTTTTAAGACCTGCCTCTTAACCTGGATTCTTGTAATTGTACCTCAGACTCTCATACTGAAAGTTCGTTGGTATATTTAAAAACATATTCATTTCCTCAAAATGGTAACAGTGAAGATTAAATGATTTGACAGTGTTACAGTGAGATACTGGATCCTTGTGTGACTTTCCTGCTTTGGTAGCTTTGTGACCTTTATGCAGTTATGTTTTAGGAAGTAGTGGGCATTCACAGTGTCCTTTTCCCAAGTCTGTCTTCACTTTTCTCCAGCTTAATGCCAAGGACGCCTCTAGCCAGAACAGGGACCTATTTGAATTTATTCAGTACTATTCCCTAAATGAAGGTAATTGTTGACTAGTTTTTACTGGTTACTCAATTCTTCCCCAACTTTGGTGCAGCAGATTGTGCTAACTTCATTTGATAATTTTCTGGAGAAATAGCTGACCACACTTTCTTTAGGGGGATCGGGAGAGGGTGGAATTGGGTGTAAGTACCATTTCTGTGTGCTCATAATCAATCCGGTTGCTGTTTCCTGTTGACAGATGTATGGTTACACCCTATCCTGGATCTGGAAGAATTTATTATTTTCATCTCACTTCATTTCACAATAAATTCAACTACAAGAGCAGATGAACCGATCACTTTATAATTTTCTTTTTTTTAAAAAGATTTTACTTATTTATTTTTAGAGAGGGAAGGGAGGGAGAAGGAGAGAGAAACATCAATGTGTGGTTGCTGGGGGCCGTGGCCTGCAACCCAGGCATGTACTCTGACTGGGAATCGAACCTGCAATGCTTTAGTTCGCAGCCCGTACTCAATCCACTGAGCTACGCCAGCCAGGGCTGATCACTTTATAATTTTCTTGTGGCATTTACTATATCTACCTGCTCTAATATAATGCCTGTCTTTTTCTGTTATATTGTGTTGTTATATGTTATATATTTGTATATTATATATAACATACATATATTTATATACACAGATGTGTATGTAGCTACATCTGTCTCCAGTCATATTTCTCCTGTGCTGCAGATCTATCCGTCTTCACTTAGTCCCAACAACCAAATTTCAGTATCTCCAAAATTGAACTCATCTCTCCATTCCCTGCACAAGTTTCACCCCGTATTCCTTATCTGGGTGAAGGACCTTTCCATCTCTCCATTTATCAGAGCCTTCACATGATGTTCTCCCTCACCTAATGAATCTCTTACGTGTGTTGATTCTATTTCCCAAGTGTTCCTCAGTCTGTTTTTTCTACCTCCTGCTTAGTTCATGTCTTGCTGGAATTGTTTCAGTAGCCTCCTTAGTGGTTCTGCTTTCAGTCTTCTTCCCCTCTAATATCTCATATTGCTTAAAGAATGCTCTTTCTAAAACCTGTGTTCCTGTGACTTATTTATTTGAACTGGTTATTCTCTCTTTGTTCCCACTGATCCATTCTCTACCCTTCCCTTCCCTGCTCAGTGCCTGGAAGCTGACTTCTGTGGATTGTATCACCTGGGCTTCTTTGCCCCCAAGCTGAGATACCCATACCCTTACCCCACCGTTCTGCTGAAGTTCAGACATTGATTACATTCCATCAGACTAGCTCACCCCCCAGGCCCACCCCCCAGTAGCTTCAGTAAGGTCTGGTCCTCCCTTTACCATTTAAGGCCTAGGGCAGGGGTGTCAAACTCATTTTCACGGGGTGGTGGTGGGGGGGGCACATCAGCCTTGAGGCTGCCTTCAAAGGGCTGAATGTAATTTCAACTCCTTAACAGGTAAGGAGTAGTTACATTTATACAGTCCTAAAATTATTTCGGCCCTTTGAAGACAACTGTAAGGTTGCTGTGGCCCCCAGTGAAAATGAGTTTGACACCCTGGCCTAGGGTGTCGAAGGCTTTCTGCTGTTGTTGGTGCCTTACCATCAGTGCCTTAACCTGCCTACAGGTTCATTAATTCTTTTTAGTTAAATGCTTTTGAGTGTCCACAGTTTCTTGCTGAGACTTTGGTACTTACCTAAAATCCTTTATGCTCTGCTTTCAGCATGAAGTTCACATTCCTTAGTGTAATAGTAACCACTGCTTACCTCTCCAATGGCAGGTGTTGAAACGTCCTCATATGTTTCCTACATTCCATCCTTGTGAATGTCTGAGCAACTTCTGTGATTTCCCTTGTTTCCAGATTTTGCACATACTTGCCACCCCTACCCCTGACTTCTGTTTCATTGCCTCCAACTTAATTATTGAGCGCCTCACTCACATTTCCTCTTTTCTGGGAAGCTGCCCTCAATTCTTTCCCTCTACTTCAGGATTGAAGAAATGCCTATTCTTTGTGCTCTTATAGTGTCCTCCATGTTGTAAAAATATTGACACTGGACTATAGTTTTTGGTCTGTCTCCTGCTAGGTTGGAAGGACTGAAGTATTATAATCACCATGTAGAAATATTTATCAGCCATAGAATGTAAAGACAGCTGCCATTATCCCTGTGAATAAAAAAGAAAAAATAGGATTCTGGGAAATTAAATATTTAGGAAATGTATTTTCTTTTCTATATCTCAGTTCCAATGTGCAAAGCTTTGAAGGAAATGGATTTAATTAGTACTTCTGAATCACACTGTTACTGCTACAATCAAAATTCCCAAGTGGAGTGGAAGTGGAAATACATATGGTCAACTGTGCAGGTAAGACTGTTCTTTTAAATCATGTCTTAGGAGCAGGGAATTAAAATGTACTATTTCAAGAGTAGAAAGTAGCTTTTGTATGACTTAGAGCTGTGTATAAGTATGAAAGCTGACTTACGGATCATACACAGTGGCTCAAGAGGAGGGGTTTGGGGGAGGGGACATTTAATTCTGCATTTTCTTCACCAACCTTTCTCCAAACCACTCCAAATAAATATACTATGTAAGTGAGTACAGTGTACTTGCTATGTAGACAGAGGTCAAGAAAATACTGTCTTGCTTAATTTACAAAATAGTTGCTATCCCAAGCCCCTCTAGAAATTCTGAGTTTACCTCTGATCCCAGGTATGGCCAAGATATAGTAGTTACTCTTGGTAGCACAGTACTTTACCTCATTCAATGTTTAACAAATATTTATTGAGCATCTACTAAGTACCAGGAATTTTGGGCTCTTATGATATATCAGTAAACAAAACAGATACTTTTTCCTATAAGATTTACACTCTTGGTGGTGGGGATAGGGTAGGGTAAGCTATGAATATAAAAGAGAATTATAAAGCTAGTCAAGTGCTATGAAAAAAAAGAAAATGTAGAGGAAGATAAGTGGATTGAGGGAGATGGAAGGCAAGTTGCAGTATTTAAAAGGAGTAGTTAGGGTAGAAGGTGACATTTGAATAAGATTACAGCAAAGTGAGTGTATTACCCAAGAAGGTATCTAGGCAAAGATAGTTCTAGGCTGCAGGAATAGCTAGGATATATTAGTAGGCACACAATGTTGATTTATATCATTACTCATAATTTATACACCCTTTGATCACTTGGTTAAGGTTATATCTGTGAATTTAGAGTTTTACTGCTGTAAAATGACTAATTTCGCCTATGTAGGGAATGAATATTTTCAGCACATAATTTAAGACTATGTTGAGTTCCAATTCCTCATCAAACTTTCATCACCTGTTTTTATTATCCATTAATGATGCTTGCCTGAATCAGTTACCATGATATTTGTCAAAGGGTGATTTTTCTAATTCCATTATTTCTTCTACGTTCATGAGTTTTTCCTCCTCCAATTTACTTATATCCACATAATCTCAGGGATTGCCAATCATTCATTGGACTAAAATCCATTACTTGGGCGTTTTGATATTTATTTCAGTATTCAAATTGCCCTAGATTTGACCAGTAGGAGCCCCTTCAAACTAGCTCTTATGACCTTTAAACTTATGCCCATTATTTGAGCACTTCCTTACCTTCTGACAAACAAGAAGTTCCAGGCTTATCTTGTAATTTCTTAGACCCAGCTCTGTAATCATACATTTTTCCAAGGAGCATTCAGTGTTATGTTTATTGCTACTGCAATATCCCTGTCATATGTATACACACACACACACATACCCATTTACCTGCAAACGTATCTATTTCTATCTATATTGAAAGCCATGAGTTCTGATTTCTCCAATACTATTTATTCAGTTAATTCTAACCTTCCTCTTTTCCATATTTATAATTTCCTTCTTAGAAAAACCTGGTTCCCATTATACTCAATATATTGACTTATTTGCCTAATCCTAGAATACACTGAAAATAATTTCATATTTGTAAGCTGTACCACTGTATAAAACAAACCTAGTAATAAGAGTTCAGTATTTGTTTACAGTGTGTTTTTATCTTTATTTTGAGGGTATATAGTATAAATACTGGGCTCAGAAGTTACTTGGGTCAATTTGTTTCCACCCACCTTCCTTTAATATAGTTATATCATTCATTTGAGATCTGTTCACTTTTATTTGTTCCCATTGTAGGGTTGATTTTATTATTTTTTTGTTATGTACAATATTAATAAGTACACAAAGGTATTTTCAGAAAAGTGTCACTGCCCCTCATATTCCTCTATGCAAACCCTTGTTGGTAATCTTATTAGTTCCTGGTATATCTTTCCTGTGTTTCTTTTTGCAAAAGTGAGCAGCAATGCATATTAATAAATGGTACTTAAAGCCATGCGACTGAGGAGTGAGTTTAGATGGGGAAGAGAAGAGGACCAGTGACCAAGCCTGGGTCAGTGACAAGGAAGGGGTCAGCAGAGGAGAGGGAGAAGAAGCAGTTAGTGAAGAAGATGTCCAAGAAGCCCTGGGGGAAGGAAGTGTAACAAGGAAAAGGGAATGATCAACAGTGCCAAATACTACTGATGAGTCAAATAAGATAACAGAAGGAATTGATCATTGAATTAGGAACATGGAGGCCACTACTGACCGTGTCAAGGACAGCCTGATGGGAACAAAAGCCTGACTGGAGTTGGTTAAAGAGAACGGGAGGAGAGGAACTGCAGACTGTGGGGGAAAGTGGCATCAATGGAAGGCTTTTTTAAGAAAAAATGAGAAAATGTCGGCATATTTGTATGCTGGTAGAAATGGTCTAGAAGAGTGGGAAGAAGTATGGTGGGATGTTTTTGAGTAGGCAAAGGTGGATCAGATCCAGTGGAGAAGTTGGGGGCTTGCCTTGAGAATTGAATATGCAGATATCTGGCAGTTTCCTCCCCACAGGGTCAGCAGCAGAACATGTGTCTGCGGATGCTGACAGGTGGGGTTATGGTGTAGGGGCTAGTCAACATTATTTTCTGGTGTTTTCCATTTGGAGTAAGAGGATCGCCAGCCAAGACTGAGGAGGTGGGGGAAGTGTTGGGGGATTGATGAAGAAGTTGTGAAGTCCTTGTGGAAGAGAGTAGAAGTGTGACTGGGTAGGAATGTGTGGTATGAATGCCTGCATCTTTCAGGTTCCATTCAGGGTCACGGTTATGGGCATGAAGTGAGACCACTGTATGTTTCTCCAGCATAGTCAGTGGCACAAATGCAAGAATGGAGTATGTGGAGGGTGGGATTTTGGAGGTGGACATCATAAAAAAAGAGGGATGCAAGAGTCAAGGGTACATGTAAGGCAGTGGTTCCTAATGATGTATCTTGGAATTCACCTGGATAAGAAGGGGCTGAGTTCATCAAGAGGGTGAGGAGCAGGATAAAGATCCTTGATCTATGGGGGAGTCAAAGGCGTGCTGGGATCAGGGTGCTAAAGGTGACATGCTGGAAAGGTAGGAGGTAGTGATCAGCCAGTGAGATGCATGAAATACAACCTGTATTTGGGGCCTCATTTGGGACTGACAAAGTCCAGCATGTGGCCATGGGAGTGATTAGCTGATGTGGGTAGAGGACAAGAACAGAAGAGGAGAGGAGTTCAAGGAACTGAGGCCAGCGTGTTGGGAGGAGTTTGGTGTGTACACTATGTATGTTGAGAGAACAACAGTCAGCCAGAGACTAAAGTCCAAGAGAAATGAGGGGTAGGTAGACAGTGGGTGATGGCACCTGATGCCTGAGATTCAAAGCTGGTGCTCTCACTCTCCTTTTCAGGCTTGCCCCTGGTCTTGGACAAAGAAGAGAAATAGAGGGACAGACAAAGGCAGCAGCAGAGTTGCCATTTAATAGTAACTGGGTTGTCACCATGGTTGGCATTGTAGCTCGTGCTTTGCTGTGAGTCTTGAATGAGACCAGAGGTTGGGTTCTGGTTCTTCCTCAGGAGGCTGGTGAGAGAGGCCAGAATTACATGTGTTCGGCTGATCCAGAAGAAGGAAGCACTTGTTCTCAGTCATAATGGAAAATGGTGGCTAGATAAACCCTATTCTTGTATGTTTATAACCAAATAGTTTGCCACCTCTTACTTTCTATCTCTTTGTTTACACGTCCCTTGGCCACAGTAACCTGCTAGAAGAGGGAGTTTGATCAGTCACAACTCAGGGGAACAAACATCCACTTTCAAAAATGTCTGTGCTGCAGTGCATATAGGTTCATCCACGGCATCAGAACAGTGGCACATACATCTGCCTCTTCTTTACTCACCAGTCTTGGGCTCTCTTTACCCCTCTGTTTATCATTTTAAGAAACTTCTTGTGTTTATGGAATTGTGTATTCTTGTTTTATAGGTGAAAGTTACCAGTTCAGACCTGCTCAGTATCGTATATATCACAGAAAGACAAAATTGCCAGTATCCAGAAACGATTCTATCGGTTATCAGATGTGTGATTCATAAATTTTGGGTACCAAATGACTCTCATGAAATAACCATAACCATTGATTCGTGTGAGGAGACTGTGTGCTTCGCTGTGAGGCCTGTCAGAAATTATACAATACGTGTGAATCGAAACAGTAAGTCTGTTTTTATTATACTGGACTTTCTCGGTCAGTTTTTCTGGAGTGACATTTCAGTATATTGACTTTTCTCTTTAGCCACTAACACTACGTTGACACAAAATCTTTGTTTTGTGTATGTGTCTTTTTTACTCCAGTTGTGGATTTCAAACTCCTCCTTGTGTTTGTGGCAGGCATTTTCCTCTTCTTTTATGCAAAGACATTGAGTCAGTGAGTATTCATTTTTACTTTCTTAATTTTGTGAGTCAACAAAAGTACAGGACATATTTGATGCTATGCTAAATGTTACCACACTGGTTTGTAGATAGTTCTTTCTTTAGGTTTTGTAAACAGGTCTGAAACTCATGCTTGAAAAGCCTTTAAAACTAGTAATAGTTATTTGTATAGTAATGATATATAAATGTTACAGGATGCTTCCTCATGCATTATTTTGTATTACATAGTAATATATATTATTTTAATTTATATGGTCCTCTTAACAACTGTGTGAACCCTGTATTATCATTCTCATTTTGTAGATAAGAAAACCATTATCTGTCATCAAGTGACTACTTCTTGCCAGGGCTGAGATTTATACTCGAGTTTTCTGATGCCAGATGCCTTGCTCTCTCTGTTATATTCAGGCTACCTTCCAAATTTGAGGCTTTCATACAGAAGACTGAATTTAACAAATTTCTGATAAACGTACTATGCTAATATTTTGCTTCTAACAACTTCACTAGTGAAAGAGGAAGCTCTTTCCAATAACATTTTACTTCTTAGCTTGCTATTCTTAACATTGTTTACTTTTGAGCTTTTCCTTATAACATAATCACGTGTTTAATATCCATGGTTCTCATAAATGGAATGTTGCTGTAAAGCTTGGACTCAGAGGAGCTGAGCTGGAATCCTGAATCCTCTAGTTAGCAGATACTGACTTGGGGAAGGTCTTTAACATCTTGGTGCCTTAGTTCACTTCCCTGTAAAATTCAGACCTGGGTAGCTATTTCACGGGGCTGTTGTGTGTGCATGTAAAGCTCTCAGACAAGTGCCTGCTACCTGATAGGTACTCAAAAATCACTGTTGGACCAGATTCTGAACAGAAGATAACCCAGGTATTCTGTTTTGAGTTAGTGGCAAGCTATTTACCATAAATTTCAAGTAGAGATTTCATTTTATAAGAGTATGGCTACTGTCAAGCTAAACATGTTTTTCATAATGAAAGTGGGGCTTGTCATTTAAATAGCTTTCATCTGCTTGTCTTGACAGAAGCCCTACTTTTTATTACTCTTCGGGGACTGTGCTAGGTATTCTGATGATATTTGTCTTTTTCCTGCTGCTGGTGAAAAGGTTTATTCCTAAGGTATGTATACTATGTGCAGATGAATAAAAATGGAAATCAGGATATCCACAGACATGAAAAATTGACCAGATTTATTCACATTGATTATGACAATTCCTAATTCAAACTATATTTCTACATTGTATAAACTGGCTTTAAAATGTATCTTTTTCTAGAGATTCCATATTTACTTGTTACTGTATGTAGGCTTACATATTAAGTCCTGGTGGCACCTTTTTTTGAGACCCTTTTATTTTCTAGATAATGTGTTTTTCTTACGAGTGACAGGGGCTCATTCTACGCTAAGTGAAAATTTCTCCTGTCTTGGCATAGCTGAGGACTCTCATGATGCTTTGAATAACAGTATTGCTGCATCTGGGGATTTCTTTATTATTATTAGTTTCACAAAACAGAATGCTTTATGCTTAGTTGAGGATAAATAAATAGTTGTTCATGATGATAATGTTCTAATTTTTTTGATTAAAGCTTGCAATTCCACCATTATTTTGAGATAAATTTATTCTTTAGAACAGTGCTTCTCCAACTTTAATGTGCATGCAAGTCACCTGAGGAGCCTACTGAAATGCAGATTTTGATTCAGGATGCTGTGGTGGGGCCTGAGAGTCTGCATTCCAGCAAGCTCCCAGGTGATGTCAAAGCTGCTGGTGCATGGACCATACCTTTCATCAGACCCTAGAGTATCGAGTTGACTTCAGTGCAGTTTGATGTAAAAAATGTCTGATACAAAGGGTTTATTTGTTTACTTCTATTTTTGTGAGAGTGAATGAACCAAAAACTGTGCCATTTATTTTCTTCCACACACAGTATAGCACCTTTGGGGCTTTAATGGTTGGTTGTTGGTTTGCTTCAGTGTATATGGTGTACCTGTTGATGGAAAATCTGAAGTGGCTGTGGTATGAAAACAGAATATATATATTAGGTAGGTAAAATTCTTTAAAAATACATTCAATTATTGGAAAGCTGAAATGTACAAGTAGAGGCCACATTTTGGCATATATTTCCAGCATCTAAATTTTCATTTTGAACTGAGAAGTGCTGTTAAAAGTAATATTTTATGCCCATAGTTGATAATTTTAGATCTTATTTTAGACTCCCTATGACATCCTACTTAGTTTTCTATATTGTTGACCAAAAGAGCAAAATGTTGTTTGCCCCTTTCGACTGCATATGCTTTTGAATCATAGTTAAACTCCAATCACATCTAACTTGTAATGAAAAAATTTCTGTAAAATATGGCTTTTTATATCTTTTTCTTGATGTATTCAATATGAAAGATGAGAAATCCTAAATATAAATGATTGATGAAAACTTGACTTCTCAGAAGCAGGGAGGCTATTAAGAAACTACTTGGCCCAGGCTGGTGTGGCTCAGTTGGTCAGAGCGTTGTCCTATACACTAAAAGGTTTTGGGTTTGATTCCCAGTCAGGGTGCATGCGGGAGGCAATCAGTTAGTGTTTTTTTCTTACATCAATGTCTTTCTCTCTTTTCTGCGTTGTCCTATACACTAAAAGGTTTTGGGTTTGATTCCCAGTCAGGGTGCATGCGGGAGGCAATCAGTTAGTGTTTTTTTCTTACATCAATGTCTTTCTCTCTTTTCTTTCTCTCGTCCCCTTCCTCCCTCTAAAAGCAATGAAAAAAATGTGCTTGGGTGAGGATTTAAAAAAAAGAAGAAGACAAGAAACTACTTGTTCTCTTTGTTTCATGTTACCAAAAAAATTAACTTTTTCTAATTATTTTTAATTGGAAAATAATGGAGAATGAGAGAATTTGTTTTCTTCTAACCCCAAATTTCTCACATAAGTTTACTTATCCAAAACAAAAGCAGCAAATTTTTTGTTTCATGTTAAGATTTTGTTTTCAGTTCATTTTTCTTTTTATGCTAAAATATTTTTAAAGTAAATTACTGATATCATGATGTATTCCCCCAAATCAGTGATTTTCAACCAGTGTGTCACAAGAATTTTTAAAACATGCCATTCCTGACTAGTCAGGGACACCGACCTCTTTTCCCTTAGATTGTCAAATAAAAAAAATAACAATAGCCAACACAATAGCCATAGGGTGTGAATGAATCAAAATTATACTTATTTTATTTTTGTCAGATTGGCAAAAAAAATTTTTTCCGTGTGCCACAAAATTTTAGTAATTAGTTTATGTGTGCCATGAGATGAAATGGGTTGAAAATTGCTGCCCTAAATACTTCACTAAGCATCTCTAAAAAAATTAGAGCATTTTCCTCTATAGTCAAGCAAGTGTGAAATCTAAACAATATTTAGTAATTAACATAAAATTATCTGTTACCCAGACCATGTTTAAATTTCCTAAATGTCTTTGATGGTTGGTTTTTATAAGCTGGGATATAGTCCACAATCATATTTTGTATCTGTTGTGTCCTGTATCTTTTAATCTATAACAGTTCTTTTTTTTATCACAGTGGTATGCTGAAGAGACCAAGCTAGTTGTCCTATAGAATATCTCACAAGGATTTCTCTGATTACTCCTTTGTGATATAATTTAACTTTGTTTCTCTCTCCCCTGTATTTCCTGTTAACTGAAAATGAGATCTTGAGGCCTGCTTAGACACAAATGAAACACTTGTTGGAATATCTAAGAAGCCATGTGCACTTTACTGGATCACCACAGGGGACACAGAATATCTTACTATCCCACCACTATTAATGCTGAAACTGAGCACTGGATTGTGAGGGTAACAGCCTCATACCTCCACTGTAAAATTATATTTTTGTGTGTTTTTACTAAAAGGTAAAAATGAAAAATAGGGTTTGTAGCACATTGTGACACATGCTGAGGCTTATCCCTGACCAAAGCAATCATAATAACATTTGTCCTTTAGGACTCTGGACTGAAAAATAGACATGTATTATAATAATTTATGATTATACATCCTTAATTATTGCAAGTCAGACTAGTATCTCACATGGAAGGAATAACTAGCCTTAATACCTTTTTCAGTTTTACTCCTTTGGAAAAAGAAAATAAAAATAAAGATTTTTTCTGATATGTTCTTAGGTCTCAGTCAAGGCTCTGACAGGTTTTTCACATAAATTTTCAAATTCAGGTTTATATTAGTTTACATGCTTTTGCTTTTACAGGCTATGTCTTGATAGCTGGATTTTTCAGCTTTGTTCTTTGTTACAAACACGGGCCCCTTGTTGATGAGAGGAGCATACGTCTCCTGACGTGGACACTGCAGCTCCTCTCCCTGTTTCTCATCTATTGTGGTGCCACCATTCCTCAGTTCGCATATGCAGTTATGATCCTCATGCTGTTGTCCAGGAACCTGCACGGTCCAGTGAAAGCATTCAGTTATATGATGTGGTATGTATCTTTCTTCCTGATAAATTTGACATTCCGAGCTCTGGTTTTACTTATTGTTTGGGGGAAGTTTTGGACATATCATATTTACTCTCATAATTAACTACATTTCATCTGGAGATTTCTCTGTGAGAGAGTGGAGGATAGAGAATGGGAGTATCTGGTCTAATCTCCATTGCAGTCTTCAGAGGTACACCACCCATCACTTGGTAATTACAGCTCACCCAGAATTCACTAAAGTCAGTGGCAAAATTATTTGGGCTCTGGGTTACCTAAAATTTCTACTTTCATTCTGTATTTTCTTGCATTAGAGCCAAACACCACTTTAGAGGTATCTGTTATATTTATGAGGTAAGAGTTAAGGAACAGAAATGAATCATAAATGGTAGAAAGGTATTATTTATACTTAGGACTTTCTTTTCTCTTAGGTTTTAAGTTAAGGCTTAAGCCTTTTGAAAGTATAGAAAGGTGAAGTAACTTCTATCATGATAGCTTTGTTACTTGTGCTTGTCCGCATTCACTGAGCCTGACTGAACACCTGTTTTTATGTGATTAAGGAAAGATTAAGGAAACTGTCCATTCCTTTGAGGTGTACTTGCTGAGACAGAGGCATACATTGTCATACATTTGAAGTGTTAAAAGAGGCCTGCCCAGGGATATAAAGGGATGTGGCATATAAAGTTCAGAAAAGTTTCTGGAGGTGATATTACTGGGTCGAATCTTAATGAGTCAATATAGCCAGATTCATTAAATGTAGGAAGGGCTTTCCTGACAGAGAGAGAGCCCAGTCTGGCACCGTCATGGGGCAGGCAAGTGAGATGGGGTTTGGATGGGTCATGGAGGCATCATAGGCCATGATAATAAATCTAGTTTGACCATGTATACAGTGGAAAGAAGTAACCAGTATGCATTTTAGTCAGCCCTGACTGATTCCTAGGCAGGAGTTATGTATCCAAATGCTCGGGGCCCCAGCAGGTACTAAATGAGTGATACAAGCAGGGGTAAGGCAGTGGGGTGACCATTAGGACTATGAGAAATTTTACAATGCAGCTTCATTGAAAATAGGGAAGTTACTGCTCAGCTTGAGCTGATTGTTGCCGTGTGGGAATGTGGGCCCTACTTTACCAGATCTTCTGGTTTTCTAGAAAAGCTAGGAATATGTGTTAGAATGTAAGTTCTAATGATTTTTAAATGTTGGCAACTAATCTGAAAATAAAATTATTCAGTAAGCAAAAATCAAAGTCGAGACTATGATCCCTCATCAGGCAGTGAGATGTGGTCCGTCTGTCATCTGGCAGAGCGTGGATGTAAGGGGAGAATCTGGGGCAGGAGACCAGCCGTCAGACATCACAGTGCTCCAGGCAGGAGAGGATGAGGACCCGGAGTAAGGCACTGAGACCAGGGTGGAGGAGGGAGTTAGTAAATGTTTCTGAGGTAAACTTGGCTGAAACAAAGGAGACTCTGGTAACTGGTAGTTAATGACCTAGTGACTGCATGTGTGATGATGTCGCAGGTTCACGAGTGCACCAGTGTCAGGACAGAGGCCTCATGCAGAGGATGTTGGTGAGGCTGAGAGGCAGCAGGGCCAGGTTGGAGGGGCTGTTGCTGGCTGATCTTTCTGCCCTGTGTCAGGACCCAGTAGTGACTGGGATTATCAGAGGTCCCTCTGCCAGGAGGATGCTGACCACTTCACATCCTCCAGGCCTCTGGCCATTTACCAGGCTTGTATTTTGAGGAACCTAGGATAGAATTTTTTGTATGATGGTTCTTTTAAGCACTTGTTGTGCATTCTGTTATCATGAATGTAATGATCAAAATATAGTATAACTTCCTCAGATTTTCATTTTGCTAGTGAATAATTATGTGAAGACTTAGGAGATAAACAGGAATTTATTTATTGGTTAAATAATAGACCGGAGAAATAATACCTTGATTTCTAGAGCACTTTCTAGTTTGCAAAGAGCTGTCTGAATGTATTTTAATAATATATGGTAGCTATATTTTTATGTGTATTCTTTTAAGTATATTTTATTGATTATGCTATTACAATTGTCCCATTTTTTTCTCCCCTTTATTCCCCTCCATCCTGCACCCTATCTCCTACCAGCATTCCGCCACCTTAGTTCATGTCCATGGGTTGTACATATAAGTTCTTTAGCATCTCCATTTCCTATACCATTCTTAGCCTCCCTGTCTATTTTATACATACCAATTACTCTTCTTATTCCCTGTACCTTTTTCCTCATTTCTCTCCCTCCCTCTCCCCGCCCATAACCCTCCATATTATCTTCAGTTCTGTGATTCTGTTCCTATTCTAGTTGTTTGCTTAGTTTGTTTTTTGTTTTGTTTTTTATTACATTTAGCTTTTAATAGTTATTGTCATTTTAATGTTCATATTTTTTATCATCTTCTTTTTCTTATATAAGTACCTTTTAACATTTCATATAATAAGGGCTTAGTGATGATGAACACCTTGAACTTGACCTTATCTGGGAAACGCTTTATCTGCCCTTCCATTCTAAATGATAGCTTTGCTGGATAAAGTAATCTTGGATATAGATCCTTTCCTTTCATGATTTGAATACTCCTTTCCAACTCCTTCTTACCAGCAAGTTTCTTTTGAGAAATCAGCTGGAAGTCTTATGGGCACTCCTTTGTAGGTAACTCTCCTATTCTCTTGTTACTCTTAAGATTCTCTCCTGATCTTTAATTTTGTGTAATGTAATTATGATGTGCCTTGGTGTGTGCTTCCTTGGGTCCAACTTCTTTGGGACTCTCTGAGCTTCCTGGACTTCCTAGAAGTCTGTTTCCTTTGCCAGATTGGGGAAGTTCTTCTTTATTATTTGTTCAGATAAGTTTTCAATTTCTTGCTCTTCTCCTTCTGGTACCCTATGATTCCGATGTTGGAATGTTTAAAGTTGTCCTGGAGGTTCCTAAACCTCTCCTCATTTTTTTGAATTCTTGTTTCTTCATTCTGTACTGGTTGAATGTTTATTTCTTCCTTCTGCTCCAAACCGTTGAGTCTGTTTTCTTCCCTTCACTGTTGGTTCCTTGTACATTTCTCTTCATTTCACTTTGCATAGGCTTCACTTTTTCCTTCATTTTGCAGCCATTATGCTCAACCATTTCTGTGAGCATCCTGACTACCAGTGTTTTGAACTCTGCATCTGATAGGTTGGCTCTCACTTCATGGCTTCATTCTGTTTTTGGAGTTTTGCTTTGTTCTTTCATTTGGGCCATATTTCTTTGTCTCATGCACGTGTTATGCTGTAAGGGGCAGAGCCTTAGGTATTCGCTATGGTGGGTCAATTCATGTCACTGCATTGTGGCACTGTATGTGGGGGAGGGGTCCTAGAGCAATGCCTCTTGTTTAGCTCTCAGCCGGCTTTTAGTCACTTCCCCTACTACCCACAAGCAAATCTGGCTTTTCTGGTGCTGATTCCCAGGTAGGTGGGTTTGTGTATGTTCTAGGATCATGTGGGTTTCTCCAGTGAACTCTCCTGTGAGGCTGGGAGTTTCTTCTGCTGCCACAACCCCCACAGGTTTTTACAGCCAGAGGTTTTGAGGCATTCTTTCCCTGGGATGGAACCCTGGGTTGTGCAGTCTGTCTCCCTCCCTGGTTGTTCCTCCCTGTTTATCTGCATGAATATGTGGCCCCACCAGCTGCCATCTTGCTCACCCAATCCTACAGCTGCCACCTTGCTGTGTGTCCTCTCTGCCCTGGCTGCCCGTCTCCTCACCTCCTACCAGTCTGGATGAATGTTTCTTTAACTTCTTGGTTGTTAGACTTCCATATAGATCAATTTTTTGGCAGATCTGGTTATTTTTTGTTTTTAAATTTGTTGTCCTTCTTTTGGTTGTGTGAGGAGGCAAAGTGTATCTACTTATGCCTCCATCTTGGCTGGAAGTGCCAGATCCTATTTTTTTTTATTATTATACTTAATTGAACACTTACTATGGACCACTCACTGTGCTAACAGCACTTTGTATGAAATATCTCATTTAATTTTACTGTGACTTCATAAGGTAGATGTTACTTTTTTTTTTAATATGAGCAATCCGAGGCTCAGATCTGTTAAGAAATTACCGCAGTTCACATAGTGGGTGAACCCCAAAGCCAGGACTGTGCCTCAGTCCTCTGCTCAGAGGCCAGGGCTTTTCCTCTAAGGAAATCAGCCTAGGCATTCAGAAAAGGAGAAGGAAATAATGTCAGCAGTTCCCTAATCCAGCATATCAACCACCAGATGATCATTAGAAGTTAAAAGATTTTGTAATAGCATAGCCAATAAAATATATTTTAAAAAAAGTTAAAAGATTTCTCAGGACCCTATCCTGAAAAACACATATGTTCAGTACGCCTGCTGGTAATTCTGATGCTCATCCACATTTTGGAATCTCTGGTTAAATTAAAATTAAAGCTACCCAAAACCTTTTCTTAAAAAATTCATTTATAAATATATATGTTAAAACCTTATCATCATTACTATTTTTATGAGATTGTTTCCTTTAGGACCTTCCTGTTAGGACAAGATTCTAGTCATGAGCCCTTCAGCAGGTAGCAAAGCAAGAATTATTATAAGTTATTGTACATACATGACCCTTGTACAATATTTACTCCCTCTGTCTGGGATTAGTCAGAATCACCACCACTAGGTGGAGGTGACATCCCACAAATCCTTCTGCTTTTCTCTCTAGAGGATAAGTGGTGAATGATTACTGGGACTCCATAAAAAGACATCCCAAAGGCTTGCTTCTGTTAGTGCCCAAGAAAATCAGCAGGCCAAGAATAAAGAAGCCAGACTTTTAATTGTCTGGTTGTGTGATTAGAAATCACTGAAGAAGAAAGATACAATTAACATTTCTATTGGAAATTGGTTTTTAAGTATATTCTATTGATTATGCTATCACAGTTCCATATTTTTTCTCCCCTTTATCCCTCCTACATCCTGCAGCCCCCTACCCTCCAGCTCCCTAGTTCAAGTCCATGGGTTATACATACAAGTTCTTTGGCTTCTCCATTTCTTATACTGTTCTGCATTTCCCCCTGTCTATTTTATACCTGTCAGTTATGCTTCTTATTCCTGGTACCTCTTACCCCTCAGTTCTCGTCTTCACCCTCCCCATTGATAACCCTCCATGTGATCTTCATTTCTGTGATTCTGTTCCTATTCTAGTTGTTTGCTTAGTTTTTGTTTTTTAGGTTCAGTTGTTGATAGTTATGATCTCTTGTCATTTTATTCTTAACAGTTTTTGATCTTCTATTTCTTAGATAAGTCCCTTCAACATTTCATATAATAAGGGTTTGGTTATAATGAACTCCTTTAACTTGATCTTATCTGGGAGGTATCTTATCTGCCCTTCCATTCTAAATGATAGCTTTGCTGGATGGAGTAATCTTGGATGCAGGTCCTTGTCTTTCATGATTTGAATACTTCTTTTCAGCCCCTTCTTGCCTGCAGGTCTCTTTTGAGAAATCAGCTGGCAGTCTTATGGGCACTCCTTTGTAGGTAACTGTCTCCTTTCCTCTTGCTGCTTTTAAGATTCTCTCCTTATCTTTAATCTTGAGTAATAGAATTAAGTGCCTTGGTGTGTGCTTCCTTGGGTTCAACTTCTTTGGGACTCTGAGCTTTCTGGACTTCCTGGAAGTCTATTTCCTTTGCCAGATTGGGGATGTTTTTCTTCATTATTTGTTCAAATAAGTTTTCTATTTCTTGCTGTCCCTCTTCTCCTGGCAGCCCTATGATTCAGATATCGGAGCGCATGATGTAGTCCCAGAGGTTCTAAAGCCTCTCCTCATTTTTTTGAATTGTTATTTATTCCTTCTGTTCTGGGTGGATATTTATTTCTTCCTTTTGTTCCAAATATTGATTTGAGCCCCGATTTCCTTCCCTTCACTGTTGATTCTTTGTATATTTTGCTTAATTTCACTTTCTTTAGCTTTCATTTTGTGACCGAGCTCAGTTACTTCTGTGACATCCTGATTACCAGTGTTTTGAACTCTGCATCAGGTAGGTTGTCTATCTCCTTGTCACTCAGCTCTTTTTCTGTAGTTTTGATCTGTTCTTTCATTTGGGCCATATTTCTTTGTTTCAGCACACCCAGTTATATTGTGGGTGGAACCTTAGATATTTGCCAGGGCAGGGCAACCCTTTTGGCTGGATTGTGGCGCTGTCTGTGGGGGAGGGATCAGAGAGGGAACAAGGCCTCTTGCTTGCTCCTCTCTAGCCCCACTTTCCAACAACTCTTCTGTGAGACTGGGAGTTTCTCCTGCTTTCCCAACCCCTACAGTATTTTACTGCTAGAGGTTTTGAATCTAGTTTCCTGGTGAGCCAGCCCCTCCTCACCTATGTGGTTCACTGCCTTACAGGAGTCCTGTCCACCCACTCAACTGCCCATCTCAGATTCCTCCTGCTGGTCTAGATGAATGTTTCTTTAACTCCTTGGTTGTCAGAGTTCCATGCAGTTTGCTATTTTGGCAGTTCTGGTTGTTTATTGTTTTTCAGCTGGTTGTTATCCTTCTTTTGGTTGTTCGAGGAAGTGAAGCATTTCTACCTACTCGTCCATCTTGGCTGGAATTCCTTCATAATGTATATTGGAAATTGATTATCAAATGCCTTAGTTCATTTTTTAGAATGGTCCAGAGGAGGGGTAATGTACTCTCAAGCCCAACTGCATGTTCTAAGTACCTCATTCACAATAACAACAATAAAAAGCATAGTATGGTATAAAGGAAGTTAAGAAATATTACTGTTACTGTCAAAGAAATGTATTTTCAAAATCTTAAGGGTTAAATTGAATAACCGAATATAGCTAGGAATCTAGCAACCAAATGCCACATGTCTTAGGAAAATGAAGAAATGGTTTACATCCAAAAAGCTGGCAGTCAAGTATCTTACTGAAGATGAATACAGGGAGCAAGCTGATGCTGAAACAACCAGCGCCTTGGAGGAACTGCGCCAAGCCTGCCTCAGACCCGGATTCCCATCCTGGCTGGCCGTCTCCAGACTCCAGGCTCCTCAGAAGTAAGCCCTGTTCAGCCCGGACCATAGCTTGGGTTAGAATTACTGTGAAACTACCGTGATGGTTTGGTACAGTTACTCCAGATTAGAAACAGACTACTTCCCTGGATAACACATGGGGTGGAGACTGTCCGAGGTTCTTCCTTTTCCCCAGTGCTCTGACTCACACAGAACTGCTAATGTCAGAATAAATATTGATCTAATGTGTTTTATAGGAAAGGTCATATGATAACTTTCATATTAGGAGAAAGGTGGAATGTGCTTTGTCATCTGCTTCTAATTCTGATGTGGAAAGTAATTTTTCAAGGTCACTAAGAGAGGCATATCTTGCCCCAGCATCTTTTCCCTTACTGCTTTCCCTTCTTTATAGCTTTATTCAAATACCAATACACTCAAATGATAGATCAGAGGGGAAAATATTGACACTAAAATAATAAATAATAAATAATAAATCTAAACTAATAAGAAAGAGAAGAGGGGAATTAGAAAACATAAGTGGGTACATTTGGCAACACTCAGTGCTTATGCCTGTTTCTCTACGCTGTCCCTGAGTGTCTCGAGAAGGATCACATAAGCCATTCCTGTTTTTACACCCACTGTGTAAATGCCATTCTCTGTTGCTGTGAAGCCCAATTTAATTAAGGAAGATATGTAGCAAGGGAACTGTTATCTTTCAAATAAACCTTTCTATGATAACATTAACTTTATTTAAAACCAAAACTTAATAGGTTTGCAGACTTCGTTCTTGGAGGAAGCCACTTGTCACCTGAAGAAATTAGTCTTCATGAAGAACTGTACGGCCTTGGGGGTGCCTTTTTGGAAGAGCAGCTCTTTAACCTGAGAGAACTACCTGACAGTCTAGCTGCACACTGACTTCATCTGCACGACGAATGAGTAAAAACCAAGAATCGTCTTATGGAACAGTTTCAGTGGAACAGTAGCAAAAGCATTTGCTGTGGAGAAAAACCAAGTCACGCTGGAAAGGGAAACTGAACTGTATGGAAGATAACTCATCATTCTTGGCCAGTTCTGCTATTTATTATACTGTAAGCCACCAAGATTCTATTACTGTCATTACCACTTCCCTTGAATGAAGAGTTTCATTAGGAACAAGGGAATTGTGTTGATCTTCCAGGGGCCAGTAAGTGTGAACAGGTGCCTTGTCAACACAGGGCATTAAATCCTCTCCAACCCCAGAACCTATGTCAAAAGACTCTGCATTGCTCTTCCTAAATGTTATCAGTATAAGTGCTAGCAGACACCTGAGATATGCTGGACGTATAGTCCACTGATGCTAATAAGTGTTAGTCAGTAAAGGGATTCTGAGGTCAACTAAGATTGATAAAAAGTTAGACAAAAGTACTGCGGGACTTCTCAGAACATTTAAAAATGCTAATGCACACTGTGAATCTCCTAAAGAGGAAAATTGTGTGTAGAAGTTTCCAACTTCATTTGACCACAGAACCATTCATCAGGTTGATATTTCTTAGTACTCCTGTTTAGAAAATGCTAATGATGGAGGAATTGAAGTTTGGGGACGTTAAACAACATGTTGAAGACCACAGAGCTATTTAAGGCAGCACTGGAACTAGAGCTTCAGCCCAAGCACTTCTTATGACTCAGGTAGAAGAGACATTTAAAGGCAAGCCAAGAGGTCAACTCTCTACAGCCTTGGGTCTCACAATATTAGTGACTTTATTTTTTAATAATGGCCAACTAGTTGTTTGGTAATTGTGATAAAGAGAAACATTTCCCAAGGTTATATTTTAAAGTTTTGATAAGACTTTTATAGACTTATAATAAGTATTAGAAATTAGAATTACTTTTAATATTTTTTGTATTTTGAAATTGAAGACATTTAATGTCTTGTGACATTGCAAGCTGACTGGTTCATTTTTAAAACTTGTTTAGTTGCATATGCTAGTAACAGTTTCCTACAAAAGATTTGTGATCTTTCTTACAGAGAACACAACTTGTTTTTCCTAATTTATGATGTTAATCTTCAGAGTGAAACTCTGAGGTTCTGACCTTTGACCCTGAGTAATGGGGACCTAAAGAGGTCTAAGATCTGAACATGGCGAAACCATCTAAGTGTTAAGATGCTGTGATGGGACCATAAAGAATAAGGACTCTTTCGCTAGACGAGAGGTCATAGAGGTGGGGTATGTAGAGAATTCAGGCACTGCCTTCCTGAGCCAAATTTAGTAGAGTTGTTCTAAATTATTGAATAAGAGTGTGTCTACCCATTTGTAACTTTCTAGATTGATCTTCAAATGACATTTCCTCTTTAAGCCGTGTGTCAGTGTTTTATAGGTCTCTGTTTTTGCCAGACACCTTTTAATATTGGGAGCTTTGTTATTTTTGTGAAATGTACTAAATTCAATGTGTGCTTTCACATAGACTCTGATTTTAGAAATAAAATATCTTCCATTCAGATTTATGATCATGATGTTTTCTAAGTATAAATAGTTCTAACATCATTTTTATGATAGTTCAACTTGATTTTTTGATAATTATATTTATTGGTTACACATTATAAATATGTCAGATGCCTCGGTGGTTGTGCTCACCACGTTCGTCTCCCAAGACACAGTTTGTGTCCTACAAAATGCGTGTGAATAGCGTAGGAAGCATCTGCTGGTATTCCCAGGAGACATCACAGCCAAGACTGCTACTGGGCCTTCCCTGTGCCAGGGTAGAGAGCTGCTGACCAAGATAGA
This sequence comes from Tonatia bakeri, assembly GCA_004024845.1. Taxonomy (NCBI): domain Eukaryota; kingdom Metazoa; phylum Chordata; class Mammalia; order Chiroptera; family Phyllostomidae; genus Tonatia; species Tonatia bakeri. Next base: position 368,874 of record PVIA01000187.1, read on the forward strand.
TGTAACCATCACAATAAAAACGGCTAAAGGAAAAGAGCAACAGTCTTCCAGGATATGTTGTTTTTCATGCTTTTTTTAAAGAGGAAGTCTTGGAATTGTCAGTGTTTGTTATATGAGTACTGTGAAAAGATAAACAATTAAAAGCATTGCTTGTAATATATTTGGTATTATTTGTGTTATTTGATTTGGGGTTTATTATAGAGCTGATCACCTACAGATAACTCGCATAAGACCTTTTGCTCTCATTTTCTTCCTCCCTTCCCAATCTCTTTCTCCCTCCCCCTTCCTTTCTTTATTTAAAGGCCTTTAAGTAACTATTAAGTAAAATAGCTCTGTCCTTCACAGGTGGTTGAAAGTTTGCTTTGAGTTTCACACCATCAGAGGTGTGCAACTGTGGGGCCTAACAGAACCCTTTGTTGTGTTATTGCTTATGCTAAGTGCCTAACAAAAGCTAACTGTTGTTAGCAAGCTGGGCTATTTGACACCAAAGAGTGAGATATAGTGGAGGTGGCCATGCTTAAACATTCAGTGCTGTTTTTAAAAGGTTTTAAAACACATTGTACATATCACAAAAAAATGTTTTGTGAATTAGTTATATTTGTTTGCCAGTAATGCTTAGGGATAAATTACAGGAGAGTGCCCATCTGACATTTAGGATATTTGAATTTATATGTTTTTTAAAAATTGGAAATTTAAGAGATTTTAGATTTCAAGAGCTTTAAAATAGATGATGGGTTTTACCAATCTATCTAAACATTTGGATGAATTAAGACCTGTAAAATGATGTCAAGAAAAAGAATTTTACATTATTCTGTATGTGATTATTCCCCAGAGTTAGAGAAGTGCAATTTTTTAAATCACCTTTTTGTCCAACTGATAGAAGGATGCTGTGTATAGGTAACCTAATGAATGTGGAATTTTGAAAAAGCCTGCAGTTAGAGGAATTTTAGGTGACTCCAGGAGCCAGCTGCCTTCAGAGATACCCCACTGGGGATGACATTGATGAGTATGGATGAGACTCTTAGCCATATTGATTCAGAGCCTTCATTTTTGTCACTGCACCCTTAGAAGACCTTTCTCACATTAGCCAGTTCATACAGTGTCCATTTAGTGATTCATAGCCAACAATATAACAAGCATTAGGATAAACAGTTGAATCTATATAACTAGCAGATTCTCTCTCAGAAGACAGATCTGCAAGGGGTCAAGTTGTAGTAATAACATTGCTTGGTGAACAGAAAGAAGATGTGGTATTATTCACATGTTTAATGTCATCAAACCAAAAAGTCTTACTCGAACACCCCACAATGGGACTAGCCTTGCTAAAGTGATAGATACCCAGTTTATTGACAAAGAACACAACTTCCTTTATGTAGGCCCTGACAACTTTTTTCCTCCTTGTGACTGCTGTTTTTCTAATCTTTCGTTATTCATCAAGATCTGAAATCCCTTCTAGTGGGCATGTTCATTAAAATATGTTAAAATCTTCAGTCTTCCTCTGGCCTACAATCTCTGAATGTAAATTTCAGGAATTGTGTTGGATCCCCAGAGATTAGGGATAAGTATGTATTTACCAGGATAAATCTTAGGAGGTGCATTCAGTGGGATAGCTGTTCTTGTTTATTATTTTAATAATTTGGGGGGTGGGATTTTTTTGTTTTTAGATTTGGTCCGTTTTCCTAAAAAGCAGTGATAAAAAGGAGAAAATGAAAGAGTATTAGTATTCATTGGAGCTCTGTCAGGCAGTATACTAGGCAGTTTTGGTGCATCCTCATTTGAACCTCAGAACCACTTTAACACATTTTAGTACTATTTCCACTTTACAGGTGAAGAAAGACTCAGAGAAGTAAGAGGTTGCTGAAGAACATACATAGCTAAAGTGGCAGAAGCGAAATTTAAGCCCCAGTGTGTCAGTGCCTGTGCCCCTTTCTACTTCCTTTACTGACATCTTTTTTAAAAAGTTAGTCAAAGAAGGGCCTCATAGTGAATCCATTCAAGAGATGACTGCATCTCAATGTTATGCATGTGCCAATGACTTGTGCCTTGTAGTCATGTGTACAGTAGATAATGGCCCACAACAGTGATTCTAAACTATCTAACAATTCTTTTGTAAAATATACTAAAAATAAATTAGAAAAATTGAATAATTTTTCTAAAAGACATACCAGATATAAACCCTTCCTGACTTCTGGGTCACTGATCTTCAGAGTCCTTGCCAACCTCTTGAGTTTTCTCTGCCGGGCTGCCACCCCATTCAAGTCACCTCCAGAGTATATGGGGTCTGGCACTCACAACTAAAAAAAGCAGCTAGATTTCTAGGTATCTGCGACTATCTGGAAATCCTCCAGGGGTGTCCAAACTTTTGGCATTTCTGGGCCACACATTAAATACATTGTGACACGTAATCACAAAAAGATATGATGTTTTAAGTAAATTTACAATTTTGTGTTGGGCCACATTCACAGCCATCCTGGGCTGCAGGTGGCCCACAGGCCACAGGTTGGACACTCCTATATGGAAATACAGCCACACACATACAGCTACCAGGCACATGAGGAAGGGGTTCAGGCCAAGGCTGCTTTCTGGCTTATTCTATAACAGAAGCAGGAGTGGCTGCCATGCATCCCAGAGTGAAGGAAGGTGCTGGCAGACCTCCACTTTGGCAATCAGTTTTGAGTTACAATTCTGGCTTTATGAACTTGGTCCCATAGCTAAGCTGTGTTAGCTCCAGAAACTTCATATTTAAAGTGGGGATAGTGATAAGGATAAAATGAGAATCTCTTCAGCACGTAACAAGCAACCAGTAACTATTGAGTGCCCCTTTTCCTGAATTCACTGCTTAACTCCATATTGGCTGCAAGAAATACTGCTTATGTAATGGGCCCAGCAGCCCTACCCCATCAGTATTGGAGGTACCGCAAATCAGAGGGAAGCACTTGGCCAACTTTTTGCTTCACATGGCCAGTAAAGCAGTGTTGTCTTCCTATGGATTGTTTAGGCTTTTCATGAGTTTACTGGCTAGTGGAGCTATATGTATTATAATTGTCTATTATTTTACTTAAGACTTTGGTTATAGTTTCATAAATAGAAACTAACCTCTTCGGATCCACACAAGCTCAGCACCCTGGATAACTCACTCATTCTGCAATCATAAAGGAAAGAGTCATTAAAGCAGTGATTACCAGCCTGGGCTTTGTGACACCCCTGGGAATTTCCAGGGAATCTCAAGAGGGGTTATAAAATCCTCAAAACAAAATTTAAATTGAATTCACCTTAATACATTTTAAAATGGCACTTGGAGGACAGGAAGAAAGTTCAGAAAGTCCACGCACCCATGAAGATGTCTGCTCTAAAAGGACGGAAATTTCTGCATTACTGAATCAGCCCTCACAGGACAGGTTCATAACAAAGGCCTGTTGACTCTGGTTTTATCTGTTACAAAGTAAAGGACTTCTATTGGTTTGTTCACATCTTTATCATTTAAGAAATATTTAAAAATGGTATTTATTTTTGTCTCAACATATCAACTGTGCATTTCCAAAACAGCAGGCTTTTCAATGAATAAATGAGAACTGTAAACACAAGATACAGTATACATTTTTGACTTCCTACAGTCAGTTTCACAAATCCACATACTGTACATTCATAGGTGAGGTTCAGCCTGTCACACCTTTCTTTATTTCTATAATTACATAAGCATAATAAATACATCTGATTTTTAAAGGTCACTTAAAATGAGTCATGATAATTTATAGTACAGTACGTTTCAGTTCAAGTGCAAAAATAATTATTTGCTTAATTCCATTTCTTTCTGTTATTTTTTTTTTAAGCTATGTTTTGCGATGCTAGATATCCAACTGTGAAATTTCTTCTCCCAGATGCAGTTTGAGGCAGAAGGATGATATCAAGGAGAAACTCTTACTTTACAACTGATCCTGTTTAGTCAGGGTCAGGGGGTAAAGTGAGTTGCTCCTTTTAAACTCTGTTCTGTTCCTGCCTTTCTCCTGTGCTCATCCACAGCTATTATATGCACTGTAACTGACCTTCACTCAGCTAGGGCAGTGTTCCTTTTCCACAGCCGTCTCCTAAGGCTTTCTATTAACCTCAGCTTTCATTCTTAGCAGCAAGCTTTATGCGTGGTTCACCCAGTCACTGTGCTGACAGCAGTTGTGATATTTACAGTAGCACACCCATATCCAAACTGTCCAGTGTCTGACTGTGTCTTCATGGGAAAAAAGATACTGAATTTGTTTCTTTAGTCACTGAAAAGTATAGTTATTTTTTATTCCTGTCCTTTCATTCCTGGTTTCCTATTCACCACCTTTCCCCCCTCACCAAAAACACAACAAAAACTGACCCATTTTATGTTTAAAAATTGTATCCCTCCCCCAGGCACTTAAATCTTATACTGTTATTTTTAAATAGTACTGCTTAAAGAAACCCTTAGGAATCCAGTGATTTAAAAAAAAATTCCATCAGCTGATAGAGCCTGGATCACTATAAAATTGTATGTAGTGATATAGGCTACTTACAGTATCAATATATTTAGTAAACCCTGTCTATTAGGTTACAGGATACTGAGTTGGTTTATTTGGAACATTCCCTCTTCTGGTCTTAAAGCCCATTTAAAACAAAAGGCATTTTAAAGCTCAGCTTAGCTTGCAGTAGTCAATAACAGCTTTTGCTCAAAGAATTAGCTATTTTCATTTTATACCATATATATATAAAAATATATTTGCTGAAGATATGCCAAGTTTCTTATGAAACTTGTTCTAAACAAAAGTATGTATGCTACTAACTTTTTCTGCTTACTGTATTTTTTAAATCTTACAATTTTTAAATGGTTCTCTTTAAGAGAAACAAAATTATAGGTGTATTCTGTTTCTTCCTGGTTTGCATTAAGAACCAAATAATTAAAATAAATAATCAGAAGAGGGAAATTATATCAGCACTCACTTTGTAATGCTTTCCTTCCCTATACTTACTTAGTGTAACTGCTGGTTTCAACTCATACTGCCCTGGCAGAGAAGTCCTGTAGTCCTTAACCTAACCACCAACGAACAGAAAGTCCTCACTGAACTCCATTTCCCTTCTGTGATTCCAGTGGGCTGTTTCTGCCAATATGTACTGTAGCTACTATGTGTGTGTGTTTCCATGTTAATGAGTTCAGGTATCTAGAAGCGTGTGTGGTGCAGTGCTCCTCAAGGTGAAGTATGTCCTGGATTCGGGACACCTCTCCCTCTGTCCTGGCAGAGGAGCCCAGTTCCATGCAGGGTGTGAGATAAGCAGGACCCCTCAGTGTCCCCCAGCGGCAGGCTGAGCCTGCTGGTCCTCATTTTCCTTTGCTCGCTGGTCCACACTGGGGTGAGTGGAGCTGCTCTGTGTCTGAGATGTTGCTGTTTGAGGGGATGTTTGGTTTCCAGATGGTTCGGAGTGAATCTCACGTGGGACAGGCTGGGCTCCACCAGCTGGAGAATCTCCCCGATTCTCACTGGTCCCCTGGAAGGAAAAAACAGGAGATGCCTCACAGTCAGTGTTAGCCAACTAATCCAACACTTTTCATATATGCTTTCCAGTAAGACATAGGAAACTTGAGATCATTCTCAAGCGACCACTTCAGGGACAATAATGGAATAAGGATAGAATGTCTTACCTTTCATCTCTTTTCCTATGTGCAACTGCCAAAGCCGCATGAAAAACACAGACACTATAAGCAGACTTATCTTGTGGATAAAGGAACATTACTATCAAGATGCCTAGGAATACAGTTTACACCACAAATATTTACAGAGCCCTCACCAGCCACTGTGGCAAGTCACTGGGCAAGCAGCATGGACTTGAAACTCAGGCCACTTGCTGAGACCACAGAATTCAACAGCTGGAAGGTACCTTGTCTCTAAGGAAGTAAGGCCTTGGAGGCAGGGTGAGGAAAAGAATGTCCTGAAACTAAGTCTTATGTATATTTGGGATTTAAAAGTATACACTAAAAGTTAAATAAGACAGAACATCCACATAAAAAAGGGAATGTAAACAAGCACTTAGATAACAGATTCTAAGTAAATACATGCTCTAGCTCATCACCCATGGCATGTCTGTAAAATGCTACATGGCTGCATCTTATGCTACGTTCCTGATTTTTATAAGTCAGGACACATTTATTTTTTAAAAATCATTTTCTTCTAAATTAGCACCTATCACTTGAAATAGATGAGCACCCAAAAAAAAAAGTTTTATTTCTGTGATTGATTCTAAAATGAAAACAAAATTTTAGTATAATGGTTTCTTCATAAGAAAGTCATGCCAGCCAGATTTTATTAATCTTAACCTATCAGAAAAACAATTTAATGATACTTAAGCCTCACAAGCTTCTATGAAAATGAGGATGAGCATCCTAAGTAAACACTGCTCTTCAAGTAAAAGATATCCTTTTTCCTGATTCATTCACTTCCCTGCTTTATTATCTTTCATATGCCCCTCTCACCTCAATATTCTCCTTTTTGACTAGGTAGAGGATTTGTATGAGTTTCTTATCTTAATAAGTAGGATTACGAATTGACCAGAATGCATTACAGTTAGTGAAGAATGAGGTTTGGTTTAAGTTATAGAAATAGATGTTAGTTTACTAAGTTGTGATAAAAGTAGTTCAAATCTAAAAAGGAAGTTACTCAAATTACTTTTTATTTTTAAGTCTTATGTGTCCTCTGAAGCTACTGTAGATACACACGTGACACATCAAGTGAAAAGGAGTGACTAACAAACACAAGGAAGTGGACTCATTACTTTGGCTAAAGTGTTCATAGAAGTCACACTTAATCATTTCCCAAAGGCAGTATAGAGCTTTATATAGCTTTACTTACAGTTACCCACAGTTTTGCTAACATAATGATTTGACTTTACTCAGGAGAGAGTAAAGTCATCCACACCTCTAAGGATAAGAAAAACCATACTTTTTATTTTTCATGTGAGGCCACCAGCAAAACTACACTTCCACTGAGTTAAATGTCCTTATCAGACCCATACAGAGGCTCAGTGTATTATTCATCAATTCATCAGATGTTTATTGAGATTCTATTACTTATACTATCCCCACTAGAATTTTAGAATTGCAGAGATTAATGGCCCTCAAAGCAAGAGACATATATCCTCACTGCAGCTGGTATCCACCAATACTGAAACTGCAAAGAAATATACAAAACCAGATTTATTTTCTTTCTTTCAAGAAGCGGTTGTCTTCTCTGTGAAGCCTTCCTGCACTCTACAAGGCAGGGTTTCCCTCTATGGGATCCTGTCATTGTACACACCTCTATAATGCACTTGTCACAGAGTACTGAAATTACTTGTCTGTATGTCTGTTTTCCCCACCAGACCTTCCATAATCTTGTGACTGAATAACTGAAAAATGAAGTCTGTGCCCACGTAAGGTAAGCCAGCAGAGGGACTTTACCTGCAAAGGCTGTATCTCAGAAGCACGGTTGTCTCTTGTTAGCTGCATCATCTCTTTAATTTGGTAGAGTGCGTAGACAAAGGTTACCCAGGGAGAGGAGCTGACTCCCCAGGCTGGCTTGTTCACATCCTCCTGTTCTTCCTGATGCTTGGTTTTCTTGGGTGGAAGTCTGGGCTCAATGCGTGGCATGACATCTTCTGTCTGTTGCTGTACCAAGTCGATAGTTGCTATGGGAACAGGACTGGATGGAACAGGAATCCTTTCTGCCAACATTGTCTTGTCTTTAGAGAAAAGCATGTTTAAATCATTTTTAAGATTTCTACTTATTTAAACAAACAAAAATAAACTAAATAAGCAGATAGGCCCATTCTAGTGTACTTGGCAACATTAATTGTTGTGTAGTAAGGGGTTCTTCTTTACTTGGTATAAGTACTGAGCAAATGACTATGAGGTTATCTTGCAGGGTCTCCTTGTAGGGCTTAATAGACAAGAATTTCTATTTACTTATGAAATGTATTGTTCATTCAACTTAGATGTAACATCAGTGGGGCACAGGTTGGGTGCTTTAGGTGCACTTAGGGGTTGAGATTTTAAAAATAAGCATCAAAACAGAAAAAGCCACATGATAGCTGTTTTTATTGGCCTTTTATTGGGTTGACCAAAAAGTTCATTTAGTTTTTTCCATAAGAAGGCTCCAGTAGCACTTAGTTGTTTTTAACTGCATTTGAAACAATTTTGTTAGATTGTATTGTGACAGCTGTCTATCAGTATGCACTTAAAAAAACTTACAAAAATTGGTGAATTTTTGTATAGCCATTTTAATATCGAAGATGGAAGAAAATATGCAACATTTTTGGTATATTACGCTTTACTATTTCAGGAAAGGTAAAAACACAACTGAAATGCAAAAAAGATGTGTGCAGTATATGGAGAAGGTGCTGTGAGTGATCGGACATGTCAAAAGTGGTTTGTGAAGTTTTGTGCTGGAAATTTCTCGCTGTATGATGCTCCACGGTTGGATAGACCAGTTAAAGTTGATAGCGATCAAATCGAGACGTTAATTGAGAACAAGCAACGTGATACCACACGGGAGATAGCCAACATACTCAAAATATCCAAATCAATAAAGTTATTGATGAAAAAGAAAAATATGTCTTTTAGTTTGCAGAAAAAGTCATACAGAGCTTTTTGGCCAACCACATACTGAAGGCATGGAGATCAAGGCTTTTTAGGAGGTATGATCCAGTTAAGATTATAAAAGAACAAGAGTGAGAAAAACTAGAATTAGTCTTTCTTAATCACTTGTTGAAAGTAAAATCTGTCTCTGGAGTTTCTATAACAAGCTAGTTTTTCTAACAGAAGCACTTCAGCTACTAGTTGAGGCAAATGCCACTCAGAGAATAGGACACATAAGATGAGCCCTGTTCTGGGACCTAGGAGCTTAGTAGGAATATTTCCATTCTATTGGTTGGACTTCTTCATGGGGGAAAAAAAACACTTGAAAATTTGTTCTCATGTAAACATTATAGTTGATAAAACTTTTCTGAATAACAATTTTAATTAAGGTTATGGCTAATCGAGGGAAAACTTCAAAGTTAAGGTTTAGACTTTTTTTTTCCAAAGGAAGGTAAAATCATAGAGATTAATACCACTTACTATCCCTAGTAAGAAAATTACTATATAGCCCTATATCTATTTGATTTAGATTTTAAATCCCTTTAGAATATTAGGGAAATACAAAACCACCAATAAACCAAAACAAAATCAAGAACATCCCAAGCTATTTAAAATGACCAATATTCTTTTCAACACAGTAGACAGCTTCTCTGCAGCAATCGGGAGTCCACTGACCTACCACAGAGGAAATCTAGCCAAGCAGGTCTACAGTACACTCTGTTACTGCCTCTGGGTTTCTGAGGGGTATGTGTAGAATTCTTTAGAACCACTAAGAAGAATGGACATGTCTACCTTCTTCCTCATCTGGCACTGCCAGCCACTGGATCAGGGCAAAGAGCAGGAGGATCACCAGACAGGCCATGCCAATTCCTCGGAAGGTTGCAGCAGCCCCTGTGGAAACAAAGAGAGAACTCTATAGAGTAATTCCAGGAAATGCAGGTAGCCCTCATCCAAAACTATCAATATTCTGAAGTTCAGGACAAAGGCAGCAGCACTTGGGATGAATCAGAGAATGGCAAATGGCCATTAGCTTCATAGAGTGGAAAACACACACATCTAGGTAGGTGTCGGGAGACCCGGGCGCTGCTATTGGGTCTGTCATTGGTCAAATTGTGAAACTGCATTTATAAATGATTGTCTCTGAAAGCCTTTTACCATAAAATGCAGTGGAGCTTTCTTCTTCATAAAGACCATTTACCTAACCAACTATTAAACAGCCTGATTAATCTGTAGTTGGAGTTCAAATTGTGCTACAAATTTAGACACCCCTGGTCCCACCTTCCGTAGATGACTGAGCAGTTAAGATCCTACAGCGGAATGGTTTTATCTCCACCCCAGCCCCTGTGTTTCCAATAAGGGAGATCTGACAGGGCAGACAGTCTGTGTTGTCGTGGATGCAGTGACACTACCAAAGCCAGCATAGTAAGTTTTTTCTGGTTCAGAATCTCAGAATAACAATGATGAATTTTCTTTCCTCTAGCATTATTATCAGCAGGCTTAGGGTCGTTTCCTTCAAACCAACAGCATATGAGCTTACTCATTTGCTTGGGTCCTTTGAGGTATCTGTGTAGCATCTCATTAAGCTGTTTGTCAGAGAACTGTGCAGTTACAGGCTAGTTCTAATCATCTTAACGACTTCAGCACTCTGTTTTACAATTATGACTACCACGAAAGCTACAAAGAGAATATGACCACTGGAGTTTAGCTTCTGGCAGTCTTCAGTAATCTGAGTGTTTATTGAGGTGTTGCTAAAACATCGTAAGTTTTCAACAAAGAAGAAAGGGAAAAAGAGAAAGCCATTCTTACCAAAATAATTGACTAACACGCCTCCAATCATGGCACCACAACCTCTCCCCAAACCCAGGTGCAGGCCCTGCAGGATGCCCTGGGCAGACGTCCTCAGCTCAGGGGGAACAGCTGCGCTGAGATAGGAAATGCAGGCCGCCCAGATGGCTGCGTGTGTCACTCCTGGAGAGGAAGAAGGGCAGGGAGGATCGTCTGAGCGGCGCTCCTTACGTTATTCTTTCTTCAACTATGAATTGTTCATTTTTATACACAGAAAATCAATATATATACATTTACCTATAAAATATTTATTTAAACATAACAGAGTTTACCATTTTAACCATTTTTAAGTGTGTAGTTAGTTCATATTAAGTGCATTCACAATGTTGTGCAACCATCACCACCATCCATTTCCACGATGTTTTTTATCATCCCAAACTGAAACTCTGTATCCATTATGTTAATTTTCCCCAGGCCTTGGGAATGACCCCTGTCTCTATGAATTGGAGTAGTCTAGGTACCTCATATTAGTGGAACCATACACTATTTGTCCTTTTGTGTCTGGCTTATTTCACTTAGCATAACTCATTAGAGTTCATCTACATTGTAGTATGTGTCTGAATTTCCTTCCTTTTTAAGGCTACTATTGCATTGTATGCAGAAAACATTTTTTAATCCATGTATCTGTTGATGGGCATTTGGATTGTTTCCAAGTTTTGGCTACGACTGCAAATGCTATTGCTGTGAGCATTGCTGGGCAAGTACCTGAGTCCCTGCTGTCAGTTCTTTTGGGTGTACACCTAGCAGTGGAATTACTAGGTCATATGGGTAATAATATATTTAAAATTTTGAGGAACTGCCTATTTTCCACAGTAGCTGCACTGTTTTACAGTCCCACCAGAAATGCACAAGAGTTCCAATTTCTCCACATCCTCACCATGTTTTTAATATAATATCAATCCTGATGGGTAAAAGGATATCTCATTGTGGTTTTGATTTGCGTTCCCTAATGATCAGTGAGGCTGATGAACATATTTTACTTTTGTGTTTATTGGCCATTTGTATATCTTCTTTGAAGAAATGTCTATTCAAATCTTTTGCCCATTTTTTAATTGGGCTGATGGGTTGTTTTTAGGGTTTTGGATTTCTTCCCTTTTTATTGAAGTTATTGGGGTGACACTAGTTAACAAATGCACAGAGGTTTCAGGCGCACAGTTCTGCCGCACATCATCTGTGCACTGCACTGTGTGCTCCCCACCCCAAGGCAAGACTCCTTCCGTCATCATCTGTCACCCCTCTCCCCGTTTTGTTTTTTTGGCTGTTGAGTTGTATGAGTTCTTTATATATTTTGGATATTAAACCCTTATTGGGCACTTATATTGACATTAAAATTATTTCCAATTTTTTCATTATAATTAGCACCATGATTAACATTGTTGGAAATGCAACTTTTTACATATTCCAGATTATTTACATTGGTTATAATTCTACCAGTGGGGTTAATTATTCAAAGGATATAACAATTTTTATGCCTTTTAACAAATAGTTCCAATTTGTTTTCCAAAAGACTGTAGACTGTTTACAATGACACCTTACCAGTTTCATTATATCTTCACCATTTGTTGGGAGGGAGGAGGGGAGGAAGATAACTGATGGAAAAAAAACTGGTTGTTATTTTAATGTACAGCAACTGCACACTGTCTGAATTTAAATCTTTATTACAGCACTGCTTTAAATGTAATAAAAAGATAATGACACAATAGGTTTTTATAAATTAAAGGGATTAAGAAATCATCTGGTTCTGCCTAGATTAAGTCATGAATTTACTCCCTGAAAAATAATCTCATTTGGAGATAATATCATCAGACACTCTTAACCTATGTTTTAGAAAATTAAACTAAAAGATTAATACAAATTTAAAATTTAATCTGACATTAGTCTGCTTCTGGCCAAAATGTAATTAATAGGGATTGGATGGACCCTCCTTCGTGAAACAACCAAAACCTGGACAAAATATATGAAATAATAGCTCCCAAGATACTGGACACCAGCAACAGGGACGGTAATCTCTTAAGAGAAGGGGAAAATATAAGGAGCCCGTTTACTGCCTGGTGAGAGTGTGAAAGCTCGAAGGCACAGAGCTTGGGAAACCACCGGGTTGAGGAGATGGACCTGACAGTCTGAGGAAGACAAGGCCGCTAGAGTTCCGGAGGAGAGTGCCGGAGAGGGAAGAGCTCCACAGAGAGAAGCTCCAGAAGTCTGCAAATGGTTTGTTTTCCTGCATTCTTCAATAGAGTGCTGACCAGTAGAAGCATGTGTAGAAACTCTGCAAAGCCAGGGAAGGAACCACCAGAAAACATTACAGAAACAGCACTTAGAACCCATACAGGGATTGGAACAGTACTGGTTTTACCAGCCAAACTGGAAAAACTCGATTCCTGGGATTTGTACTCTAAACATGTTCTATTAGTATTATGAAAGAATCAGCCCCAATCTAAACACTGTTCCAGTTCCACCTAAGTAATCTTTAAAAGCAAGACCCTAAAGGATCACACTATTTCCAAGTAATTTAGCTGTGTCCCACAACAAAGTTCAAGAATATAAGAATACAAATACATCCATTACCCAACAAGGTAAAAACTCACACTGTCTGGCATACAGTGAAATTACCAGGGATGACCTTACATAAGTAGATCCATAACAGAATAAACACTTTTTAGCAGTCACATTAGATTAGATGCCCTATAGTTAACAGGAAAACATCAAAATAGTTTTTCTTAGGCTTATATATATTTCTGTACTCATTTTAATTAGGTTATTTTTAACTGAAAATATGAACTAGATGATCAGAAGTACTATGCACATTTATTTTATTTCCACAGAAGTCAAATAAAATATTTGTTTTATCTGGCTAAACAATTTCAGTACCTTAGATAATGCTGGCTTTCTCAGAACTGAGTAATGCCTGCATAGAATCTTAACTATAAAAGTTGACGCAGTAGGATTATTAAATATATTATTAAAGATGCTGTCAATTGCATTTCTTTTCAGATACACATTTTCCATTAGCCACACCAAGGAAAAAACTCAAGAATATTTCAGGAAATAAAATTATTCAAAATTAAGTTAGATTAAATGCTAACATTCAACATAGATTTTGCAAATAGTTTCTTAAAGATGAATCATCAAAAACTTAAAACCACATCAAATAGTTATAAATAAACTTTAATGGTGCTACCACATTTATTGTGTCTATGAGCAATCAACTGTAGGATTTGCAAGTAGAGAAAGATGAGCCTATGTATTTATGCAACCAAAACAGTAACAAATATATTTTTGTTATAATTCTAGATCAACTATAATTTTAGCAGTTAATTCTCTTAAGTGTGACAGCTTGGGCACACACAAGCTTCCAATAATAGGGTTTTCTTTTCTTTTAATTCTAAGGGTTTTCCAAAATTTTGAGTCTTCTAAGATAATAGAAGCCTTTCCAGCAGGATGACTTAAGTCAGGATGCTTTTAAACTATTCATAGAATTTGTTGATTGGCATTAAGTGGCAGATGTAAAAGATTCTCTACAGTTAGATTGCTAGAGTTTCCTTACAGCTTTTTGAGACCTGATTTGATAATGGAACTACATTCTATAAAGCAGGTCAGTGCATTAACGGAAGGAAAAATAGTAAAGCATACAGTAAAAAAACTATCCCTGGTACTAAAAGCAGAAGAGTGAAAGCTGCTCTGCCTGTATGCTCCAGCATTTTCCAAGGCAGATGTAGAATTCAAATTGCTTCTCTGAAATACCTTGTTTCAAAATATCATGTAAATAGAAGAATCCATATCATTTCCTTGAAAAGAAACTAGCAAGACTAAGCAATCCACAAGAGGACACTGGGTTGTTAACATCGCCTTTGTACACAAAGACAGTTGTAGAATTTTGGTTCTTGCTCTTAAATTTGAGTATGCAGTCTTCTAGCAATCATATTAATAATCTGAGAATCTTGCCAATATTTTACTATAGTTGTGTTCTCATTCTCTAATTTAAAATAAAAAGCAATCTAAAAATCCTCCACCATTTTACATATTTGTAAGATATGGAAAGAAATCTTGACAACTGTGCTGCCTAAAATAACTTACCTCTAAAACTTGGGGGGTAAAATATATCATAAGCTGGGAAAAGAACATGCTTCTAGTTTCTTAATTTTTCCTAGAGAACTGTGAAAAAGTAATACGTTATCCTCCATTTGATGAAGTAAATGAGCAGATTTATTCAGTGGAATGGGTAAAGTGTTTACACTGGAGCAACAATTAAAAAAAAACTTTTAGTATGAAATAACTAAGTTGGTGGATCAAACAGTACGAATAAAAAGATGTTACACCTCCACTAATAACAGTAACGGAAGTACACAAATTGACTCTCTTTGCAATATTTTAACCCTGCCACTTGTCACAAAGCTGCTGATATCTGTGGATAATTCAATACCAACCTCATATAATAGGTACTTCCTAAATATGTTTTAGTGGCAATTCAACACTGTATGTTAGCTGACAGTGACTGACTCTCAAAGACCACATGGGTCACACGAACAGCTTCTCGGGTCACGGAAACAGCTTCCTAGTCCTTCCTTCCTTACCTTTACTGGGGTTTCTCGAGATTATCTTCTACACCTAACAGGAATATAAGAGATATTTTCATACCATCTACTACAGAGACCTTAACTGTTTGGGGACACACTAACATTTGAATAACCTAGAACTATTAGAAATAGTTATGACTAACATTGAACTTTTTCTCAATAATATTGCAGCAGCTTACTCTAACAGGAATTGTGCTGTGTTTTACACAGATTATCCCATTTATTCCTCCCAGAAACAGGTACTATTTTTTCCCTTCATTTTCCAACAATGAAACTAAACCCGAGAGAGATTAAAGTCCCTCATCAAAAGCCACACAAGACAACAGGGTAGTAAAACAATATATGAACCCAGGGTGTCTAAGGAGAACTTCAGTGCCTAGGTACACTATAAATCCTCCTAACAAGTGCAAATATTCTGTAATAAATGTAACCATTACCCATATTTTGCTGTGTACAATGCACACCCATGTTTTTGGCCTAAACTTTCAGGAAAATTTTTGTTTTAATTTTTTAATTCAATTTTATATTTATTTATATTTAGATACTTGTTTTTTGTATTATAAAGGAATTTTAGCATTTATTTTAGAACATATTATGGTATAAGAAATTTTATGTTGCCCTGGCTGGTGTAGCTCAGTGGATTGAGCACGGGCTGCGAACCAGGCATCGCAGGTTCGATTCCCAGTCAGGGCACATGCCTAGGTTGCAGGCCATGTCCCCCAGCAACCACACATTGATGTTTCCCTCTCTCTCTCTCCCCCTCACTTCCCTCTCTAAAAATAAATAAATAAAATCTTTAAAAAAAAATTTATGTGGCAATAATTATAATACACAAGAACAGATGCAAGACATTTTAGGTACTACCCATGTATAATATGAATCCTTATTTTTCCCTCAAAAATTTGGGCAAAAAAGTGCATATCATACACAGAAAAATATGGTACTTTGAGTTCTGTTGATAACATCAAACGTGCCCAATAAGCTATCAATTTTAAAAAATGTGTATTCCTACTACCTTCTTTCTCTCCTTCCCAAAGAGCTCACAATATACATATTGTCCAATTTTCTATATGCCCCCAAGTAACTCTTTACCTTGTAATACTCAACATTGGTATCTGATTCTGCAACATGAATTTCAAGATTCTTTAGTCTTGGCCCACAAGAAGGCTCTATTGCAATTCATGACATATCTGAGCAAGAAAAAAAAGCCTTTCTTCCCAAGTGGGCAGTTGTTCTTTGTAAAATTCTGCTTGGTTTGGGGAAATCACATAATGTCTGGGTGGGGTGAAAACTAACAAAGTATTGGCAAACTGGAATTTTTTTTTATTTTGTTTTTCTTGTGCCACTGGCTTGAGCTCACTGAACAAAACATAAGTATCCCTTTAGCGTTAGTACACTGAATCAGTTGTGACAGCCCCTTTCCATGGAGGGACCAAAGCATATATTTCCATTAGTTCAGTGTACCTCTCAGATGCTGGGATTAAAAAGAAAAAAAAAAGCTGAGGTTCACACATTAGATGTTTTCTTCCTCACATAAAGTCTAATGGCCTGGGGACAGGATGAGTAGCAGTTCTGTTCCTTACAGTCATTCAGGAACCCAGGCTGCAGAGACTGCCCTTTTCAACGCCTGGCTACCCTGGCAGAAGAGGAAGGAAAAGATGGCACATGGGAACTTTTATGGGCTAGGTTTAGAAGTGACATACATCATTTCTCCTCATATTCCATTTCTGTAGAATCAGTCATACCTAATTGCAGTGGAGACTGGGAAACAGAATCTAGCTCTGTGTGTGTGTGTGTGTCCGTGAAGAACAGGAAATAGCAGGTGAACAGCAAGCCAGTATCTCTGCCAGAGTCAGAGCCACCAACAGCAACGGACCTTTCAAAAACAGCAGAGAATCCTACAAAGTAACAGACCTAGCAGCAACTGCCTGAATGAACCTTCTATGTGTCTCATGGAAGAGACTTTATATAAGACACGCAACAATTACTTTTATAGTCCAGTATCCGCCAGTGTACAGCACTACAAGTATCTCCTTTGTGCATTCATTCAACAGCCCTTACTGAACACCTACACTACGTGCCAGAGCCCCCGCTCTGCTCTGAGAATAAGACAACATACAAAACACATCCCTAATCACCATGGAGTTTATAGTCAGATGGGTGAAAGGGAGCAGGATTTACCTGAAAGAGGAATAGACTGAGCTCCTTGAGCAGAACGAAAATATCCAGCACCTAGCACAAGGCTTGACATGTAATGACAGCTGAGCAAAAGAATGTTGAAATGAAACTAAGGTGTAGTCTGTATGTTGGAATATGAGAACAAAAGCATTCATGGATAAGAAGTACCCTGGGTGAGGCTGGAGAAAATGTCCAAATCTCACGTATGCGTAAAAACTGACGGGAAGTAAAGATTCTATTATCTTCACCTTGCAAGATTTCTTTTAAAAGATGTTTAAAATAATTCTGTAACTGATACAGCAATGTCGGGGCCCTCATGAATTCTACATGCTGGCATTATGCCCTGGAAATACATTAAAGCAGATTTTAGGACCTGCTAACTGGATCCCCAAACTGACTGTGTTTACCGTCAAAACTTGATAACACTGAGATTTCATGCTTAGTGTTTCCCCATATCAAGCCACACATGAGAAGTGATTTTACAACAAAGCCAGTAAAAATTCCACTTCCCCAATGATAACTTTAAGAACAGTAGGCACTGACTAGTCATTTATGACCAGGCTTTTAATAAGTAACTGTAATTTAACCTCTTAGAGTAGAATCTTCTCAATTATACAGTGTGGGGCAAACAGTTGTATGTGAAACATAGTGTTTATTCTTGTATTATTATTTATTAATTATTGTATATTTTCTATATGAATAACTATAAATCTACTTTTCCTCACCCTGTATTCCCCCGTACTGATTTTTATTTATTTATAGTTTTTTACTTTACTTTTGTAATTTTATATTACTTAATATTTATTGATGGCTAACTATATGCTGGGTAATGTGCTAAGTACTTTGCATAGATTAATTTAATATTCATATCAGTCTATTCTATAGCACCAGAGTCTGAGGTTTAGACAGTTAAGCATTTTTCCAAAGACACAGAGGTTTTAGGTTGGGGAGTTAGAATACAAATAATCTAATTCACATCTGGTCAAGATGGTGACTCACCTCCTTGCAAAACCCAATAAAAAAATATATATATATAGGACAAACATCACTCATAACCATCAGAAATCAAGTAGCATGGAAGTCTGACAACTACAGAACTAAAGAAATCACATCTGTCCAGACTGGTAGGAGGGCGGAGACATGGAATAGGCTGGTCCCACATCCATGTGTGATAGATAAACATGCAGGAGGGATATCTCAGGAGTGAGGTATCCCAGCCCCACACCAGCACCCCCAGCCCAGGGTTCCAGTGACAGGAAGATAAGTCCCCATAACTTCTGGCTGCAAAATCCAGTAGGAAATGAGTCAGTGGAAGAAACTTCTAGAGTCCCAAGCAGTTTCCCTTGAAGAACCCACATTCTGACTCACTCAGACTCATTCCATCTGAGCTCCAGCACTGGGGTAGCAGCTTGAAAGGCACTGGTGACATACAGGGAAGAACCGAAGTATCTGGCATCAAGGCGAGAGCTATGAGACAGCTTCTCCCAGACAGAAATGTAGGCAGAGGCCACTGTCCCTTTTCTGAACCCTTCCCCCACAATGCCACAGAGCTGGGAGGCTGGTGCGTATCTGAGACTGCAATCAACCTGGCTAACACTGTTTGCCCCACCCTGGAGGTCCCCAGAGAGTCAGTCCTACCCAGCTTATGGGCCCACCCAATCAGCTTTTCTACATGAATGGCTGGTCTTGGCTCATGCTTCATAACTTCCTAAATCTATTCAAATAAGCAACAGCTAGCTTCAGTGAGCCCCCATACCTTTTGCTAAGTGGCATCAGGCCTGGCACTAGAAGCAGCCCAGATTCACAGCTTGGCTTCACTTGGGAATCTCAAATCCCAGCACAAGTAGCAGGCATCTCAGATTGTTTTATACCTTAGGCAGGGTAGCCACAGAAAAAAACACAGGTTGGAGCTGACCTTGGCCTGCACCACCTTGGAAATCCCAGAGCCTGTGCACCCAGTGGACAGCTACAGACCATGTCAGAGCACCACCACCCCGCCCCCACACAGCTGATACTCCACAGAGGGTGGAGGTTGGTAGTCAGTGGTCACAGTCATTCCTTGCATCTGACTGGCCCGAGTAAATCCCTCCCATTGATCTTCCAGGAGCAACCAAGGCACAACTACAAGAGGAGGGTGTATGCAGCCCACACGAAGGGTGCACCTTGAGTACCCACTTGGGTACTTGGAAGGCTGTGCCACTAGGCCCTACAGGACACCTACTACATTGGGCCACACTACCAAGACAGGGAGTCATAGCATCTCTACCTAATACATAGAAACAAACACGGGGAGGCTGCCAAAACAAGGAGACAAAGAAACATGGCCCAAATGAAAAAGTAGATAAACACTCCAGAAAAAGAACTAAACAAAAAGGAGATGAGCAATCTATCAGATGCAGAGTTCAAAATATAAGAATGCTCAAGGAACTTAGTGAAGGCCTCAACAGCATAAAAAGATCCAGTCAGAAACAAAGGTACACTAAATAAAATAAAGAACAATTTATAGGGAAACAACAGTAGAGCATATGAAGCCCAGAGTCAAATCAATGATTTGGAACACAAGGAAGTAAAAAACAACCAATCAGAACAAGAAGAAAAAAAAATTTTTTTTTAAATATGAGGATAGTGTAAGCAGCCTGTGGGACAACTTCAAGTATTCCAACATTCACATCATAGGGGTGCCAGAAGGAGAAAAGAAAGAGCAACAAATTGGAAATCTATTTGAAAAAATAGAGAAAACTTCCCTAATTTGGTGGAGGAGTTACACATACAAGTTTAGGAAGCACACATAGTCCCAAACAAGTTGGACCCAAAAAGGGCCACTCCAAGACATATCATAATTAAAGTGCTAAAGTTTAAAGTAAAGAGAGAATCTTAAAAGCCATAAGAGAAAAGCAGTTAGTTACCTACAGGAGAATTCCCATAAGACTGTCAGCTGATTTCTCAAAAAAAAAATTTGCATGCTAGAAAGGATTGGCAAGAAATATTCAAAGTCATGAAAAGCATGGACCTACAGTCAAGATTGCTCTACCCAGCAAATCTATCATTTAGAATTGCAGGACAGATAAAGAGCTTCCCAGACAAGGAAAAAAAAGGAGTTCATCATCACCAAACCATTAATGTAAGAAATGTTAAAGGGAGTTATTTAAGAAAAAGAAGATCAAAACTCTGAACAATAAAATGGCAATAAATACATACCTATGAACAACTGAATCTAAAAAACTAAGCAAACAAGGACAGGGATAGAATTGTGGATCCAGAGAGCATTTTAATGGTTGCCAGATAGGAAGGGGTTTTGGGGTAATGGGTGAAGAGGTGAGGGGATTAAGAAGTACAAATAGTAGTTACAGAATACCCATGGGGATGTAAAGTCAGTGTAGGAAATGGAGCAGCCAAGGAACCTATGCATGACCCATGGACATGAACAATGGTGGGGGGTTGCTTTGAGGGGGTTGAAGGGGTTGAGGGGGGCTGAGTGGAAGGGACAAAGGGAAAAATTGGGACAGCTGTAATAACATAATCAATAAAATATAATTTAAAAAACTCAATTCAAGCCTAAACACTTTATGGTTTCCAGAGTACTGCATATTTTGGGTTAAGCTGCCTCAACTAATTGAACAGAATTATAGAATGAGGTAGCAGAAGTAAATGATAAAATACACCAATGTTTTCACAGATGTACAATGGATGGTAGGGTGGTATCTTAGGGAAAAGTTGTATTAAAGGGTCAGCCTTTAAATTTAGCTTTCAGATTTTCTTCACATATTTAAATAAGTTTTTGAGATAGAACTTCCTGTATCACTAAAGAGCTTTAAATGTTAGAAAGTACCAGCTATACAATAAAAATTAAGTTAAAAAAGATAATATTGACTACAGTACTTTTTTCAGGGTACTGTAAAATCAATTGAGCAACAAATATTCATAGAGTATCTTCCTATGTGTGTATGTCTTGGAGAATTCAAAAGGTACAAGGTATGGTGTTTACATTTAAGAGTAAAAATTTTAAATTAGCAAGTAAAACTAATAGTATTTGTAAAATAATGGGGTAGCAATTAAGTGCTAACCTATGTGAGACAGTCCATAAGCTTGAGAACAGTTTTGAAAAGGAAGAGCTAAATACACAATACAATTACCAGAAAAGGATTCTGGGAGCAGAAGACATTTTAAATAAGTTCTAAATGGACAAAATAATGTCTGTTTTGAATAGAAGGTTATATAAGAACTTTTAGTAACTTTTAGCATGGGAGTGGCAAAGAATAAAATTGCTCTATCACAATTTATAAGACTTCCAATTAAAAATGAATTTTAGCAGTAACACCAATGGCTTTCATATGCCAGTTCATCAATTCAAATGCTTAACTTAGACCATTTGCCTATTTTACATATTAATGTGGTAAGCTACCTGTGTTTCAAGGGTTAAGCCAGACAGAAAATTTCCAATATGGATGGTAACAGACTGGAATCATGTTTAGAATTTCAACTGTCAGATACGGGCGTCATACTAGTCCTTCCACAATTTCTCCGTGTTCTTCCAGACATAAGATGAATAAAAACAAGTCTTACTCAGCTGAATAGGCATGCTAAATAAGAAAGCAAGCTTCATAAATGTCAGCTCAAGCCCTCCTACTGGTGACATTAAAAACTGTCTTTCATTAGAATCTTAACCCAGTTCCCACTGATCAAGCATCCTGCAGAGAAAGACCTGACATAGGCCTCGTTTTTTACACTTCAGTACTTGAGCCATTAATTCAAGCACCTCACAAGACCTCTTCAGTTACAGCAGCCCCAGGCTGGCCGTGCTCTCCCTGAGTACATTTTAATAGCAAGAATAATTTTGATCACAGTCATCTCAAAGTCTTAGAAGGATTTACAACCAATACCCACACAGGAAAGCTCACAAGAAATTTGGGTGTGATTTTTATCAAAAGTGTATCCTCATAACCACGATCAGGAATGATTAAATGCTTCTTATACAAAAGTAAAGGAGAAAATTCCTATGAGTTTTTAAAATGAGACTTTAAGGAATAAATATAAACTGTCCCACCCCCTGTACTCCACCCAGCAATGCTTTTAGGCACTTTGACCCACTGTCTCATTTTAAAATAAATTACAGGCTCCTTGTGGGCATTCCTGCTTCTTTATATGGCACCACCAGTTGCCTACAGAACAATATATTTGCTGCAAATGGTAGCCCAACTGCTTACAAAGTAAGACTGCAAAAGAATATTGGCTACTAAATGTGAGAAAGATCCTAGGTAAGAAAGAAACATCCTCATAATTCCCAACAGCATCCAACAGTCTTACTCTGATCCTCAAATAGATATCTGCATAGCCTCCTTCCTTCCTAGGGGATATTTGCTTAATTCCCCCTCCTGTCTGTTAATTATTACCCACATGGCCTGGGGAGACTAATGTGGATTATGATCAAGAGCATCAAGGAATAAAGGATAACAAGGAATCTTCTTCCTGCATTAGTCACATGCAACACAAATGGGGAAGAGATTGGCAGCAGGAGATACAGGATCAAGCACCTTTCTTCTCTCCTCCCCTTTAATTGCCCACTAGGTGGTACTAGTTCTCACAGTGTTTGGGAATGAGGCAAGGGGTGATAGGACAGAGAGGTGAGATAGACCCTCCTGTGTGAAGCTGGTTGAGAATCAAAGAACGGAAGTGCTGACTGCTCCGTGTCCAGACTGTTAAGATCATTCCCGATGACAGCCCCACGTCATCAGGTAACAATTCCAGTCAAAGGACTAAGGAGCATCTATCGTACTGTAATTAAATCACTCAGTGCTTTGTCATTATTTCATGTCTTTACTGTACTGTAAGTAGAGCTGCCTTAAGCACAGGGACTTTAAAGTCATTTGGGTAAGTTCGTCAAGGTGGAAGGATCCAGACTGGCAAAACAAACCTTTTCAGGCTGAAGTATGTTCCTGTGCCACAGGATTAATTCCACACAGATGATTTACTGTTTTCTGCAGGGTGGACATGAGTCAAACAAAGGCAAGAGATTTTGTTTTTGTTATACAGCCAAAACACTCAGCACTCACTTCTGCCAGGGAATGAAACCGTTTCCTCCAGTTTTAGACACAAAGAACTCTGTGGAACTGGTCACAGCTCTCCATTACACAAGGAGACTCTGTATAGATCCCCTTCCTACTTGCTTCAGATCAGTAAGAGGGTTTCTACAGGCACAGGGGAGAATGAAACGAAGCACAGATGTATAAATTACAGTTTGCCACAGGAAGAGGAATTTCTTCCTCTTATATTCAGTACATGACCAAGTCCCTAAATCCTGGGATAACGCCCAGGGGTACACATAGGTATTACAAAACTATGTCCTGGGTCCACAGCTTGGAATGATGAATGCACTGAGCCCTGGCCGTGGCAAACCACAGATTCCCTGGAGACACTGTTCTGCTTCCCACTCCTGAGCTTTGGCACACGGCTCTTGGCTCCTCTCTTTGCCAAAATGCCCACTGTCTTTAGGCCACCTGGTGGGTTCCTATTCACCCTTCAAAATCCAGCCTGTACGTGATTTCCTTGGGGAATCTTTCAGTAACATCTCCATCCTCCCACTCCCTGCTTCACAAAGCTAAACAGTCCTTCCCGGGAGCTCCTTCTCCATTACCTGGCACACTTTCTGACTCCATCTAACACACTGTATAGTAATGATATGTTTACATATCTGGCTTCTGGAACAGATGGTGAGACCTTGGGGCCTAAGTTAATAAGTGGCTTTTTTATTTCATTCCCAGCACCCAGCATGCTGCCTGACTCTTAGTAGCTACTTAATATATATTTTCTTTTCAACAGGTTTTTGATTCACATCAGCATTTGTCTTTTTCCCTCTTATAAAATTCTTCTGTGTTCCTTTAACCATTTCATTGAAAAGCTACTCCCCTTTACTCTTTCCTTGAGTCACTTATGCAAACTGTCCGTTTTCATGCAATTAGTATTTGAAAAAAAGGAGATAAAATAGTCATATATTATTACAATATACTTTCTTTGTAGGCACACAAGTGTGCATTACTTTTATAGAGCCTGCACACTGTGGCATACCAATAAATGAAGCAGTTAAGTAAGGCAAGGATCCTGTCTTAGAACAGAATAGGAACTAGAGGTGAAAAAGCCTAAGAACTGTGTTGCAAGTACCTTGTCATTGCACAATTCTTTCCTGCAGTTCGTGTTTAGTGTCTTGCTATTCTAAAATGACATAATGCCGAGACGTGCATCCCACCTCAATACTCTTCCAGAGTTCTCATTTTTACAAACAATAATTTTTAATTATAACACCATATTTCGATTTTCTACATATTTATAAACGAGATCTCCTTTCACCAATTGCATCTTGCATTAATTCTAAAAGAAGCATCTTTATGGGGGAAAAGGGTGAAGGGTTTACAGGAACAATTATAAAGGGCATATGGACAATAACAAGTGGGGTGGAAATGGGAGGAAGGTGGGAAGGGCTGGTGTGGTTGGGAGGGGTGGGGGGAAAAGGCGGAAAACTGTACTAGAACAACAATAAAAAATAATAAAGTGTGTATATATTTGAATTTTCTAATTATAGTGTGACTATAAAATCTATTTCCTTTTAATTAGGATATGCTTGCCTCCCCCACCCTATTTCCATGACGGGATCCGATGAATGAGCTTGCATTTTGTTCAGATGTATAATTTTCTTTGTTTTTTTCCCTGCTTTTATTTTTATTAGCATTTACTTGATGCTACATTTACTCCCAAGCCAGAAGTTTTTAGTTCTTCAGTTTCTTCTTGGGTATCTTTTTCTTCTGGGCAACCTCCTCCTCTGGTTCAGGAACAATCCACTCCTTTTCAGTAAGGATCCTCTCGATGTGTCAGATCTGAGAGCTCCTGTTTGGGATCATCCACCCACGAGCTCTGTAAGTTCTGTCCTGCATCTTGGGAGCTTTGTTCATCTGGACGTGTTTAATGACCAGAGAGTCTGCATCTAAACCCTCAAGTTCAGCATTACTCTCTGCATTTTAAGCCTGTGCAACAAAAATGGAGCACTCATTTTGGGCCACCGACCCTGTGTCCAGCACCACTGTTTGACCTGGGCACACCTGCCAAATCCATCATTATAATGACAAAATGGCACACATTGCTTCTGTAAAGTGACATCCTTCAGGTACTTGGTGGTTTTTCTGATGTGCATATCCTTGCAGGCCTAGGCAGTTTCACGAGTGTTTTTAAAGTGAACACAAAGATTTGAACCTCTTGATTTGCATGATTTTTGGGCTTTTCAGGTCAAGTGAGTAGCAAACCATTTTCAGAGGTCACCTTAGGACACTTACAGGAAAAGCTAATTTTGAGTCTTTCCTCTTAGATATTATAACAAGAAATTATGTTGATATGCTGCATTTGCATCCTCAGGGTTAGGGAAAATGATAACAGCAATCTATAAAGCTAATGAAATTGTATATAATCACAGACTATTTAGTATAATTAATGATTTAGGAGCCTGGGCTGTCCCAGAAGAACTCAACACCAATGACATTGTCCTGAACCTTATTTTAATCATAATGCCAACCACCAAATGGTTTAGCCAAGCTACTAACAGGGGTTCTCAGGATATAGTTGGAAATATATGGACTAACATAGCAGTGAGCTTACATAGATATCCATGTTTTCAGTGTTCTTAAGCCACATGGAAAGAGCCTCCTAGGAATTTTTTCGAAGTTTTATGGTAAAGGAAAACACTGTGTTAAAGCAAATAGAAGAATTCAGGTCAGCATATTTGAGCAAAGATTTAAAGGGAAAACAATAGCCTGACTACAGCTTTAGTAATACATCACTAGATGTGACAAAAATAACTGAAGGTATAAAATAACTATGACAACTTTTTTCATTAAATGTACTTAACCTACAAAAACAAACCACCAAAATCTTTAAAAGATGAGTCCATTAAATTTAAAAATACCTTTGGATGTATATGTCTACCTGTACATGAGAGTTTATGCTTGAGTTCCTCTTTCTTTGTTTAATCACAAGGGTGTGGGTCAAATCCAGCTTTGTTTTACTCAACAAACACAGAACAGAACTCAGAATAACTGAAGAACCAGCCCCACTGATGTCACCTCTTCCTTAACAACCACCTCAAAATCAGATAAAACAGTAGGTCCACCCTTCCTTTGTAAAGTCAGATGCTGAAGGTCACAGATCTTTTACGGTCATAGCTCAGTTGGGTAGAAAAATCATCATAATTCCAGCTGTTAACCTACCTTGAAGAACTTCCATGGGGAGAACAGTCCAGGCATTTTCCAGATAAGAAATATAAATATAGCGAGCCGTATTGCAAGCCAGGCCAATATACAGAACCCTGAAGAAAGCAAAAGAAAGTGTCAGGGGACCAGTACAGGAACAAACATGTAGATATTACCTATATTTCCCCCTGCCCAAACCATCCATCATCCAGCAGACAGTGTTCCCAACTAAGAAGTGCAGAAGTTAAAGGACAATTAAATTTAACCAGGAACTCTTAGGAATAAGAAAATTGCTTCTACATATCTGCCCTCAGCCTTTCAAAGTGCTTGCTAATATAAAGGCGAGCATCACTCTTGCTGAAACTTAATTAGTAGCAGAGAGAATGCTTTTTTTTAAAGATAGTCTGGGCGCACTGCCATCTGTAATGACACTGCTGGCTTCTTTCCAGGCTTCTATGTCTGGGAGAGTAGCTACTTCCTATGATAGGGGAAGGACAGGATAACATATGCATATGAACATGGGCTCGCCTGCAGTACCCAAGACGCCAAGCAGTTTCACAAGGAGACTCTCAAGGTCATCAAAACTATCATCCAATGATGAACAATAAACTTTGGAAATCAAATACTTTTTCCTAATAGTTCAATTTTTATATGTTTATTTTTTTTAAAAAGCATGAAATCATATGCTCACTTTTCCCCTTACAATCACCACCACTAAAATTATGAGTAAAAACAAAATAAACAAAGGCCCAAAGTGGTATTTCCAAGCATAAGGTTCCAATCTTTCTCATTCTGAACTGGATGGGGGGGCGGGGGTTGGAAGCAAACGGTGGCAGCTTCTCTGTACAAAACAACTGATGGCAGGGATTTCTCTTTCTTGGTTGTTCTCCATTTTCTGTCAATTTTCCTAGCCTTAATGCTTTTCTTTTTTTCTAAATTCAGGTGGATGAATACTAGAAGGTAAAGGAAATGAAGCAATATGACAATCAGTAGTATTTTCCTATCTTGCTTGTTCAACTATATTTTTATATTAAAATCATTCTTATAAATACTGTCCTTTTTTCAAACATTGGATCAAGGAAAGGAAATGCTTCGAGGCATCCAGCTGGTATTAACTACAAATATGGAACAGAAGGATGGGAGGAGGATTAAAAAGGGGGGTTGAGGGGGTGGGAAGGAGATAGGAAATGAGTATTAGAAGGGATTTAGGAGATCGGCAGTATTGAAAAGGTCTGGGTCTTCATATTCTGTTGGCATTACGTTCTTTGTACTTATATGTTTTGAGAGAAAAAGAGTATGTTTCAATCCTCTTTGATAAAAAATGTGTGGAACAGACTTACTACTGATCAATCAGGCAGGGTCCCTGTGCTAGGAAACAAACAAAAAAGCCCACAGGAAATTAAATGCAAAATATACTACACAAACACACAAGTTATACAAGCCTACGTCACTTTTTTAAGTTCTACACCAGATCTGTCGAGGAGTTCAACTTAGCCTAAGTCAGGGATCAGCAAACGTTTTCTATAAAGGGCATAAAGTAACCAGCTTAGGCCTTCGTCGGTCTCTTGCGACTACCCAACTCTGCTGTTGGAGAGCGAAAGCAACCACAGGACAACAGGTAAGTGAATCAGCATGGATGGCTGTGTTTCAATAAAGTATGAACTATAAACACAGAAATTTAAATTCCATATAGTTTTCATGTATCACAAAATATATTCTTCTTGTGCCTTTTGTCAACCACTTAAAAGTACAGATGCCATCCTTAGCTCACGCATCGTACAAAAACAGGTAGCACGCCAGCTTTGGCCCGTGGGCTGTAGTTTGCCAGATCCTGGCCTGTCTCATTAGTTCTTTTTAATTTTGGCTATACATCAGATTTACTCAGGTAACTGTTAAAAACTATAAATATTGAGGCCCATGCCACTCTCAATGACAATCTCTAGGATTGGCACCCAGGCACTATGCTTTCGAAAACTGCCCACATTATTCAGATATCAGCCAGGATGGACAACCACTGATTTAGCTCATTCCAAGCAGCTTCCAGTAATACTGCCCTGTATTCCTATCATTTAAAAAAAATTGGTAATACACCTTCCTCGTGTTCATATCACATTTTTGTGTTCATATCACTTCTCCGGAACATTTCTTCTAAGCCCAACTTGGATTCAGGGTTACCATGACAACCACTGTTTAATCCAGCCCACAGTCCAGTGGTCCTGGCCTAAAGCAACCCAGACTCAGTTGGCCCAGTATGAGATTGTGGTATGCCTTCAACCCTCTACCCATGTGGAATTCAGCCAGTGGAGTCTGTAACTTCTGTGACCCTTAGGTTTCCAGTTGCCACCAACAAGCTGTGAACTTGATATATCATTCACTTCTTTCCCACATTCTAATCTCACAGTTGATAGTCATCCTTCAGGACCCAAGTGGTGCCTTAGAGAAGAAAAACAAATATAAGAAGTATCCAGGGTGCCCTGGCCAGGCAGCTAATTGGTTGGAGTGTCATCCTGTGTACCAAAAGGCTGCAGGTTCAATTCCTGGTCAAGGCACATACCTAGGTTGTGGATTCACTCCCCAGGCAAGGGGCATATGGGAGGCAACCAATCAATATTTCTCTCACATTGATGTCTCTCTGACCCCCACCTCCAACCTTCCTCTCTAAAAAAATTTTTAAAAATCAATAAATATATCCTTTCATGAGGATTAAAAAAAAAAAAAAAGTATCCAGGGCAAGCTATGACTTCATCTCTCTGAGCCTCAGGTTCCTGATATCAAATAGGGATAATAGCGTCTACTCTGCAGGCTTGTTGTGATCACTACACCCAGTGAGTTGCCACAAATAAGCCTCAATAAATGGTATTGTTGTTATTACTTTAAAGAAGGGTACCAAGTAGCCTTTTGTTTTCTGACAAAATTTTCATTCCAGAACTCCAAAAGAGAGAAGAGCATTAGCACTTCTTCCTCACCAACCACTCTGGGGAAGCCAGTGACTTCAAGAAATCAGCAAAGGTAAGATTGTGAGCAGAAAGGAAGGCAGCATTTTAATCTATGAAAGGGAAAGAAGCAGCCATATATTTATTGACCAGTCATTAAAAGGTAATCTCTTTAACATCTGAGTGCAGTATTTAAACTGCCATATTATTCACTGTTCTGGGGTGAATTGTATGCCCCCCAAAAAATATAGTTATCTGTTGAACTTCTAAGTCCTAAACCCCAGCACCTCAAAGTGTAACTGTATTTGGAGACAGGGCCTTTAAAGAGATATGAAGGGGAAATGATGTCACATGAGTGAGTGCTAACCCAACAGGACTGGTGCCCTGACAGGAAGAGGAGGGTGGGACACAGACAGGCACACGGGCAAGCCCGGGTGAAGACGACCGACCAAGGTAAGCCAGGAAGACAGGGCCTCATGGGAATGAACCCTGCTGACACTCTGACCTTGGAATTTTAGTTTCCAGAACTGTGAAGAAATACATTTCTGGTTTTTTTCTAAAATCTGTGGTGCTTTGTTGTAGCAGCCCTAGCAAATACATGCACTCTCATGAGATTAAGGACTTGCTAACAAACTAGAACTTATAATGTGATTTACTAGAGCACATGTTTAGGGTACTAGCATTTTTCTGGCTACTGTGAAGTCTGGAAATACAGAAAAAAAGTCTGAAAATCTCTCTTAGTGAGATACAGAAACCTAAGGAACACCTATAGTGAAAAAGCTCAGAAACATCATCACTTTCCTCTTCCCTTCCTACAGCAGGAAATCAGTAAGTATAAGGATGGGCAAGACATAAAGGCAATTTTAGCACAGGTGGTTGGTTTAAGTGAACTTTTCTATAAAGAGGAACACAACTGGGAGGGATCAAATTATTCAGCAGAAAACACTGCACCATGGAAAACCCAAATTGCTTGTCACACACCTTGGTTCTGTATCTGGGCAAAATATAATAGTAGGAGAAAAAGTTTATGAGATTTGAATTTCTTATACAACCACAATTCACAGGACACAATGGCAGGACAAACCTGGTGGTAATCTTATAATAGAACTTGTACCTTTTTTCCAGACAGTATTCCAATATGGATAAAATTGTGAGTCATTTTACAATTCCTAACAGAGTTTAGGCTAGTTATGACACCCTACTTTTCTAATTTTAACCATCTACACTGGGTGAATGTTTCACAGGCCTCTGTAAACCACAATGAACATGAATTCTGTTCAACAGACATTTGTTGAGATACCAGTGTGCACCACACACACTATGCAGGACTCAAGGGGAATAAAAATGAAGAGAAATCCTCTTTGCCTTTAAGGAACATACAGTCTAGTGGTGAGACAGACATATAAGCAAATAGTTAAAATAGAATACTTTTAGAGGTATGCATAAAGCACTGTGGGAACACAGAGGTGAGGCCGTTGGCTATCCCTGGGAATTCAGGGACACCTGGGTTAGAAATAATTGTAAAAAAAACAAAAAATAAAAAACATGGGAGGAGCATTACAGGCAGAGGGGACAATGGGAACAAAGGTTAACTGTAAAATCCCAAGTGTTTGAAGACAGGGAGGGTGTCTGAAAGATATAAAAGTGAAAGACATAAAAAGGGTCCAAGTCTAAGGATGTATGAGAAGATGGTTGAAGTTTTCCAGCCCAGATTCAGTCTGGAAATTATACTTTATTCCAGAGCCAATGCAGGGTGTGAGCAGCAAAGGAAGACCCAAGCAGGACTACCCCACGTGCTCAGACCTGACAGACAGAAGAGCAGTGCCGTGCAAAGACAGCCAGCCCACTGAGGAACTGCAGCAAGTATTCTGCAAAACCACTGCTGGAAAAACATAAAAGTTCCTCAAAAACCAAACACAAAAAAATCACACCACTGGATAAAAACAAAATTCCTGGGTGAAGACTGTATTTTTTCAATCACAAGTGAAGTATCTACAGGTAGACTGAAAATTCTCCGCAACCTGCATTACAAGATGCACAGGTTCCAGTGCATCCAACTGTTGCTCGAGGGCAGGTGGGGGATGAAAATGAAGGGAGGTGAACAGTGTATCTCACACAGGTTAGGTTCCACTGTTCCCAATCATCCTTTTATGGTCTGTATACACTCGTCATTAAAAAGCAAAATAGAAACCTCCTTCAGATATTGTTGCAGATGTCTGTCTAAACCAAGCAGACATCAGCTGCTAATTATAGTCAAGATTCTGGTGCTTAATGTAAGCATTCAGTGTAAGCAGTGTGATCCTCCCCAGGAAGGAAGCTTATTTCCAGCATAAGCACTGATTCCTACTGATGACCTTAGTAAGATGATGTTCCCTATAGTTTGTTGAAGAAGGTAGGAAAAAAATGTATATCCAGACTCTTTAGAAAATAATTAAAAAACAAGGTTTAGGCCTTGAAAGAGTTAAATTTCAGTCTAGAAAAAATCTCTTGTCCCATATCCATCCCCCTCCTCCCAACCAACCTCCATGATGTAATGTAACTATAAATATTCCACCAGGGTTTCTCTGCGTCTCTAGCAGAACAGGGTTTTATTGTAATGATCTAGAATCTCTTGTCCTCTCTCCCCTTTCTTGTTCTCTCATCGTGGCATTTCCTGCCATCCTGTGTTTGGTTTAAAGGGAACATAGCTGGCATTCCCTGAGCTACCATTATGGTACACTCTTCTCATGCCCCCATAGTAGCAAAAGCAGCCAGACAGGTAGAGAAGATGTGGATGCTTCTCTGTGGTGGAGCTGCCACGCCTCATGCCCAGACCGAGTACTTAGCTAGAATGGGCAGAGCTGATGACCTATTCCTCTCTTTTTCCAAGACGTGCCTTCTGGAACTGCTACCTCTAATTGTGAGAGTACTACCCTTGAAAGGGGCCATCCCTTCCAAGAAACCTTCCCAGATGTCTCCATACAGTATGATTGGTTCCACCTGCCCCTGTTCCTTTGTTACACTCTGTTGCCATGAGAGTACATGCCACAGTCTGCCACTGATGCACACAGAAGATGGTGAGCTCCTGAGAGGTAAGGCTGGTGTCTTCCACCTTTGTACTCAAAAGGAGCCTGCCTTGCTCAAGTACTCAGTGACTCCGTAGTAACATAATTTAACACCATCTTATATAAATTGATGAAATATAAAGGCAAAAAGTATAACTGTTCTCCTGAGAATAGTGTTTCTCATTTGGCCACTATTGTGGATGGTATAATTTATCATATGGAACCTACTAATTCATTGCAGGATGTTCAGGATCCCTGACCCTTGCGTATTCAATGCCAGTCTCTGAAACAATTAAAAATAGCTTCTGTCCATTTCTAAATGACACCTGTTGAGAACTGCTGAATGAGTGTCTTAAAACAGTGGCTTCCTGGTCATTGTGTCTTAAAATGTTGTGTGTGTACATGTGTGTGTCCATATTCAAGTTATATTAGTACATAAACAATTCTAGAAGGAGACAGAAACCAAACCATGTTGATGGTTATCTTGAAAACTTATTAAAGGGCCCTTCGTTGTCTAAAGAATATGTTTCTGTAGATCTTGAGTTTGTATAGAGAATTATGTACATTTTGGTGATCATATAACAGTATTTAAAAGGTGGAGGAAAAAAAACCCTGTCCAATTAGGCATGGGAAAGACAACCATAAACATTAGGGTTAAAATAATACAAAACTAAAAGAATTCTGCTCTCAGATTGTTTGAAAGTATCTTTAAGTTCGTGTTCCACACTAAAGAAATTGAAACTGATAGAAACCATAGATTATAGGTATGGTTTAATCCCAGTCAGCAAAATTGTGGTCAAAGAAAAGGTTTGGCTCTACATCAAAAGATCAGTAAATGTCTTTATATTTTTGTGTTTTATAAAGTTTCAGTTGTGAATATGTTACATTTGATCATTAATCCACTAACTACTTGATGCTGTCACCTAAACCAAGCTACAAGTCACTGCAGAATGGTATGTACAGCATTCTAACATTATGTCAGAGAAGGAGAGTCATATATGCATGCATGAGCTTACGTGAACAGAACATCTCTGGAAGGACACACCAGAAACTCCTATCACTGACGGTCTCCAGAAAGGGGAATTGGGGGACTGTCCCCGGTGTGAGAGAGGAACTTGGCTGGACATCTTCTAGTACTCTTTGAATTTTCTTCCATGTGTATATCTACTTTCTCAAAGAATGAGTAGAGATCAGTGTTTCATGTAGCTATAAATAGGCACCACAAATGATGTATCATGTTTGACCAACGACTCTCCAACCTGAAGGGATTGTTATTTGAATTTCTGTTTTGGCTTAAAAAACAACAGACAGGCCCTGGTCAGGTAGCTCAGTTGGTTGGATATGCCGAGGTTGCATGTTTCATCTCTGATCAGGAGAGGCAACATACAAGAAGCAACCAATGAATGCATAAATGGAACAATTCAACCCTTTCTCTTTCTCTCTCTCTCTCTCCCCCACTTTCCCCCTGCCCCTCCCTCCTCTCTCTAAAATCAATAAATAAAAATTTAAGAAGCAATACAACATCCTAGCAAGAACTATATTCAATATTCATTATCTTTTGAATCTATTGTGAGACTGGCTATGAGTAAACCACACAGTCATACAAACAGGAAAGGCACATTTAACATGAAATAATCAATATTGCCGTTATCATATTCTTTCTGGACAAAGAAAATGGCAGTCTGTACGCACTGACTTCAAGAAACATGCTCACTGGCTTCATGAGATACCTGAATCATCAGAAAGCATATAGAATACAATGGGAACCTCTGAATCAACCCTGCTAACAGGAAACAAGATTCCATTATAAAACATCTTCCCTCATAGCTTCTCTGGCACAACGCTGTCTAGCTCTCTGTCCTCCAGCCACATGAATGCCAAGTGGACCACTGGGCCATGTCCCCACTCACCCTTCACTGTGACCTGATGCCCTGCTCCTCCTCCAGATCTCACTGAGCTCCTTCATATGTGGTCACAGCACCAGGTGCCTCTCCTCACAGCCCTTATCTCATCGGTAACCACACGACAGCCCGCCTGTATGCGCCACACAGGGTGAGGTCTGTTCCACATTATGCTGGCTCAGCGTTATCTCCAGTGCTGGACACACAGCCGGCACTCAATAAATACTCATGGCCAGACGGAAAATACGAGTACTTGAAATAGAACATCATTCAACTTGAACGCTGTGTAAGTGCAGGTGAACAAGATTTAAATATAAACTATGTACATATAATTATATATACACATATTATGATATCTGATTATGGTATAGGAATAAATGATGGGCATGTGAAAGAATGAACTGGCTTAAAAAAGTGACCTAGAACTAGGATGATTAAAAAAATGGACATCCATATTGGCAACATTTTTGATTAATGTTAATAGGCTATGCTTGAAGATAAATATTAAGTCATCTATGTGGACAAGCAATAGTTCAATGAGTAGCTGACTACAGTTTGTTTATTTGGGTACCCTGAAGCACTCATGCAATGGATCCTCAACACATGGACACAAGCAGATAACAACAAGGTTACTGAGTACTCACACAGGCCAGCTCACCAGAAGAGCAAGAGTGAGTGTACAAGCCACAAAGCTCAAAGAGTCAGTGGTACTCCCATACCAGCTGCAGCAGGGCCGAATCACCAGTGAGATCCTGGAAGCCACCAGGCTTCAATCACCAAGCAGCTGTGGCTTGTCACTAACCCGTCCTTGTAGAACAGAGCGTAACAACCACACTGTGTGTCAGAAGAGTGGATGCAGGGAGGCTATTTATTCATGTAGCTGTGTATGTTTGGTGCAGCTACCAATACTTTCTTTACCTTTTCTTCTAGAAAAAGAAAACAGTAAAAGTGAAGTCTGAGTGTTTGCTGGTCTTAAGTCATTTGTTATTTTTCTGCTTTCAAGTCTTTCCTCTCCAAAGAGATTGATAAGCAAAGAGTATCATTATGGTAACTATCAACCAGGTTACTGTGCTGGTTCCTGGCCATATTCACATCTCTCCATTGTTCTTTTAGTTTATTTGTATATTTTTTCTTAAGTTGTATATATCTCCAAGTAGAAAAGTAAGGAAGTTCAAAACAAAACAGAATCCTGACTAATGAAACCCAACCTCTTGGAAGAGACACTACGCTGTTTTATTATTATAGTTTCTGTTTGTGTTAAAGTGAAATGACCACACACACACACACACACCATGATTCTGTTTAAAAATCTTCCTTGAGATGGCCTGAGGTATACATAAAATACAAATTCTGTAATTTGCAGAAAATAATCATTGACATGTGGCATAGCAATTAACTTGGAAAAGGCCTCAAGAGTTTTTAGCTGACCCCAAGGTAAATTTGAGGGAATTAAACAAGTTCCTCCAAACTCAGGCTGAAAGAACATCATGACCTAACTAAAAGTAGAAATAATTCCATTGTTTTTCACTTTGACCACACCACAGAAGGAAGTGGGAATAATTAAGAGATCACTGACAAAAAAAGAGAAGGGAGCCGGAATAAGGATGGGGAAAGCGGGAGGAGAGTCTGGGACCATGTTCTGGGAAAATCCCTGAGGGAACTGGAGGCGCAAAGCTGTAGGAGGAACTTTCAAACATATGAAGGGCTTTTCTGCTGAAGAAGTGGGCTGTGTTAGCCCAAAATGAGGCCTGTGGGCAGTCAGAACAATAGATGTTGTTGTTTTAGCTGCTAAGCAGAAACCAAGAGAATGTAGCATTCTCTGTTTTGACCTGGGCTTGATCCTGGGAATATGTGTGCCTGGACCTGCCTGGGACCTCCAGTGTAGTCCTGGGCATGAGGCCCACCCAACAGGAGATGGAGCTAGTAGACGGCGAGACTCAGATTCTGACTGCAGCACTTGAGACCTGGTTATAGCTACACCTAAAACTTTTCAGTTACACAGTCCATTCCTGATTTGCTTAAGCCACTCTGGGTAAGGTTTTCTGCCACATAAGTGTCCTAAGTGACATAAGATCTTAGCTACGTCGTGAGGAAGTGAGTTCCACATCATGAGACACAGCCAGGCCAAGGCTAAGTAACTGTCCTCCAAGCATTAGAGGGTCAGGACATACACTAGGATGAAGCTAGGCCTATGTGACTATTAGTTTGGTGGGGCTACCGTAATAAACACCACAGATGAGGTGGCTTAAACAACAAAATTTATTTTCCTATAATTCTGGAGGCTAGAAGTCTGAGACCAAGGTATCAGCAGGATTAGTTTCTTCCAAGACCCCTCTCCTCGGCTGTGGATGGCCATCTACTCCGTGTCTTCATATGGTCTTCGCGCTGTGTGCGCCTGTGTCCCAATCTCCTCTTCCCACAAGGACAGAGTCAGGTCAGATTAGGGCCCACCCTAATGACCCCATTGTAACTTAACTACCTCTTTAATGACCCTGTCTTCAAATGCAGTCACATTCAAATAAAATGGGGGTTAGGACTTTAACACATAAATTTTCATGGGGTACAATTCATCCACAAAAATTACCTCCAAGTTTACTTACAACAACAACATTAAAGCAAAACTTGGTGAAGGATGGTAGTGTTTTACTCAAGAGCCACTTACTCCTTGGACCAGAAATAAAATGTGTGAAACCAGTGGCAGCGTCTCAGGGTCTCTTAGGTCGGAGTGAGGCTGCAGCCTTAGAGGAGGACTGGGAGCACGGTGTGCCACCTAATCCGACTGCAGTCACTCGTTTACATTGCTGAGGGGGTCGCTCTTTACTCTTCCGGTGGTTAATGTAAAATGAAAGCTTTTGACACACAGTGCTAATAAATGCGTTTCCACAGCGGTCATCACGGTGGGGCATGTGCTGCACCCTGGATGAAGTGGCGGAATCCACGACACGAGCACCGAAAGTGGTTTTTTCCAGGAATAGTCATAATTGCCTTGGTTATACTATAGGGGTTTTGAAAAGATCAACTCAACATGTAAGGTAAAACTGCAAGCATGCAAGTATGTACACTACCATTAAGTGAAATGCAAATATATCAGTAACAACAGCTAAGTCTTTTACAGATTCTAAGGCAGTACATGAAGAAATGTCTAAGATCCAGGGTTCTAGTTTCCATTCAAGTCGACTAGCTTTAAAGAAAGAAAATTCTCTATTCAGATCCCAGCGACTCGCTATCATAAATCCCATTCCCTACAGGTGGCTAGACGGTCTGTTGTCAGGGCATGGCCTGGGAGAGTTTACATGAATGACTTTGTGCACACTTTTGACTTACTAGCAAAAACCATTCAAAGTCTGAGTCCCTGGGGTGGTGGGTGGGGAGGGGTGAGGTCTGATGTGTGGTTCTTCACTTACTAAAACCAACCAGTGTGGAGAGTCAGATCATTAGAGTCAAAACCAAAAGAAGCCACAACATCAAGTCCAATCCTCTTATTATAGACAGATCAGGAAATAGAGATCCAGAGAGGTAGAATGGGGCCACAGAGTCGGTTACCCAGTGGAAGGTCAAGGTATCTGCCCCCTTGCCTTACAGTGCTCTTTTGGTCGGTAATAATAATGTGCTATGTTCCTACTCCAAGTTCCTTACATGAAGTCCAACCTAGACAAGGGCCTGAGGAAATACCTCTGGATTGGACCAGTGGGGACAAGAACTGGCTGTGTAGGGGTAGTTATGCTTTTGGTAACAGCTGTGCAATTGGATTAAGAAGTGTGGAAGTATGTTTGAATTGGCTTTCAAAGTTGTTAACATTTTAAACTTTGATGACTCATTAAGAGGATAAGAAAAAAGCAGAAAAACAAATGCTACTTAACAGCTGCCCAATATCCTGGATTACAACAGAAAAGTTTACTAAGAATTGAAATTTTTTTGTTATGAGATAAAATGGGCCAAAAGACCATTTCTGATGAGGTAGCCCGGAACCTCAGGTGCTGATGCTGAGGCAGAACGCAGTTCGAGCCAGGACTTCCACCCCCATGTGCAAGCTGGACGTGGACTGCATTAAGTAGGTGACTTTGAAATCAAATAATCAGAAGCTGACTGTTTGGTTTAGGCTGGGAAAGGAGCAGAAAAGAGGGAAGGGCACAGCAAACACACATGCCACATGCCCTAACAGGACTGTGAGGGGGAGCAAAGATGGGCTGTCCAGGACTCTACCTGGGGGACGTCCAGCCACAGGTACTGACTCTGCAGGTCTCTGATCCAGCCTAGGAGCCTCTGAGACAGGCTTACCCCACCGGAGGGCTGAAAGACGCCTGATGTTTTCCATTCCTTGATTCCTGACGTGGCTCCTGAACTCCCCAGCAATACTGGTTTTTGGGTCATCTCCCTTTGTTTCTTAAACTTTTACTAGCTTTCAGACTTAATTCAATGTGATCCCAACTCACAATGCTAAACAGCTTGTTGTGAAGTGAAAATTAAGGTATGGAATTTTAAAGTATGGAAACAAGAATACTGATACAACTACAATAAACTTCTGCTCCAAACATATCAATGAATAAATTTACATGACAAAAAGTTTGCTCTACCTTTGTAAAACAGGGAACTATGAGTGGCAGATTTTAAACAAATCACTCCTGTCCCCTTTTGTGACATTAAGAAGAGCATCAGTTTCAGTGGCCTTGAGACCTCTGCTTGCAGCAGGCCCTCACCATGCACATCCCTCCATACCAGCCTTTCTGTAATATTCTCCAATTCTTAAGGATTTCCCCCCTCAGTATGTCATCTATTCCTGCCAATAATCTTCTAAAATAGGGAGAACAGAGTTATCATTAATCCTGTTTTATAGCTGAGGAAATCAAAGCCCTGAAAGACTGACAAAGTTTC
Organism: Tonatia bakeri; assembly: GCA_004024845.1. Taxonomy (NCBI): domain Eukaryota; kingdom Metazoa; phylum Chordata; class Mammalia; order Chiroptera; family Phyllostomidae; genus Tonatia; species Tonatia bakeri. The sequence continues at coordinate 408,068 of PVIA01000187.1, forward strand.
CACAGCTAAATAGAACCAAGACTCAGCTAGGTCTTCTATCTTCAATCCCATGTCTTCTCCACAGTCAGCAAAGCCTCCTCCATCCTGATGATCGGACTTGAGGGAAATTTAACAGGTGCTCTTTTTCACACACAAAAATATTAGTGACTACTCCACCTTAAAAATCTTTAAGGTTTGCTCTAATAGTCTAACTGTATCTGCAACACACTTCTAACAACATTTCATTAACAGAATTAAGAATAAGCTAATTAACAGAAAAAACTTAATAGTAATAAAGAATACTACTAATGAATAGTAACTGATGAAGAGTGATGAAACAGTACTGACCTACTTTGATGCACACGAACGTCACTGTCAGATATATTGGAAGAACATGGGATTTAGAGCCAGAGACTGCGCACTGAGTCCCCACTCCACCACTCCACCAGAGGATGTTAGAGACGTATTCATCAAGACTTCGAGTTCTGACTTTAAGGAATAATTTTCATCCCTATCTTAGCAACACTGAACCTGTCTCTTCCCAGCAGTCCTGCTCTATGTCACTGCTTCCAGAAGTAACACTCGAACTAACATGGTTCCCTGTCTGAGGAAGATCATTTCCCAAAATGGATTTACTAGCTGAAGGGAAAGCAGGGAAGTAGAGGAGAAAGTTGATACAGAAAGCCTCAAATTGTGCTATGCAGCTGCATGTTCTACCTGCAAGCATGCCACTGTTTCTCAAAAGGCACCTCCAGCCTGATCATCTCTTCCGAGAACTAGGCTTATAAATACAACTTACCAAAGGGCATCCCCAGCATCTCACAGGGTTTCCACCAGTCCCATACTTCAGGATCCCTGCCCTGTCTGGACCCAATACCCTTCCTGGGTTCCCCTCTTCAGTGAGTGGTGCCACCACCCATCGGGCATCCAATCTGTAAAATAACTCTTCTCCATCACTCTGCCTGCATAGGACCTGCCCACTAGAACTCTCAATTTTATCTGCTTCATTTAATTCCAACTCTCAAAGTCTTAGGTGCCTAAGTTAACATTTCTGTAGCACCCAAAATTCTCTTTTTTTTGTTTTATTGTCTTCCACCCCCAACCAGAGTGTGAAATCCAGAGTGTGAGAGAGGGACCTTGTCTGCCTTTTTCAACATTGTATCTATCCCTAGAACTGAATAAGGTCATTTAAGAAAAGGTTCTTTAAAGAAACAGTGAATAAACAAAATATTTGTGAACTCACTCTTTCTGTATGATAGTCACCATTAGAAACATTAGTTTTTGCCACTTATGTTCCATGTGAGTTAGTTTAATCTCATTCACTCTCATCCTAACACCGCTTGAGGATTGCTAATCTGTAGGAATGAGCTTCACTGGGGGTAAAAAGAATAATTTGGGAAAAGGGAGCATTTTAGAGGAATGTAGATCTTACCGGGAAGATAGAGGAAGGTGCTTGTGACAGCTGAAAATGCTGTACCAGACACCGGTCACTCAGAGCCAAAATGAGTAACACAAAGAGGTGAGACTAGGTTGCATAAAGGAACAAAATACTAATCTAACTCTTCACCAGTGAATCTAAGGGCTTTGGAGTCTGAATGGCTTGGGTTTGAGTCCTACCTCTGCTGTGTCCTAGTTGTGTCATCACAGGAAACTTGCTCAGCCACTCCGAACTTCTCTCTGAAATGGACATACCAGTGCCTAGCTCCCACAGCTACTGCGAAGATCAGAGGAGGGCTTGGAGGAGTCAAGCATTTGGCCCAGAGCTTCTGTAAACACTTTTATATGTAAGGGCTCAACTGGTAGTATAACAACTACTATTACTTTTACAGCACTATCCTGTAATTATATTTTTTGTTAAGGTTGAATATTTATAAACTTCCGTTTTTTGTTAATCTTCTAGATTCTATGGCTATTCTGAAATTTTGAAGTTGCTTAAAAAAAATGTTTATCTTGATTGGTGGAAGGCACTACATCCAAAAAGATAGTGCATGAATTACCAGCTTATAACTCAGGAAAAAAAAAAAGAACAATTCATAGTTCCTGTGAAACTCAGAGAATGAAGTAAAACAGGACCCTGCTAAAGCAGAGCAAGGTAAATAATGATAACAAATTCTCCATCCATATAGTTGTTCTAAAAAAACATTAAAGCAGACATCTGTTCACATCACCCCTTGGTCAAACTCACCAATGGTTTCCCACTTCCCTTAGAATAACATGATCTGCATGTCCTCTCAGCATGATCTGCAAGGCCCTGCAGGGTCCCTGCCCACCTCACTGGCTTCCTCTTATTCCTCATTCCCTCCTTAGTCCATTCATGCTTCTCCTCTGGCCCCCAAATCTTCACCGGGTAGCATCTATTCAGGTCTCTGCTCAAATGTCACTTCCCCAGAGAAATCCTCCTTCCAACCCAAGCTAAAACAGTCGCCTCTCCTCAATCACTCTGGGATCCCACAACCTGCATTATTTTTGCTATATATCACTCATCATTATCAGAAATAAAATAATCTGTTTACTGCTTATTACCCCGATAGAATGTTAGTCCCATGAGGACTGGCCTTTATCTGTGTTATTATGCATTCCATATTATCTTACTATGCACTCCATATATCTCCAGGGACTAGAAAGTGCCTGCCACCTAGTATGTGCTTAATAAATACCTGTTTAAAGTAAGTATTTAATACTTAGTAAATACCTGTTTATAGTTGAGCACTTACTATGTGCCATGCATTATCTCATTAATCTTAATAACAATGCTATGAATTAGGTGCAATTATTATACCCATTTTACAAATGAGGAACCTGAGGCTTAAAAGAGTTAAATGCTGACATATCCGAAGTCAGACATGGTAAGTGTGGGATCTGAATCTTGGTCAAGCATACACATGCACACACACCCACACATGTACTCTTTATGGGTAAACAGGCAAAAAAGAAGAATAAAAGAAAACAGGACAGCTACCAGACTACCCAACAGGGCTTAGGAAGATGCCTGGATTCAGGGCTGGACCTATTTGCTCCCTTCTCTTTCTCATTCTCCTAAATGGAACGAAGTGCCTGGCCAACATCCCACAATTATAACCAAGAACCATTCCCAACACTCCCATCAACTGAGGGTTCCTCACTGTGCTCAGCAGTCAAGCACAACATGCAGCAGCAAGGTTCAAAGATACATCAGACAAAGGCAACCTAACGTGGATTCCTTCTGACACAGTCTGAGATTTAATCTACATGTTATCTTTTTAAAGGAAAGAAAATGTGAACAAGTTACTGTTTGTCTCTCTATGGATTACTATGCAAAGATGGGGTTTCCAGTGGAGAAAAGGCAAAGAAAAGATGCTGAAATAAGAATGGAGTGGTGGTATTTTTGCTTGCAGTTGGAAAGGCTTCTGAGAGGTATACTATGAAATAATCATCTATGAAAATTTCTTTTCTTATCTGCTCTTCAAAGTATTCTACAAATAATATAATTTCAATCTACCAAGTGTTTCTAATTAGCCAGATTGCTTAGGTTTTTGACTTACACACACAAAAAACATATAACTCAAGATAAATTAAACAGCTCATGCAAATACCCATGCTCAGAATCAGGGCCAGTAATAAAGCTTTATGATTTGGGGGATGTCACTTGGATTTTTTGTAGTTTGATTTCTTTTTATATAGAGAGAAATATTATAATTACTAACCAAATCAGGGCTGTTGGGTACAATTTGATAGGCGTTCCTAATGAGATACTATCCATCTGCACCTGATCCCATGTTAAAGAGAAGGGAAATAAGACCTGAGACTATGATAATTCTATAAAGCAGACTTTTAATCATTTATATTTATGCTACTTAGGAAAAAATATATGGGCAATGTACACAGTAGGGGCACAACATTTCAGTACTTACCTGACATATTTTGATGCAATAAGTCTCTTTAAAACATACATACACACACACATATTTGGTTCTTCTATATGAGGACAATTATGTTGGTCCACTACACATAGACTTAAGCTTCAAGCTATTTTCTGATAAAAATACTAAATCAAAATGTAGAGACTACATATCTCTAGCATAAGAATAGAACATTATGAAAATTCTTTCCCATATATACTTAAATTAAATATTACAGATACAGTGTAGGCTCTCTTTGTCTCCTGTCCTCTTTGTCCCCTGTCCCAGTTCCCTTCTTTTTATGTCCTGTCCAGAAAGCTCGGGCTAATATGAATTTGGAATGTATTTTCCCTCTACAAATTAAAATGTCCTTCTGTACTTATAGATGTATCCATAAAAGTATGTATAAACTGTGTTTCACTCCAAAACTTTTTCCCCATTCAACATACTTTTGAGAGCTTTCTATGTTGACATATCAATCTAGGCTGCTTCTTCTAACTTCTGTGTAATATTCTGTCCTGTGACAATACCACATTGAACACCTCCATTTCCCATTTGATGGATATTTAGATTGCTTCTCTTTCTCTCTACCAGAAAGCTGCAGTATGCAACTAAGCATCCTTGTACATGTGTGTAAGTGTTTCCAGGGATATACCTTAACATGCAATTTTCAGGTCACAGAAAATGTCCATCTGGGGCATTACAACGGATTGCTGAATCCCGTGGGCTTCACAGTAGCTACTGAGGTAATGAATCTGTGGGGACTGTCTTTTGTCTGGTGCATACTTCAAAGACCACCACCTTGGCCCATGAGATGGCGAGAGGGGCCATCTGCAACCACAAAAGCTATGGTACATTCAGAGTTAGTCCTGTTCTCTTTAATTCGAATTGTGACTGCCTCAGTCAACCTAGCCACTGAAAGTAGAAAACAAACCAAACATGACACCAGTAACTAAAATCCTGCAACAGTGGCCTTTTGTTCTGAACTATGAATAGTTCAGTGATCAGTAATGTTCCTAGTAATGAGCCAGGCTAACAGCTATGACATAATATATTTCTTTGCAAAGATGTTCTTTTCAAGGAACTGTACGCCAACTATTATAGAGATGGCAGCTCATTGTCACCAAGCCCTAAAAAATGGCACAAAGGAGAATATAAAAAATCTACAGTCATCAAAAATTGGAGGGGGATCTCAATTTGATCAAAATGATTTTTGAAGGGGAATGCCAGTTATTTTGGAAGCCACATACATTTTAACTTTGCAGCTTTAATGATTTGTACACTTCTGACATTATACTCAGTCACTGTATTTTTATCAAATTCAATGGGTCTTGTAGTTGTAAGCAACATAATGTATCATAAGACTAACAAAGTAATGGTAAAAAAAATAAAAAAAATGAACTCTTGCCCTGGCTGGTGTGGCTCAGTGGATTGAGCGCTGGCCCGGAAACCCAGGGGTTGCTGGTTCGATTCCCAGTCAGGGCACATGCCTGGGTTGCAGGCCAGGCCCCTGGTGTGGGGGCACTCGGGAAGCAACCACGCACTGATGGTTCTCTCCCTCTCTCCTCCCTCATCTGTCTAAAAATAAATAAAGTCTTTAAAAAAATGAACTCTTACTACATACCAGTCACTGTTCTAAACAATTGCTTTATCTCACTCAATCCTCATTAAAAAACAAGCAAACAACCCCTAAGAGGTAGGTACTAATGCTACCCCTATTTCCAGATGACAAAACAGAGTATGTAATGGTCCAAGGCCACGTGGTTCCAAGCAGCAGAGCCAGGTTCCAACCCAGGCAGTCCGCCTCCAAGCCCATGCGTGTAACCACTGTGTACCCCTGCCTTTCACAGATAAGGACAGAAAGAAACCTCCTAGGAAGCATATGTATTTCCTTTTTCTACTTTCCTTTCTTGCCATCTCTTTTCTTTATATTCCCATTGCCTTTAGTTTTTTTCCCTCCCTTGACAGGACCAGTTACAGACACTCACAGAAGGTGCCTGGCTCAGGCGACGGCCCTGGAAGGGTGCCCAGAAAGTCATTTGCTCCTGAAGCAAGATGTGGACATAGGTTACAGTAAATAATATACAACACAATCCCTCATAACACAAAACATTCTTAAGTATGAGGATACTTACTTTAAGACATAAAGCACAGATGATCACTTCAGTAAGATCAGAAACTTAAAGTAAAATCTTGGAAACAACCATAACTAATCTTCTTTAGCCCATTTCTCTCCTTCCACAGCATTTGTTTGTTGATCTTATTCCTGTCCCAGGTTTTATCTGCCCCAGATCTGCATCCCCAGTGCTAACCTCTCCATGAAGCTTCAGGCTTACAATAGTCAACTGTGCCAGACATTCCCATCTAGATGGTCCAACTTCAAACTAAACAAACCCAACTCTGAACTCAGATGGCTCTCCCAATTCTGCATCTCCTTCCTGAATCTTCTCTTAGATTTAGTGAAATGCAAACTGCAAACGTGGAGGTCTCTCCCTCACTTCCTACATCCAAACCATTCTGCCAATTTTACCTTCCAAATCCATTTCTTCCCTCAGTTCCTGTTGCAACTGCTGCAGTTCAGGCCTGTATCACCTCCCACTCAGACTATTTCAAGAAACTTCTCAGTAGGCTCCCTGCCTCAGAGTTACCCACTGCATTGCAAATAAGTGAAAATCTATGCCTCCCCACCCCTGCTGTAAACTTTGCTATGGTCCCCTACTGCCTGCAGGGTAAAGTACGTGTTCCTCTTCCTCATGCCAGCATCCATCTGGCCTTCAGTTTCCCCTGTTTTCTCCAACCTCCACCCTTTTAGTGCTTAGATCTGCACCCTATTAATCTGGGATTCTCGAAGCCTAAACAACTGTTCAACTAAATTGAGCAAATAGATAGGGTTTTGATTTTCAAATAACAGATTAACACTTGCTTCTTTAGAGCATGTATAACTTATAATTTCAAATTTACTTGAAAATTAAGTCTTTACAAAATGTTTTATTGTGGTAAAAGTTGTTTTGAAGGAAGAAATAATACTCCCTTAAAAAATGAAAAGAAAAAAAAGGTTGGTTCAGGTCTACCATCTTTTTGTCCTTTAATCAAAAACTGAGTTACTCTATTTCCATTCTGTTCCTTCACTGGGATGAAGGACCTCACTGCTATCAGAAGTCTGCCTAAGCAGGTGGGGACTGTGTATGAGTCAGGATCTAATAAGAGAATCAGACAGCAGTCTGTCTTAACTCAAGGATTTGGTTAGACAGGTGATGAAAAGAGCTGAGAAGCCAGTGTACGATGAGAGAACCACAGCAGCATCCAACATCTAGGTAAGGATGAAGGGGGAAGGCCACCAGAGCTCAGGGTCACCCTCTGTGGGTGCAGCCATAGTGAGATGCAGCAGCTCTCAGAGACACTGCCTGACAGGGCACAGAGATTCCTGATTTGAGGAGACAGGGCTGAGTCCCGGGAGAAGGGCGGAGCTCAGGAGTGGAAAGAGCTACGCAGAGACAGCTGCAGACGGTTCCACCGGAGTCTTTAGCTGAGTAATGATCAACACATGCATGTGTGGAAACTACCAGAGGCCAGGGAAGGAACCACCTGAAAGGATCAGAGGGAACATTCTCCTAAACTCACTGAAGACACTACCTGAGCTAGGGTTTCCTCCCTGCTCTAATCCTCTGTCTGCATGAACCCCCAGCTCAGTGGTTGTCAACGTTGGCTGCACATTAGAATTAACTGAGGACCTTTAAGAAGTATAAATGCCTGGGCATGCCATAGAGTCAGATGTAACTGGTCTGGGTTATTCGCAGTTTTTAAAGCTCTCCTGGTGAGTCAATTGGTAGAGCAGCGCTGCACAAGATGGACCCTGACAGAAGCCAAGGAGACCAGGTCCTGGGAGAAGCAGCTTTGGAAATCAGCACACAGCCACACAGGGTGAGGGGAGGATCTGAGAGCCTGAGGATCCAGGGTCAAAAATAGAACAAAGAGGAGGATAGGAACAAAAGAGGGAAGGAGAAACAAAACAAGAAAAAGAAATTATAAACAATATCCTCTCTAGATCCTTCAGTGGCCAGCTTGAATTCAGCTTTCTCTGTGCAGCCTTCCCTGATCACCCCAGTTGCAGTGTCCTTGTTTTTATAATGCTGACTGCTATTCCTCCAGTGAAGAACCGTTCGTCCTGTAACAGTCCTCAGCTGGTAGCCCAGCGTCTTGCTATCTGTCCTGGGTCTTCCTGCAGGGCCCCACTGGGAAAGCCTGTTTGTTCCTCCTCTGGCTCTCGGCATCAAGTGCTTCCTTCCCAAGTGGACTGGCTGGTTCATTTGGATACTTAGCTACTATCAAGTAGTAATTAATGGCTAATAATGGTTACTAAGTAGATTATTTAATTTAAAATAAAATAACACAGGTGGTGGCCTAACATTGGATAGTAATGGTTTACAAATTTACAAATGATTAATAGCAATGTATTTTTATCACAACCATATGCATGGCTGTTGAAACATATCTTCAACAAGATATTGAATACACGCTTAAAATGCATTTATATTTCTACCTGAATAAGTCTAGTTATCATCTTTACAAAAATTTGTCTAGAAGTATACTTGCTGTAAATTCCAAAGTCTTGTGATTTCAAATCAAAAGAAATTTATCTTTTTTTTAGTGGCAATAACTAAGCATTTTCCTATTTGCCTGAGAAAGCCATTTCCCAGAGAAGGACAAAAATTCAAGGTCAAATTCAGAAATAATTTACTCTGTATGTGTGTGAATTTAGACTTACAGACAGTTTATTCCCTGAAAAACTGGGCCTAAACTATAAGAGGTGTTAAAATGCAAAATGGATCAAAATTGATCATGCTATTTTTAAAAAATTATTTTCTGGTATGAACTTTTCTTTATTATGAATCTTCATAAAAAATTTATGGAAAATCCACTTTTGACTACATTAGGGTATCAACGATTTTTATGGTAGTGCCGACTACTGCCCCTCCAAGCACATTCTCAGTGACAATGGTCAAAGAACAAGGGAAGAGCAGATACACATATATAAGAGCCACAGGAGATCTCAACTTGTGATCGAACGAGGGAAACATAAAGACTATGAATTTATAGAAAGATAATTTCTCTTCATCAATTATTAAGGTATGATATCACCACCACATTTTCAAACCCCCAAATCTCAACCACCACCATCTGACTGACTGGGTTCCCAAAATTCTCACCCCCCAAAAAATCCCATATTCATTTTATCTGAATATGTGGACATAGTCTCTCTACAGCTCTCAGAATCTTTTTAAAAGAGTTCAGATAATGGGTTTCATTGGACAGAATTAAAATCCAAAAGAGGTAACGATCACAAACTGATGGAATCCCAGTAGGCCCTTGGGAGCAACAATGTGACCACAAGAGCCTTCTTCCATCACATACTTAAGAAAAGGAAGATACTTACTTTACATAAAACCCAAAAAATTAAGGTTAAGTGAGCCATAGGTTTTAAGTGATGAGTAACCACTAATAATGCTTAGGAAGGAAAAACACAAGTGTAAGCTCATGTAATTACCAAAATAAGTAGTAATCCTACTAGATTTTATCCTATAAATATACACCTCAGACAAAAGGCAAAGACAGAAAAGAAATTTCTTTTACTACGTGAGAAGAACCTAACAATTTCTTTGAAAACAGAACCTATACACCAAGAATGTGAAACTCATTTTCACCAGGGGCCACATCGGCCTTGCAGTTGCCTTCAAAGGGCCGAAATAATTTTAGGACTGTGTAAATGTAACTACTCCTTAAGTGTTAAGGAGGTGAAATTACATTCAGCCCTTTGAAGGCAACTGTGAGGCTGATGTAGACCCTGGTGAAAATGAGTTTCACACCCCTGCTATACACATATTCTGTCCTCAGTCAACATTCAATTCATTCTGATAACTGATTAAATAGTGACATCTGGGAACTCCTCTGACTGGGAAGACCTAACTGGGTACCTTTCTGGAAATGAATGATTTTAGTAGCTGAACTGAGACCACACCTATACACCCAAACTGAAGAGACGTGTCCAGTTCACCTTGGTCAATCCACATGGCTCAGAGAACATAAACGTGGCCTGGACGAGGTTAATGCACATCCCAAGTCCTTGATACAACAAAACTCTTTTCAGATCGTTCGCACTGAATGTGACTTGGGGACTCTGTGACCTGGGAACCACCCATAGGTGCCTGACTTTGTTTAGTGACAACAAAGGGGTTGGAGATTTGAGAAAGGGAAAGAACAGGGCACGGCCTCCTAAAGCAAAACCAAACCAAACAAGAAAAAACATTTACAGCTGTTTGTGGGAAAAAATGATTCTACGTTGCAACTTTAAATTAGAAAACATTTTCTTCAGTTAGTAGAAGGGAAATTAAAAGAAAACAGATAAATGTTTCTCAAATCTTGTCAGTGTCTAGTTCTCCTTTCCAGTCTGTCATAGAAACAGCAGGCAGAGAGATTACCCCAGAGACACAGGCACACCAAGTTGCTTTTTTCGTTACCGCAAACTTCCAATTTTAGGAACAGACTTGCCATACTTTTCTATGACGTACAAATGCTTTAAATGTAGCGGCTTTTCATTGTAGAGCCACAGACAAAGTAAAAGACATAAAGGGCAAAGCACTATTCCATCATCCTCAGACAAACATTAATGGTGAGAAACATTACACAGAAGAAACACTAGGCATTTAGATTTTTGGACTAAAAGGATTACATGGAAAATTTTAGCTCAAAGAAGATTTTTAAATGCCCCATGCCTTCATGGGCGATGAAATACAGAAACTCATGTAATAATCAGGAAAAAATGATACAAGAATTCTCATCCATGTAATATCATGAATTAGGAATTATGATGGGTCACATCACAGCCTTATTTAATATAACAGACATCTCTGTACACTGTATATTCAGGGTCTATCTGTGTCATTAAGTGGCTGAGAATAACCAAAGGCTATAAAACATAACCCTCTTTATCCTCTTAAGCCCTCCTTCATAAGTGCCTGAGATGGGCGGACCCTTCCTTCAAGGTCCAGGGATAACACAGCTCACTAAACTGATGCTCCTGTGCCTCCAAACATTTACTGTAAGAGTCTCTTAGCCGACAGAGCGGAAGCAGCATGTTGGTTTGTTTCAGATAATCCAATTAGGTTCATTACTTTCTTCCTTTTGTTTCTTTTTTAAAGAGAAAGCAATAGAAAGCCCCATTCCTACACCAACACAAATTATAAAATCCATAAATGTGATCAAAGAAGCTATAAAACTATGAAAAGACAAGGTCCAATTGCTATGGGGCAGATACAGTGAGGTTCTTACCTGATGTGGCCAATCAATTCAATAAGCTTGTGACTGAAAAAGTAAGCCGTCAGCTCAGACACGTGACTCAGGACTGAACACACTCCAAAAAGGGTGGTGGTCCCATTCAGATCCTCCAAATGCCAGTAGAGGAACGTGAACACAAAGCCGTATCCAAAACCCATGAACCACGCTACAAACAAGACAGAGCCATACTGCACACTGCAGAGCAGTCTGATTAAGTCCCAAAAGCTGAAGGTCTGTGAGTGGCCTGTTGTGGTTGGTGTCTCCTCAGAGGACTCTGTGGGGCTGTTCCTCTCCACCTGAGGGATTTCCACCTCTTTTCCTTTGTTTTCATTATTTTTGAAGTGGTTGTAGCGGAAGCGGAACTGAGTAGCGACAATCAAGGCCATGGTCATGAGAACTCCAAAGACAATGAAGACAATCTGGTAGTTCCGGTACTCGGGGGGCTTACACCCCTTCCCATCAACAAGCACTTCTATGTGGGTGTAGTCAATCCCAATGCCCACGGACAGCATCGCCAGGCCCCAGCCCAGGGAGCCCCACATGCGCTGCAGTCCATAGCGGTCTCTGTGTTTCCCCAGGTACTGGAGTGTTACTGTGTCCACAATGGTAACAGAAGAGGCACTGAAAAATTCTCCTATTATGACAACTACCAAGATCACCAAGAATATAGCTTCTACTTCTTGTTGATCATAAACAAGTGTGACTTGGTCAGAAGGTAAAGATTTGGTGGTAGCAACAATAGCAGTGGTTGTCTCCCTGGTTACATTTCCTGGGGGGGCAGGGGTTCCTGTGCTTGGGTTCAAGGTCAGGTCCTTAATATGGTCTGTAATTTCATCTGTCTGAGGCTCCACAGTGGGTGCACTTGTCTTGTTTGGAGCTGTTTCAGTGATATTGAGCTCTGTTTCGAACATCACTGGCCCATTGGGAAGAAGCAGGTTTCTCTTCTCACGCATTCTTGGTGATGTGATAATGGAAGAATTCGTTGGCAGAACGGTTAGCAGGTGACTTGAATTGGTGGGGTGAGCTGTTGGGGGAATCTTTGGTACACATCTCAAGGTAGCAGGTTTGACAAATCCGATGCCCAGGTTGAATAAAACCCAACACAAAAGAGAAAAGAGGAGAACAATTTTGCCTTTTTTAAAGCGATCTGCGACTACACCCCAAAAGGGGGCACTGCAGAATTCAATGAAGTATCGAATACCTACTAGCAATCCACTCTGGCTTGGTGACATTCCCAGCTGTTTATAATACACAGGCAGAAGTGGGTAAAGAGAGCCATATGCAGAATAAAAGAAAAAATAAAAGACCTTGGAAATTAGAAGATCATTGTTTATTTTAACACAATGTTTCTCTATCCAGTCTATTTCCTCCTCAGGAATAGCGGCTGTTTCCGTGGAGGAGGGTGTTTCATTTGAAGGTGGTTCTTGTTCCCTGGAAATCCCATTAAAAGGATCAGCAAGCACGTATTTTCTCTTCTGTTCCTCCTCATCGTCAGTTAAGATGGCAACTTTATCATCTGTCGCCATGGCTTGTCACCACCATCAGAAAGTGTGACCTTCAAAATTTTGATTATTGATCTGCAAAGTAAAATTTAAAAGATGGCTTAGTAATGAAATTGATAACATTTAAACATAAAGCTTCATCTTGCAGGAAACAAAGGAGTTTGAAATGACAGCTAAAAAACAATAATTGTGAGAGTGAATTCTCACTATCACTTGCAGCCATATAATACTGATTTTTTTTTTTTTAAAAAAAGCTTTTGGAATAGCAAATATTCTTTGTGACCACTAACTGATCACATCTTCCAATGGAAGGTTTATAGCTCAGGTTCATTCTCAGTCTTTTCACTGATTCCCACAGAAAATGTCCAAATGATAGGGATTATGTCTAAACCCAATGTAGAAAACCGAAAATAAACAGTATTTATAGTTTCTTGGTTTTCCTGTTCAAACATATTCACTGAACTATGAAGTCTAGAATTTTTAGGAAATAAAGGCAGCTAAAACCATTCCGTTTCTAGAGAAATACAGAAAGCTCTTAACCACACCCACAATGCAGGGAGAAAAGAGAGCCAGTTTCACGTGTGCAGTAGGACTTGGCCGCTACAGCCATGACAAGGACATCCTGGTAAGGAAGTAGCCTTCGGGTACTCATGTTACATACATTTCTCCAGATGTGTTTTTGTGGATTGTGGTTTCAAAAAATGAAAATCGAAGACAATGAAGAAATTCTGAAGAAAGCACTGAAACAGGAATTACAAACTCACCAGACCAACAGGGCTAAAACAATTCCAGCAATCACAACTGCTTATCAGAAACCATGGCCCCCACAGACTTCAGTCAACATAGAGACGTAGGTAAACACAACTTGCCTCCTCACACAACCACACCAAAAACTACAACTAAACTACAAAACAAATAAATATCACTCAGAACCATCAGATAATTGAGCTGTATGGAAGTCAAACAACCAAGGAATTACAGAAGTTACATTCATTCAAACTGGTAGGAGGGGCAGATACACAGAACAGGCTGGTCCCACACCCATGTGTGGTAGATAAAAGTTGGGAGGGATATCTCAGGAGCGAGGGATCCCAGTCCGACACAAGACCAACCAGCTCAGGGTTCCAGTGCCAGGAAGATAAATCCTCATAACCTCTGGCTGTAAAAACGACTAGGGTTTTGGTGGTGGAGGCAACTGCAGGCTTCTCAAGCATCTCCTCTTAAAGGGCCTGCAATGGGCTTAGGATTTACTCAAACTCACTCCCTTGGGGTCTAGCACTGGGGCAGGAGCTTGAAGGGCATCATTGGCATATGGGGAGGAACTGAAGTATCTGGTATCAGGACGAGTGCTGGAAGACAGCTTCCTCCAGGACAAGACTCTAGAGGCCAGGCAGCAGCCACTGTTCTTTTTCTGAGCCCTCCCCAACACAGTGCCACAGAGCAGTGGCACCATATCTGAGATTCTATCAACTTGGTTTACACAGTTGCCCTGCTCTGGCGATTACTTAAGCCTCTGACCCAACCAACTTACAGTCCTGCCCAAGCAATTAACAGTGGCTTTTCTACATTAGGCCACACTACTAAGAAAGGGCATCAAAAGCAGCAGCTCTACCTACTACCCCGAAACAAACACAGGGAGGCTGCCAAAAGAAGGAGACAAAGAAATAAGGCCCAAATGAAAGAACAGAAAAAGGACTAAATGGAATGGAGATAAGCAGTCTATCAGATGCAGAGCTCAAAACACTGGCTATTAGGATGCTCGAGGAACTCAGTGGGTACTTAAACAGCATAAAAATGACCCCATCAGAAATGAAGTTTACACTAAGTGAAATAAAGAAAAATGCACAGAGAATCAACAGTGATGTGGATGAAGCCGAGAATTAAATCAATGATTTGGAATATAAGGAAGAAAAAACATTCAATCAGAACAACAAAAAGAAAAAAGAATCCAAAAAAAATGAGAATAGGATAAGGAGTTTCTGGGACAAGTTCAAACACATCAACATTTAGTTTAAAGGTGTGCCATACAGAGAAGAGAAAGAGCAAGAAATTGAAAATATATTTGAAAAAATAATGAAAGGAAACTTCCCTAATTTGGTGATGGAAGTAGACGTACAAGCTCAGGAAGCACAAATAATCTCAAGTTGGATGCAAAGAGGCCCACACTGAGACACATCATAATTAAAATGCCAAAGGTTAAAGACAAGGAGAGAATTATAAAAGCAGCAAGAAAAAAGCAGAGTTACCCACAAAGGAGTTCCCATAAGACTATCATATCAGTTGATTTCTCAAAAGAAACTTTGCAGGCTAGAAGGGGCTGACAAGAAGTATTCGAAGCGATGAAAAGCAAGGACCTGCAACCTAGATTACTTTACCCAACAAAGCTATCATTTAGAATGGAAGGGCAGATAAAGTGCTTCCCAGACAAGGTAAAGCTAAATAAAGGAGTTCAAAATCTTCAAGCCATTATTATATGAAATGTCAAAAACACTTATTTAAGAAAAATATCAAAACTATAAACATTAAAAGGTAATAAATTCACAATTATCAATAATTGAATATAAAAAACAAACTAAGCAAACAAGTAGAAAAGAAACAGAATCATAGATATGGGGATCATTTGGATGGTCACCAGTTGGGAGGGAGAAGGGGGAGAATGGAGGAAAAGGTGTAGGGATTAAGAACTACAAATTGGTGGTTATAGAATATGGAGGGGGATATTAAAAACAGCATAGGAAATGGAGAAGCCAAAGAGCTTATATGCATAGCCCATGGACATGAACTAAGCAGAGGGTAGGGGAGATAGAGGGAATGAGAGGTGCTGGGTGGAGAGGGACAAAAGGGAAAAAATTGGGATAATTTAATAGCATAATCAATAAAATATATTTTTAAAAAAGGAAACCATGGACACCAGAAGGAAGGGGCAGAACTGGTCAATCCCCAGAATCCTATATTCAGAAAAAAACACAGCCCAACAACTAGAAAACTACAGAACAATACCCCTTATAAATACAGATTCAAAAATCCCTAGCAAAATATTAGAAAAAATATTTATTAATATGTAAAAAAATGTACACTATGATCAAGTTGGATGTATTCCAAGTTGCAATATTTGAAAATGAATGTAATCCATCATATTAAAATGCTGAAGAGAAAAAAAAATATGATCAACCAATGGCTAAACAGAATTTGACAAAATTAAACACTCATTCATGAAAAGTGTCAGACAAACAGAAGAGAGGGGAACATCACCTTGATGAAAATCACCTACAAAAATCTGCAAATAACATTACACTTAATGGTAAAAGACTATGCACTGAATGCGTTTTCTCTGTATAAGGAAGAAGGCAAGACTACCTGTTCTCACCACTTTTCTGCCACATAGTACTGGAAGTTCTAGTCAGTGCTATAAGGAAAGAAGAGGACACAAAAGTCATGCAGATCCAAAGGAAGATATAAACTGTCCTTATTGGAAATGACTGTCTATGTAGGAAATCCCAAGAAATCTCCAAAATCTAAACTCAGTAAGTGAGTTCAGCAAGTTCATAGGATACAAGATAAACATACAAAAGAAATCAATTGTGTTTCTATATGAACATGTGGACACCAAAATGTAAAATATAATACCACTTACAACTGCTAAAAGAATTTGTTATAAATTAACAAAATGTATAGGACTGTATGCTGAAAACTATAACACACTGACAAGAGAAATCAAAGGTCTAAACAAATGGAGAGGCATATCATGTTCATGAATTGGAACAATCAACACAGTAAAGGGCTTTATTATATGATGTGTTTACTTTGTAAAAAGTCACTGAACTTATATTATTCTTCAACAAAAAACGATGTTAAGAACTTTGAATATGAAGAAGAAAAAAAGAACAGATGAAAGTATGAGAGAAAAGATAAGACAACTATAAGATCACCCAGAAAGTTAAGTATCTAAAATATAGCAACTCCAAGAAGAGAAATTTAAGAGAAAGAAGTTTTCTTTAAATTCAAGAAAATTTTGCAGAACTGAAAGAGAGATGAGTTGTCTGCCTGAAATGATCCACCAAGTCCCCAACACAATGGACAGAAATGACCCAAACTGCAGCACGTTGCCAGAACTTCAGAACACTGAGACAACTAGATCGCGCACACACACCTCACAAATCAAGGATCAGGAACCAGGATGGCTTCAGATTTCTCAGCAATAACACTGGAAGCTATACCCAGCTAAATAATCATTCATGTTTATGGTGAAATAAAGCCATTTTACATATGCAATTGCTCAAAAAAATTTACCTCTCCTCTAGCCTTTCTCAGGTTGTGCTCTACCAAATACAAGAATAAACCCAGAGAATAAGACATGGGATATAGGAAATAAAAGATCTAATGTGGGAGCAAGGCAAAGGGAATATGGGCACAATGGTGACTGGAGGTCCCAGGACGCCAGCTGCACACAGACACAAGGGGCAACCAGCCTGGCGGGGGCAGGTTCGAAGGCTCCCAGAGATTCTCCTAGCAAAATGACACTGGCAGAATACCAATACATCTGAACATCCTACAGAGAAATTTAGACAACTGGTGGAGTTTGGAGATGAATTCGTGATAAATGCTGAGAAAGTTAATTATATAAAACACTACAAGGAAACAAAAAGTTGCACAGGAAAAGAAAAATAATCATAGTTTACTGCATGTCTCAACTATGATTACATAGTCATTAATGTAAATAATGAGTACCAAACAAACCAAAATTATCATACAAATCACATTGGAAAGACAGAGAAATGAGATGGTTAAATGGGCATGGAGCTGGGACAGGAACGAGAGTTAATTTCATGCCTTTCATAATGGGAAGACAATAGATAATGCCTACACTTAAAAATCAAGATGTAAGATGCTTGTAGCATTTTATTTAAAAACATACAGGTGAATAGTGAAATAACTGCCTAAATGGCAGAGAAAGTAGTTGCCTCTGGGAGGGAAAATGGGGAAGAAAGGCATAGAATGTTTTTTTTTTCATTTTTAAAAATCTGTTTATATGCACGCTCTGATTTTTTAAAAATCCAAACTAAACAAGAAATATGTTTCTTAAATAGTTAAGAAAAACTTAACTAAGTTTTGTCTTTGTAAAAGATAATAATTAAAAGGCAGTAGTAGGACCCTTTAGTCTATCACAGACTAAAAATGGTTTTCGGAATTGTACAGAATGAACTCTGACTGCACGAATTCTAATCAGGTGGCCTGTAATTGATTATCCTCCATAAATCAACAGAGACTTCAGCAGGTGGGTCAGAGAGGGAGACAAAGTCTTCTTAAAAGGGCACAAGTCCCTGGATTGTCTAGTGATATGAAGAACCCCCGATGTCCAAATGCTAATTCAAAGCTACAAAATATCTTATATTGTTAATGTTGACTTGAGCCTTGATGGCTAACTTTCTTCCAAACCATTATTTCTTCTCTGTCTTATTGAAATTATTTATTTGTTCATTTATTATATTTTTATCCTCACTCATGGACATTTTTTCTTTGCCTTTAGAGAGAAAGAACATCAATGGAGAGAGAAGCATTGACTAGCTGCCTCCCACACATGCCAGACTGGGCCCTGCACCCTCTTGGACTGGATGGAACACACCCAGACCAAGGATTGAACCTGCAACCCAGGTATGTGCCCCAACCAGGAATCAAACCCGCAACCCTTCCGTTACTGGATGACACTCCAATCAGCTGAGCCACACCAGCCACGGCTGAAATGATTTTTGATTACCATAAGGTTATGCAAGGTTTTTCTTGTTATGTGAGTCCAGATTTTAAGTAGTTCTTCAAGTATCAACAAATGCAAAATAATTAAAGAAATTTTCCTATAATGTAACATTCAGTTACTTTAATATGAATTTCAAATCTAAAAATACAAACAAATCTTTCAGTTTCGATTCAGGACATTAATGTTTGGACTTCATATTTTCAGGTCATATTTAGATTTTGATGAAAAGAAACTGAAATAGTCATATTATAAACATAGAAACAAAAACGAAGGGTGATTCTAGGCATCTCTGTAATCATAGGATCAGGGCAAAAAGAAATAAACCCAAAAAACCTTTGTATTTTAATAAAGTTAAAATATGTACCAAAGTAGGGCATGCATTGGCTGACTTAGATTACATTTAATTTGCCATAAGGACTGACAGAACAAATGTGAAGAGCAGTAAAAATATTTATATGCTGGATGAAGTACTTATTTTTTGAACTTTAAGATGCACTCCCCCCCCCCAAATTTGGGAGGAATAATAGCTGTTAATGCTGCTGTTGAGTTCTGTTTACACGTACATTGGTGAAATGGAGCAGCCCAGGTAACACAGGAGTCTCTGGGATGGGGCCTTAAGGGAGTCTTGAAGGGTGAGTAAGAGTCAGCCCCAGGGGGAGGAACAGGTGAGGGCCTGATGGAGAAGGGCCTCCTACACATCACTAAGGGGTTCCTGAGTAGGGAAGGAGAGGCTGGCAGAGACTGGAATCCTAGATCTGTCACTGAGCAGCTCTGCGACCAGGCCTTGGAAAAACTATTAACTTCTCCAAATCTTCATCTACAAAATAAGGAATGTAATACTTTTCCAATAGGGTAGCTGTGAGAATGAAAAAGCATAATGCATGTTGACCTCTTACTCAGCACAGTGCCTGATACATATAAGAACTCACAGGTATTATTTATTTTGATCCCGATGGGGAGCCACTGAAGAGAATTAAACAGGAAAGTAAAATAATCACATTTGTAATTTACAAAGACCATTATAACGTCAGTGTGGAAAACAGACTGACAAGGTTTTGCTACTAATGCACCCCCTACCAAGGATGTTCTAATATTTGACCTTTTATCTTAACACTAACTGTAAATATTAATATCCTATGATAAAACTTTAGACAGTAATTTATAGATTATATCTAATGCAGTCTTTATAACACCTAGAAATAGAATAAACTTGCAATATTTTCCTCACCCTGTCCTTTACTACTTCTGGAGAGTGCTCTCATACCTAAGCTGTTACAGGATTTATGGGTAATTTTACTGCTCTTTTTATATGTATTTCCTGTCTGCCCAAGTAGATTATAAACTCCTTCAAGGAGGAACCTAGTACTTAGGATATTGCTCTGTACTCTTGTAAGCTCTCAATAAATATTCGTTATTTTTGACAAGCATCTGATGACAATATATATATAAGGTTTTATGATGTTTAATATGGTCAGAGATTAACTTTAAGAAGTACAGAGAGAAGCTGCAGTTGCTGTCTTGGCTTCGACAAATCCATGTCTCTTTTAGTCTCTTTTTTGTAAAATGGGGATAAAAACACAAATCCAAGTCAACTAACTCACAGAGGGGTTCCACAGGCTAAAAAGAAATAATGTATAAAAAAGCATTTTTCTAACTCAGATTTAAATTTGCTAACAGATGAACATTTGTTATTGGTTGTGGTTATGGTTTGGACAATTTCATTAAAAGCCTGGGCCTTATTTTCTAAGTATTCTAAAGCATTCTTCCCAATTACTGTTCTAGAATTCTCTGGCACCACCTGTGAACTAGGCTAGAATTTTACCCATCGATGGTCATGAATTTATAGCCATATCCATTTCCATGTCCACAGCCTAATAAGAGGCGGGGGGCACTGGTTCACTAGAAAACACAGTGCTGGATTATGGGCTGGAATGATAATTATCTCCAGACAAGAAATAACTATTCATTTGAAATATACTCCCCTGTAGGAACATTTTATTTGTAATACAATAAATGTGAATAACAGGAGCTGAAATCCTCTCTAACGTATTTCCTTTCAACCTTCTATGAGGGTAAAAGGAACAAATTATTTTAATCTCTTAAAGGGGAGGGAAGAATAACCTTTAACCCTAAACATGGCTTCAGTAATAAAAGCCTAGTGATTCTTGCTTTCGCTTTGTGAAATTAAATATCAATAAAAATTTTGTAATTTCGGTCCTTAGACCTTATCAACCATGATGGAAGTAGATGCCTGTTTATTAGTTTTGTGTTTCTGATTAAATATTGTGCCAGTAGCTTATGATGAAACCTGAAGCAGGCCCCAGAACCTCATTTCCTTCTACCTCTCAAATCAATTTCCTGTCTTAAAATAAGCTCAGTGCGAGGAACAAGTAACAGTTCATATTATAGCATGAAAAAAGTGTTTTTTAAATAATTATATCTTGTTTCTCCAACAAAAATATCTACTAGATGTTCTAAATATGAAGAGAAATTAATTTAATATGCTACTAATGATAGTCTGCATTTATTTGTCAAGAAGGAAAACAATGTAGGAATTTAAGGAGGTTAGAAGCTTTGTAAAAACAGAACCAATCTGTAGTCATCTCTCTCTAAACAGTGAGCAGTAACAGCCAGATAGGGCGATGAAATTGTTCAGGATAACCAAACTGAGAAAACAGGCTGAGCTTTCAGTATTAACTGTACTTCAACTGCTGAAGCTGAGAAACCATATCCCCACTGAAGGAATATTGCAAATAGTGGTAGTACCCAGATTACTGAACCAAGAGTACTAGAAGAACCTAAAGGTTCACTTCCTTTTAAAAGGAAATCCTTTCTACTTTTCAATCTGGGGTGCCAGTAACACATCTCCCAAAACAGGTCTACCCAGAGCTTCCCTACTCAATTCTCTCCAGCCAAGAGCCAGGGCAGTGGGCGTGGCATCACCAGCCACCTGCTTCCTCTAGGGCAATAATTGTACCTGTTCGAGTCTTTGAAAACTCTGTGTGTGTGTGTGTGTGTGTGTGTGTGTGTGTGTTATATAACACATTCGCATTCTACTCACTTTCATACATTGATGCTACCACCATAAATTTACTTCTCTAATAAATGTTAATGCAGTTCGTATTAGCTTTCCATCTTTATGCCTTTTCTCTGATGGGGGACCCTGCAACTGCAATTGTTTTCATGAGGGAGCCTGGGAAATCTATCATCATTGAAATGATGTTTTCAAACAGAAGAGGTACAGGGTGAGAAGAGCAGAGAAAGAGGGACGGATGAAACCTGGTCAGCCCCAGCAAGGGCCAAAGGTTTTACAGAAAGGTTTTCCTCAATAAATTATTGCTTTTTATGTTTTGGAAGCAATTTATATAGAATATATTTCAGTAAAAAAAAAAGAAAGACATTCCAATTCTATTAAAATGTTTTTTGGGCCCTGACCAGTGCAGCCCAGTGGGGTGGGCATTGTCTAGCAAAGAGAAAGATTGCCCGGTGGATTCCTGGTCCGGCATGTGCCTGGGTTGCGGCCCGGTCCCCAGTGGGGTGTATGGGAGAGACAACTGATGATGTTTCTGTCTCGCATTGATGTTTCTCTCCCTCTCTTTCTCCCGCCCTTCCCCCTCTCTAAAAATAACTAAATAAAATCTTTGAAATGTTTTTGCTTTATTTTTAACCCTAGTATGGAATCCCTGTTTTATACACATAGACACACATACACAATTTTTTTTTCAGATTTTTTCAGAATAGGACTTAGGGAAATACAATTACTGTAGGACTATCGGTCCAAGGTTTAAAAGCACTAGGAACACAGGAAAAGTAGATGGTGGAAAAATAAAAATTATAATGAGAAATAAAAACACAACTCCAGGTATTAGTAATATAACATTAAGTTACAGCACTAATACATGTAGTATATATGTGACATAATACTATATTTATAAGTGCTTGATAATGCTTGTTTAATAAAACATTGGTATTGTTATTTGGCTATTCTGATACTATTAGAACCAGAGGAAGTTAAGAGGTTTGAAGAAAGTATAATCTATCCATAATACAAGCCATTTAAAACAGAAATTTAAAGATGCTTCTTTCTCAGACACATCTTTTAAGAGTTTACAGTTTACATCAAAATATACACCTCAAGGTTTAAAATATGTTTTTTTATAGATATGTAGTTGCCATCAGTTATTTTTATTTCTATCCCCTAAATACACTGTAGTTTAAAACAATAATTTATGTCCTAAGCACATTCTAGTATACATAATCTAACATTGTTTTACTTCATATGCTGGTAGGACTCTAAGAAGTTGAGAGTTACCAAGTGCTATCAATTTCTTTAAGAAAAAAAATATTCATTACATAGCTCATGAAAGGTAAAAGATTTAATATAAATGCCATACCAGTATTTTTGAAAATAAAAATATTCAATGATGTTAGGATGAAGATTGACAGGCACTTTGATTAACTGAGAACAGAAGTATAAACTTTTTAGAAGACAAAGATTTAAGTGTAACAATGTTTATTTCAGTAGTTTTCATAAATGAAACAAAGTAAGCACTGAGTAATAGGAACAGTTAAGTTATGTGATATCTGTATGAGAGAAAAACAGAACCTTATATCCATGGGAGAGAAGAATAGGACTTAATAGAACTTAAAAGAACTTAACTTAAAAAAATTAACAGAACATGGGGGGATTTCCACGCTCTATGCATCACATTAAGTGAAAGAAAAGCAGGACTCTTATAATGCATTATAAGAGTCCATTATATTTGTAAATCTATATACTTCACACTAAATACATTATAGACACAGACTTGAAGAAAACAATACCAAAATGTTACTAGGGGTTATCTCTGAGAGGTAAAATTAGAGGAGTTACTTTAATTTTTTTCTTGTACTTTACTGGATTTTTTTTCAATGAACATTTTATCACTTTGAAAATACATACAGCAGGCATACCTCTGTTTTTGTTTTTTTCTTTGTTTGTTTGTTTTATAAATTGAAGGCAAGACCCTCCACCAGCAAAAAAAAAAAAAAAAAAAAGTGAGAGAGAGACTTGCTTTCTTGTGATCCTCACTTTTCTGTGGTGGTCTAGAACTGAACCAGCAATATCTCTGAGGTATGGCTGTATTTTAAAAAGCACTGTTTTCATCTTTTTTATCCTCATCTGAGGACCTTTTTTCATTGCCTTTAGAGAGAGAGGAATGGGAAGGGGGGAGGGAAGCAGAGAGACAGACAGACAGACAGACATCCATGTGAGAGAGAAACATCAATTTGCTGCAAAGCACTGTTTTAAATACAAGGCACATGAGTGACAATGGGGACACCCTTGATCCTGAAGTTCCTGAAAGGTCTTGAGGAGTTGCTAAATTGAAGTCTGCTTAACCTGCCACTGAAGGAACCTGTTACAAGGGCTTTGAGATATTCCTTAACAAGATTATACCTTCAAAATATAGGGAATCTCATTATATAGGAAAGAAAATTAAAATGTGTGTCATTTTTGCCATTTTGAAAGTTTAACAATAGAGTCTTTTATTCAAACTCCCCCATAAAAGTGAGTTTGGGTTCCATTTGTACATGAGAGACGAACTCCACAGGTATTATTTTGAAACAGGATTAAGAAGGCACTCCGTAATAGCTACGGAAGCTTGCCTATGCTGGATAAGACTAGTGCATTTCTTAAAAAGTCAGAGACAGCATGCATGCCACTTTGTATGGTCCTGCTTAATGTGTTTAATGTGTGGGCCACGGGCTCTGCTCTGTTGAGAGAGGCCTTGCTTATCTTGGGCCCAAGGGTATTCCACTTGAACGTCGTCCCGAAAAGTTCCCAGAGCAGCTACGAGAAGTGGCTTCACAAGGCTCATGAGGACCTACTCCTCCACTGTGCTGGGGCTCGGAGTTCCTCCGGGAGTCCTGGGCTCTGCTGGCCACCTTGGTGCTCTTCATCGCACCTGGCTGTGCAATGGAGGTCTCTCCAGTAACCGAATGGGGAGCTAACCACCAGCCCAGCCTCCTCACTCACTTTCCCTTGGCACAGTTAACCCACAAATCAGGCTTGCTGAGACAACATCAGTTCCTCTTTCTAGTTCTCCTTACGCTCTGTAAAGCCACACCAAAGCTCCCTCTGGACACTGCTGACTCACGATGTCTGTCTCCCTCTCACCCCTCAGTTCCACTCTTGTTCTCAGATCAGAATGCTTCCTCACAGTCATTCAAAGTCGGACTTTCCTGTTTTCTACTTGCAGAATGTTCCCTGAATGTCTCCGCTTCTCAAGTGCACACCAGAACAAATGTCACAAAAGGAGTCTCTCCATCCTTGACTCAACCCCATTTCATATCTCTAGAATACGTTTTTTCTAAGAACCTAGACTGCCCCCTTATTTTTCATTCCACCCCACACACCCTAAAATGCAAAAGCACACCTGGTCACCAGGTAATACAGAGCTCTCATTCACATTTCCAAATCTTAACAGAGCTCTCATTCACATTTCCAAATCTTAGCATCCCTTCAACACAATCAATCACCTGCATGTCCATAGCACAGCCACATTTGCAGATGGAGGATACTTAAAATACAACTGGGGGTAGTTTTTGTGGGTGCTGAAGTAGAGTACAGGTGTGCTTGTGTGCTATTTGGAGCCACAAACTAACAACCAACGTTGTAATATCCATAGCAGACATATATTAACATATAGGCTCACAGTTTAGGTGTCTTACATTTGTTTTCTTACTTGTTTTAGTTTGGTTTGGTTTGGTTTTCTGTTTTGGGCTCCACACCAATAAATCCTTGTCTTAGCAAATGTTGTCTTAGCTAGTTTCCAAAAGCTGCCTGGCCAACCAACTCAATTTAGACAATGCCATATTACAAAGTAGTGAATAACTATCTTCTAAATATGGAAAGCAAAAACCAGCTACAAAGCAAATGTTACTGAAATCCAAAAACAGGGCTAAGTAATAGTAATGCATCATTCAGGATATAGGACAACAAATCAGGCTGACACAGGCCCCTTTCACCCTCCAAAACACTAGTAAAATACAGTAAATGGTCACAGACAGCTAACGTTAATTAACCACTGAGGAATTATACCCAAATGGAATGTTCTTAAAGGAGACATTAGGGTGTTTTCATTGTCACACACATAACTCACATCAGATGCATGTTTGCCTTTTCTAGGAGTCCAAAATGCTGTGCCCTGGGAAATGCCACATTTGTTTTGCTTTGAAGGAGAAAGATTTACTTAAACTGGCTTAGGTAATAGGGAAGGATTTTGCCCTTGATTTCAAGGGTTAAAGAGAAGCTATTGAGCAACAGAGCTTCTTAAATCAAAAGGCTGAGATTTCCTTCTGTCCTAAACATAATCGGAAGCTTAAACAAAATGTTGGATGACACCTAAAATTGTCAGAATATCCCTCCTGCAAAATAATTTTACAGTTCCCATTTCCTCAGGGCTGTCTATCATATTTAAAATAAACTAACCTGGCCCTGACCCGGTGGCTGCCAGTTGTTGGAGCATTGTCCCATATACCAAAAGGCTGTGGGTTTGATTCCCGGTCAGAGCACATACCTAGGCTGGGGGTTCAATCCCAGTCTGGGCATGTACAGAGGCAACTGACTGAAGTTCCTCTCTCATATCGATGTTTCTCTTTCTTTCTCTCTCCCTTCCTCTCTCTCTAAAGAAAAAAAAAATCAAACATATCCTTGGGTGAGGATTAAAAAAAATGTAAAATAAACTAATCTTATTCAGATTCCCTTCATGCACAAAACACCAAGAAAAGTATTTTTTTTGCTCCTGAAAGGTATGAATATATTTGCCTCTACATTTCTACATCTGAGCAGAAAAATGTATTAATTTTTAAGGATTCTAAGCAATGACTTTTGTTAATATTATGCAGAACTGTGGGATTGTATATCATAACTATAGATGCACATCAAATAAGAAAAACTTGATAACTTGCTGCTCCTGAAATTATGTTACTAATTACTAAATATTAAAGATAATTACACCAGAAGTCACCCAAATGCTGTAATTTCATGAAATGATAGCAGGTAAATTGACCTCTCTGCCTCCTGCCTCCCACCTAAAGAACAATCACGCTTTCGTAGACAACCCCCACCAACTAGCAAGACCAGAAGAGATTCTTATTGCCCCACACTAGCAGATAAATTCATGAGTACATCAAAGCGTTCTTACTGAGGAGGAAAACTGGGGGTAGTGTAGAGCAAGCTACAGACACTGTTAGAAAAGGTAAAAAGTCAGTCATCTAAGACTCACCCTTTGCTCCGACACCTCCACTCCCTAGAACACCACCTTGCTTTTTGATCTCCAAGTCTCATTTCACTTTCCTAACATGACAGAATTCAGGTACTCCATTTTTTTTTTCTTATTTTGGGTTTGTATAAAAACAAACTACTACTTTTTTGTTTCTTTTTAGTTTATATAATAAAATACTACATGCTTATTGCAATTTTTTTAAAAAGCCCTTATAACTTTCTAAGGTAAAAAGTAAAAGCACCCTCTTCTCTTCGTCTCGTCCCCCTCCCTGCAGGTAGCCACAGTCTGGGGACAGTGAGGTGTATATGTGGGTGTATGCAGGTGTAAGTATGTGCATGCTACACGTCTCTTCTGCAATTTCCTTTTTTCACTTACTGTGTCTTGATTTTTCTCAAGACAATATACCAGAGCAGCTAACAGACATATTTATGTTATTGCATTTCTTCTTTCCCCTACAATGAGATTGCTAAACCAAGATTTACTGAATATGAAAACAAGCAAAACAACAAATCACGTCAGCCTGAAGTTAAATATATCTTTGGTTATATTAGTTTTTACACTCACTTTCCACCTAAAAATTGGTGATAACAAATGGGTAAACACACATATGGATTAATATATAAGTATGTTGAAATAAGACTGATCTTCAAAGATAAGAAGCAGAGGATGGCACCTGTGTAGGTGGTGAGGCTTAATGAGTCCTAAATAGGGAGGGGCACCATGTGGAAATTTCCTGGGCTTTGTAGCCAGAAACAAGGGGTCCTATGAAACTCCACCTCCTCCGGAGGGTGTGTTTTGTTTAAGTTCCTTAACCATTCCTTCCTTCTAGGCTTCCTTTTCAACATCAACAAACTGGAGAAAAGACTCACAGATATTTAGAAAGTAAGTGTTTAAGATGGTGTCTTGAATATAGTAAGTGCCCCAAAAGTGCTTTATTACAGTTAATAATCCAAAAACGATATATGATAGATGATGATTCAGTACCTTATACCGGCAAACCTTTCTATTTTGTTTACCTTTTAGTTTGCCTTCATGTTTTTATATTTACCTTATTTGTATAGATACATAAAATACCTTAAAAATTAATTACTATAAACATGCTTAGCAGCTTTAATGAATTACTGAAATATGATCCTCTCTCCTTCTACTCCCCCAGAGTATCTCGCACTGGGCTCATTAGCAATGTCCCAGCCTTCTGCTTGCTATGCAGTCCTAAATTTTACTTACAACTTGTGGTACACCATCTGACTACCACTAAATAACTGACAATACCTTCCATGTCTGCTGATGACCAGCAGCTTAAGGTGTCAGAAGCCAACCTTCCTAATGACCAGGCTTCCTATCCTCTCCTTTTACTTAACAAGGCCATCAATGATGCATACCCAGTTAGCTGGCTAGCGGCCATGTCTTGGGAAAGGGATGCTCTGCAGACACCATGGATCCACCAAATACACATCTGTTTTCATCACATGTGGTTGGTCAACTGTATGTCCACCCACCATTTTTATTCATCCATACTGAAGATTTAGGTTAGATTGAGGTTTTAGATTTCCACAAAATCCTAAACTTCTAGAATAGTTTGGGGAAAATTTGGCCAACTATACTATCCAACCATCTCCTTTTACAGAGACAAAACTGAGGCTCAGCACTTGTGACAGGCCCACAGACAAATAACTATTTAGACAGCAGCTGGGATAAGAACCTCAACTCTTTAATTTTGGGTTCTTTCCTCCAACTAATCAGCAAGGTTTTATCTGTTCCAGTAGCTCAGGAAGGTGTTTATTAAATATTTCTGGACGAAAGGAAAGGTTTGCAGTTGCCAATGTGTGTGGGAGGGTCAGAATGCACCGTGTACCAGCCTTGGGGTAATTAATCCACCTGTCTGCCCAGGTGGGGATAGGATAAATGAGAGAGGAAGTTGCATTTGGACTGTCTTGCCATCCTACTTAAATTTACAAGGGGCTGTTTAGGGCATAAATGGAACCCAGAAAGACTGGTAACCCCCATCACTATCCCAAAAGGTCTCTAAGGACATGTTACACCAAGCGGAAGAAGCACGAGGTGGGGGGTTTCTTCTAGGGTGGTATCAGGCAGAGGAAGGGATATTTTTTTCATATGTATTCACCTGAGGAAGCAGACGCTGTCAGTTTCCTCCTCTCGACACACAAGTGGCCACGTCCTTGTCACTGAGGCTGTCTGGTGCGTCTTGCCTCCTTTCTCCCAAGGATGTTTACCGCAAGGGCGCGAGTGGGCCTGGACCAAGAAGGGCCGGGTCACTGGGGCCCAGCCCTCGGTCCCCACCCACCCAGCTCCCTCCCCGGCAGCTTCGGGAGCCCCGCGAGGGCTCCCGCGAGCAGCGCCTTTGTTTTCCCGACTCCGGTTACGTTTGCGGAAGTGCCGCCCGCGCCCAGAGCGCAGGGGTGCCGGCCGCCTCGCCCCCAGCACCCAGCAAAGATGACAACAGACACAGACGCCGTGGGGAGGGAGGGCGCGATGGGCCAGAGGGACGGGAAACGGAGACACCCGCGCACGGCCTGTGTCAGGGCCCCTCCTCTAGCGCCCCCTCCCCGGAAAGCAGGTGTGCGCGCCGCGCCAGTGGGGGGCTCCCAGTCCCGCAGCCCCGCCGGTCCCCCGCAGGGGAGGCCAGGGTGGGCTGCCGGCCGCCGGCGCCGAGCGCGTCCCCTCCCCGCGCGCCGGGCCCGGACTCACCTGCTGCGAGCGGCGGCGGCGCTCAGCTGCGCGGGGCTCGGGGAGCCATCTCCCCACGGCGCGAGGCGGCAACTAGGGGCGCCCGGGCGGCGGCGGTCCGGGCGGCACGCACCATCTCCGGCTCCCTGGGGGCTGCGGCGGGCGGGGCGCGGCTGAGGGATGCGGGCCGGATGGGGCGAGCTGTCGCACGCACCCGCGCGACTTTCCTCCTTGTTGTTCTCCTCCTCCCGCCGGGCCTCGCCGCTCGCTACCGGCTGGACCCGTTTCAGGGCCGAGCTCCGAGGACCCGCCGCCAGGTGCAGCGCTCCGCCTCCTGCGGCGGGTGCGTCGACGGCCGCTCCTCCCGGCCTCGCGCCCGCCCTAGCGGCCCCCGGGGACCTCAGGACCCAGCCTGCTGGGGATGCCTTCTACGGAGGGGAAACCGGACCGCGAGGTGCTCTCCCCCCACCCTACCCGGCTCCTAGCTGAAACCCGCGTGCCGGGGAGACGAAGCAGGCCTTGCTCCGGTGGGGGGTGGGGGAGGAGCGGGGAGTTGAGGGCCTCCTGGCTGGGAATTGTAATAATAATTGTAGCAGACGTTTATTTAGCGCTTATTAAGGCCAGGCACAGTGCTAACGCTATTAATGCGTTACCTCTGGGTCTCCAGTGTCGGCCTTGGCAGACTGTCCTCAGTTGACCCGGGAGAGAGGATCTGGGCGGGGACGGGCGACAAACAACAGGGGTTTCAGGACTCACCGGGAAGGAGATACACCGAGGCTGTTGCGCCCTTTCAAATTGGGAAGGTGCTTCTGGGTGTATCTGCCTGGCGCCTTGCTAAGGAGTTAACCGTGTGTGTTGCACTAAGAACGTAAAGTTGTATTTCTGGTTAGACAGAAGTGAGGAGATGAAGGTGTTTGTAAAAGGTATCGTTCCCTCAGCAGATATTTTTGTGCGTTTCTAATGGGCTTCAGGGATGCCAGATCCTGTTCTCAGGGAGCTTATGGTCTTGTTCTGGCAACAACAACACTAATAATGGCAGTAAACATTTACGAACATATCTTATATGTGAAGCACTAGTTAAGGTTTACCATAATCCTAAAAGTATAGGTGATATTCCCATTTTACAGCTGAGAAAACGGAGGTTGAAATTTAACGTGACCTATCCAAAATTGCTAAACAGTAAAAGGGAGAGTAGTTCTTTTATCTTCGGGGTTTAAGCTTTTAACCACGAAATCATGCCGATGAGTGCTTTATAGTCCCTGAAGCCTTAGGATTTGAGGTCCCTCTTTGGGAAGAATAAAACAAAATCACAAATACCAAGTGGCACTGGCGCCCTCCTGGAGCTTAGGAAGGGTCCCTGAAGCTTAAGCTACATTAGTCTTGTGATAAATCCACTTGCAATACTGATCAAAGCAAAACAAGTAAAGGTTGTGAGTGCGAATGTTTCAAAGGACAGAGGGGAAGGTGGCTGTTGGACTCAGAGAAGGACGGATTTTCGTCTGGGGTAGCCTTGCGTCAGCTCCCCACTGTGTTATCTGAAACAACAGCTTCTAAAGACCCAGTTAGGAGCTGTCATGACAGAATTACCATTCTTCTTACCTGCCCAGACATTAATGAAGCAACTTGTTAAAAAAGAAGAAGAAAAGCAAGAAGGTAAACAGATGCTAAGTCTAACAGGAGTCGGGTCTGTCCTGTATGTGGAAGGAGTGGAGGCAGGTGAGGGGCAAAGGCAGTTCATGACTTATAGCTGCTCAAAGGAAACTCCATGTTGAAAAGTGAAGCCAAATCTTCCTAGAGTGAAGCTGTTGATTCTGTTTCAAATAAGACAGGATGGCCTCCAGGGTCAGCATAACAAAGTATTTTAATTGACTTTGTTAGGGCATGAATTTTTTCCTGGCAGTCTCTTTCCTTTTCAGTAATAACTAAGGAGAAGATGCAAACTTGTGTATAAAGAAAAAGTGATTTGCCACTTCTTAAGAATCTCTCCACCCACTGTGAGGTAACTGGTGTGTATGGCAGGCTATCCCAGAGGTCATTGACAGAAAGACTCAAAGAGAAAATTAAGATGTTGAAATCACATGGCTTGTTGAATCCATTGAAAATGCAGAATAAGAAGCTGGCAGGGGGTGGGGGGAGAGGGTAGATTAACAACACAGCATAGCTAAGGTACAGCAGGTGGCATATTTTATGATCTATGCATAGAACCTGTGTGTTTCTCTTTTCCCTTCTCCCTCTTTCCCTCTCCCTCGCCCCCTTCTCTCTCTTCTCTCTCTATTGTATCAGCCTTCCCTGTGCTAATGGTGTGGTTACAAGGTCCAGAGTTGAGGTTGAGTAAGGGGACTTGGCAAAC
Organism: Tonatia bakeri; assembly: GCA_004024845.1. NCBI lineage: Eukaryota > Metazoa > Chordata > Mammalia > Chiroptera > Phyllostomidae > Tonatia > Tonatia bakeri. The sequence continues at coordinate 439,816 of PVIA01000187.1, forward strand.
AGAAGGTGCCTGGTGCCAGAGCCAACACTTGCTTTCTCTGCTGAGAGACAGGAGCAAGCATGCTTGACCACAGTGCTAGCTCACCATTTAGCCTCATGAGTAGCTATGGATTTCATCTGCATTTCTTAGCAGAGAACAAATGTGTAGGTGTGTCCCCAGTGAGTGGTCATTTTAAGCCTTCCTGGTGAACACTGAGTGCCGGATATTCTTCATGAATATTTACTGAATCAAGAATATTTGTTGCCTACTTGGACTTTCTAACCTTCCTCTTTATGTTCAGCTCATATATGCACTACTTACTTTACCTCACAAACTACTTGTTTCATTTCTCCTTGTGTTTGTTTTTCTTATCTCCTTTAGCAGAATTGATTATTTTTATCATTGTTTTCTGAGAGAGAGAGGAAGGGTGAGAGACACATTGATTTGTTTTTCCACTTACTTATGCATTCATTGGTTGAGTCTTGTATTGTACCCTGACCGTGAATCGAACCCACAACCTTGGCATATTGAGACAACACTCTAGCCAGCTGGGCTACACGGTCAAGGCTGGAATGGATTATTTTTAAATAACAAAGCAAACACATCACGGTAGGTAATAATAAGAACAATAGCACTAACACTTATATGGGATTTACCCTGTGCCAGCCACTGTTCCAAGCACTTTCCATATGTTGATTCATTTAATCCTTACAATGATCACAAATGTGCAGGTCCTGTTATACCAGTTTACAAATGAGGAAACTGATGCCTGTAAACGTGAAGTACCTTCACAAAGGTCATACTCGTCATAAGTGATGGAGTCTGCATTTAAACCTAGCTGGCCTAGCTCCAGGGCTCTGGCTCTTAACCATCCTATTCATGCTTGCTCATGTAAATGGTCACAAACATGTATGTTCACATATGAAAGGGTAGGGGTTTTTTATTTTCATGAAAACGATGTCTTCCACTTTTCTCTCTCTGTCAGCCTCATTGGACACTATTGATGCCCAGCCCTCCACCCCATCTCTTGAAACACTCTCTTCCTTCCGCTTCTGTGACCCGCAAGCCTTGGGTTGCTCTTCCTCTCTGGCTGCTCCCCTTTGATGCTCTGCTCAAGTTTTGTTCTAGGTGTTCCTTCTTCTCTTCCTTCTCCTCCTCCTCCCTCCTGCGCCTCCCCCTCCTCCTTCTTCAAATTCAAAATGTGTTCATTGGGGTGGTTCCCCACTCATCTTGACTCAGGGTGCCTTGAGTGCTGCTTCCTTCTGAGGGAGCATCCTCTGTGAGCCAAGCTTGTCCTCCTGTATACAGGCTGACAGAGGACAGTGGAGCAGCAACACACAAAACTACTATTTGTGTGTGGCTAAAGATGGAGGTGATTTTATAGCATCCTGGGCATTTCTGCGTGAAGTAGGAATTGGGGCTTTGCACCAGGCACTTTTTTTAAATCCTCACTCAAGGATGTTTTTCCACTGGTTTTAGAGAGAAAGGAATGGAGAGAGAGAAATAATGAAATAGAGAAGCATCAGTTGGTTGTCTCCCAGGTGTACCCAGAGCAGGGATGGAGCCTGCAACCTAGGTATGTTCTATGATTTGAAATCAAACTCACAACCTTTCGGTTACGGGACAATATTCCAACCAACCAGTGCTCCGAGAAGGAGCCACACCTGTTAGGGCCCCTTCTTGTGTTTTCTCTTCTCTTCTGGAGTGGGATGAGGAGATCCTTAGCGAGAGGCTTAGTTGTTGTGGGGAGTCCTCACCACCAGGAAGGCTGTAGGCCAGCAAATTTCAACCTTTTTCATCTCACAGCATACATAAGCCTAACTACTAAAATTCTGCAGCATACCAAAAATATATTTTTACAAAAAAAGGCATAATTTTGATTAATTCACATTGATTGGCTATTGTTTTGTTGTCTGTTGTCATTTTTTTTTGACAGCCTAAGGGAAAAGGGGTCAATGCCCCTGACTAAATAATCAGGTATTGCATGTTTTAAAAATTCTTGTGGCGCACCAGTGTGCCATGGCCCACCAGCTGAAAATCACTGCTCTAAGCCTTTTTTTCTTTCTTCCCTCCCTCCCTACCTCCCTTCCTTCCCCCCTCCCTCCCTCCCTTCCTTCCTTTTGATCTTAGAAAAGGCAGAAAGAGAGAAATATCGATTTGTTGTTCCACTTATTTATTCATTCATTGGTTACTTCTTGTGTGTCCTGACCAGAAATGGAACCTGCAACCTTGGTGTATTGGGAAGATGCTCTAACCAACTGGGCTACCTGGCCAGGGCCTAGGCCTTTCCTCTGTGTTTTTTCTGTGATTGCCCTCACTCACTGCCGTGGCTTCAATCACAGAATATTTGAGGATGCCCCGACATCCCTTTCCCTGGGGCAGCTTCTCTCCTGAGTGCAGACCCATATGGCCAGGCGTCAGCAGGTTGCTGCACAGGCATTCCAGCCTCAGTAAGTCCCACATGAATGCTTCATGATCTCCTGCTCCTCCCCCCCTCACTCTCATTTCTGGTTCCCAAACTATTGGGTTGGCCAAAAAGACCATTTAGTTTTTTCCTATAACATAAAGACACATTTTTCATTTTCACCAATAACTTTATTGATGTGGATATTTTGAGTAAGTCAGCTATGTCCCGCTATTAGCTTCTAGTGGGTAGAGGCCAGGGGTGCTGCTAAACCTCTTCCAATGCATAAGACAGCCCCACAGCAAAGAATTATTTGGCCACGATGTCAATAGTACCAAGAAACTTCGCAAACCACTTTTGACACGTTTGATCAGTCACAGCACCTTCTCCATACTCTGTACAAATCTTTTTTTGCGATTTAGTTGAGTTTTTACTTTTCTTGAAATAATAAAGTATAATATGCCAAAAATGTTGCATATTTTCTTCCATCTTCAATATTAAAATGGCTGCACAAAAATTCACCAATTTTGATAAGTTTTTTAAGTGCCTGCTGATATGACAGCTGTTAAAATACAATCTAACAAACTTGTTTTGAGTGAAGTTAAAGACAACTAAGCACTACTAGAGCCATCGTACAGAAAAAAGTAATGGACTTTTTGGCTAGCCCAGTAGCATCCTCCCAGTTGTACAAGGCCTTTGGGCTGGATGCCCCCTTACCTTCACCCCTGTACCCAGTGTGTTAGTTTTCTGTTGCTGCTGTACCAAGTTGCCACAAACTTAGTGGATTAAAACAACACAGATTCATTATTTTACAAGTCTAGAAATCTGAAGTCCAACATGGGTTTTACTGGACTAAAATCTCGGTGCCTGCAGGGCTGCATTTCATCTGCAGGGGTTAGCGGAGAATCCATTTCCTTGACTTTCCCTGCTTCTAGGGGGTGCTCTCATTCCTTAGCTCCGGCCCCGTCCTCTGTCTTCAGAGCACAGCACTGCAACCTCTGCCTCAGTGGCCATGTTGCCTTTTCTGACTCTGACCTTTCTACCTTCCTCTTGTAAGGACCCTTGTGATTACATTGGGCTCACTCTAATAATCCAAAATAACCTCCTTCAAGAACTTTAACTTAATCAAAACTACAGTCTTTTTGCCGTGTAAGGTAACATATTTATAGATCCCTTGGATTAGGATGTGGGTATCTCTAAGAGACAATGATTTTGTCTACAACGCCCAAACGCCAAACCCTCTGTAGTCCATCTTTCAAAATGTCTCTGGAATTTGTTCTCCATTCCTGTGCTGTGCTAATCCATGAGGTTCTCTCTTCTCTGCCTCATGGCAACCATTTCTCTGGCCTCTCTGTCTCAGTGTGTTCTCTCATGCAATCACTTTTCCCTGCTGCAACCAAAGTAATCTTTAAAAACATCTGACCACGTGCCCCTGGCCAGGTTGTTCAGTTGGTTAGAGCATTATCCTGATACACCAAGGTTGTGGGTTCCATTCTGGTCAGAACACATGCAAGAATCAACCAAGGAATGCATCCATAAGTGTAACAACAAATTGATGTTTCTGTCTCTCTCTCCCTCTCTCCCCATCTCTCTCTCTCTGTCCCTCTCCCTTCCTCTCTCTCTCTCTAAAAGCAACACAATAATAATTGTTTAAAAATCTGTGTAATTTCTTTGCAGTCCCACAGGGTTGCACACCACTGTGGGGGTGGCATTCATATTGTGTTGTGCCTCTAGATGTGCTGCCAGCAGACCTTACTCCTCTACTTAAAACCCATCCATGGTCCCCTTTATTGTAACAATGAGATTCAGAGGTCTAGTAGTCAAATAGGATGACATTTTTTTTCTGCTCTAACAGTCTCAAGCAGGCAGGCCAAGGCTGATAGTGTGGCCCCACCATCCGTACAACAACATACCCATTGCACGTCTGGCCCAGGGTGAGTGCTTCCAGTCTCACCACATGGGATGAGGAGAATAGAAGCCTAGTCACTGAAAGGGAAACCCTTGCATTTGCACACTTTACCCATTCATGTCCCTTTGGCTGAAACAGTCTCATGTCTACATCTGGATGCAAAGGTAGGATACATAGTCTTCAGTTGAGAGGCTGTATGTCCAGTTAAATTCTACTATTACAAAAAAAAAGGGGAGAATGGATTTGGGGAGTCAACTAACAGCCTTCCACCGGGTGGAAAATTGGGTGTTACATGCAACAGAAAAATGAAGGAATGTAATTTAAATCAGAGGGTAAGCAAGGCCTCTTTGAGGAAGTAACAGTAAACTGAGCCCTGAGGTATAAGCAGGAGATGGCCAGGAAAAAAAGCTCTGGAAAGAGCTTTTCCCACAACAAGCACAACCCTGCCGCAGCAAGGAGTGAAACATGGATGACTGGAGCAGAATGAGTGGTGGGCAAAGGGGAATGCCGAGACATGAGGCTGGAGAAACAGGCAGGCACCAGGTCAGACAGAAACCTGTGCATCATTCAATGCATTCAGTGCAATCCATTGAAGGATGTTTAGGAGATCTGATGTGTACCTTAAATATTGCTTAAATATTTAAAATATTGCTGTGGCTGCTGTGTGCAGAGTGGCATGGAGACCCGTTTAGAATGTAACTTGCGGTGAGGAGAAAGGTGAGGTCCAGTGGCTTGGACCAGTGGTAGCAGTGAGGATGGAGAGAAGTAGATGGATTTGAAAGAGTTTTTTGGAAGGGTATCAGCATACTTAGCCTCATATTGGGTGTGGGGTCCAAGGGAAATGAGGTGTTAAGAATGACTCAAGTTTCTGGCTCCAGCAATGAGTGGATTGTTGATAACCTTTACTGAGAGGGAGAAGACTGTGGGAGGAGCAGGTGCAGGGAGGAAGGGAAGAGCTCACATTTTGGCATAGTAAGTTTGAGATACGTGTAAGACTTGGCAGGTGGAGCTGGGATGCAGGCATTAAATATGAGTCCAAAGCTCAGAAGAAGGGGCTGGTCTTGGCAATCCTCAGCCTGGAGGTGCTGTTTGCCATTGAGAGGATGAATGGGATCACCCAGAGAGAGAACATACTGAGAGCTCTGAAAAAGGCCAGCTTTTGGCAGTTGGTCTAGGAGGAGGAACTAAGGGTCAGTCATAGGAGTTGGAGGAGACTCAGGAGAATATCGTCTCTGAAGCCTACAAAGAAATTTTTTGAAGCAAGAGTACGTGGATAAAACTCCATTCCTCCTTCAGATCCCAGCTAAAACATCGTGTCCTCCACTGACTGGGCTTGTTGCCGCTCTGTGGCTCCACGCACCACGTGGCCCTTGTTAAGTACTAGTGTGACTTGTTTTCCGTGCTGGACTGCAAGCTCCTCAAAGACAGAAACAACTTTGTCCTGTTTGAGATGTGTATTATTTGTATTATTCTGTCTTGTTTGTATTAGATTCATGTAGCAGTCCACATCCAGTGGTTTAAACAAGTTAAAAGTATGTTTCTCCCTCATACAACGTTTAGGTAGATAGGTGACTCAGTGGGTTGAGGACCAGGGGACTTACACTCTTTTTTTTTTTTTTTAAAGATTTTATTTATTTATTTATAGAGAGGGAAGGGAGAGGGAGAGAGAGAGAAACATCAATGTGCGGTTGCTGGGGGACATGGCCTGCAACCTAGGCATGTGCCCTGACTGGGAATCGAACCTGCGATGCCTGGTTCGCAGCCCACGCTCAATCCACTGAGCTACGCCAGCCAGGGCGGGACTTACGCTCTTTTGATCTTATTGTTCTGTCATCTTCAGCATAAAGCTACCATCTCAAAACCCCCGCAAGCTGCTCCCACTTTCCCCATTATGATCACATCCCCGTCGTCGGGAAAGAGAAAAGGAGAAGGGGAATGCTCCTGCCTCTTCTCTCACACATGGTTCTCTCCCTCTCCGTCTCCCTCCCTTAGCCTCTAAGAAAATAAACAAATAAAATATTTTTTTAAAAGGAAGAACATAACCAGAAGTTGTATATATTACTTAGTTTTCAATCCAGTGGCAGAAATCTACTGTGTGGCGACATCTAGCTTCAAGGAAGGCTGAGAAATACAGTTTTTAACCAGTACCCATGTGCACAGATAAAAATGCTATTGCTATGAAAGGAGGAGAGAACAGATACTGAGAGCTACTAGCAGCCATTGTAACTGTATCACAGAATTCGACTGTCAGGATATGATTGTGTAAGTATACAGAAAGTCATGGAAGGAATAACACTGAGCTCTTGACATTGATTGCCTCATGTGGGAGGAAATGGAAAGGTCATGGAGGGAGAATTGATCAGTATTTATTGACTAAATGGGTGATAATAAAATGCATAAACTCAATGGTGACAATAGTAATGAAGATGGTTCCTTTTAGCTTCGCCTACCATCCTCCCTTCTTTGCTTGGCATTGGTGAAATGGAGAAAATAGGACTTATACTGGACTTGAAAGATGACTTAAAATGTAAATAAGTCAAATGTAAAATGCTATCTTTAATTCTGATATCTTTTTGCTTAATTCCCTTGAGTTTTCCAGAGAGGGATGATTATATCAACCTATAAATAATGATACTGTGGTCTCCTTTCCAACAGACGTGTCTTTTTTTTTTAAATATTATTACATTGGCAAACCAATTATAAATATTCAGGGTGATCAAAAGTTGTCTACTTCTGTTACTACTTTCTTTTTACTATGAATGACTCTATTGCTTTACCACTGAGTATGAGGCTGGGTATTGCTTTGAATATGTAATTCTTCATTAGGGTACTAAAGTATCTTTCTATACATGTTTAATAAGCATCTTTAATAAATTACTAATAGGTGTTTTAATCTCCTTCATGTATTTTCTAAGACGTTTTCTTGTCTGTTACCAATCCAGTTCCACATCTTATGTTGTTTTTTGTCTTCTAATTATGGTCATCTTAAATGACAATCTACTGTAGTGGAGCAGAGAGTTAAACCCCTTGAGATAGCAGGAGTATAAAACCAGGTCTCTTCCGTCAAGAAGCTTGTAATTTACTAGCAAAGACATGACTATAAATAGGTCAATTATAATAGAAGGTAGCATATGCTATGGGTGGTACATGGTTTAACTTTTCATTATGGTCCTCCCCTCCTAAGAAAAATTTATTACATCCTTATGGCATAATGTGTAAAGTTTCAAATCATTAATACCTTGAATCAAACACCAAATCTTACCAGTTTTTTTCTCCTTGGTGTCTCTCCAATATGTTTCCTCTTACTTATCCCTACATACCTAGTCTGACTCAATCCTCATGCAGCATTCTCTATGACGGCTTCCCTGTTTCCAGCCTTGCACATGTATCCAATAGAAACCAAGACACTTAGAATGGAACTCAGTTACATGATTTTTAGAATATACTTACCTTTTAATTTATAAAATTTTTATTAGAATATAAATATGTTCAGAAAAGTGTGTAAGTCATAAAGGTAAAATTCATGAATTCTAATAAATATAATAGAAAATTTGTGTCATCATCTCCAATACCAAAAAATTGAACATTATGGTGCTCCAAAGGCTCTGTTTGTGACCCTGACAAGATTCTGCCCCTGCCTGCTACCTAAAGGTAACTGTCATTCTGATTTCTAACCCCACAGATGAGTTTTGTCTATTTGAACTTTATATGAATGGAATCAAACAGTATATAATCTTTCATGTTTGATTTCTTTTCCTCAAAATTACATTGCTGTGTGTAGTTATTTCATTCTCAATATACAAAGAAATCACATAATTTTTTTCATTCTTCTGTTGTTGGACATTTAGATTTACATTCTTTGGCAATTACAAATAATGCAGCAGACAAAAACATTCCCGTGTTTGTCTTCTGGCACACGTGGATATGAATTTCTGTCACCTAGGAGTATAAGTGCCAAATCACAGGATACATAAGTGTTCAACTTTATTAATACCAGTTAATACCAGTTTCCCAAAGTGGTTGCAAAATTTATACATCTACTTTCAGTTCTCGTTCCATATCTTTACCCTCACTTGGTATTGTCAGTCTTCTTTTTTTAATCTCTTATTTTGGAATAATTTTATACTTACAGAGAAGTTACAAAGATAGAAGAGAGAGCTCCCCCACCCCAGCTTCCTTTCTTGTTAACATCCTACACAAATGTCCTACAAGGATCAAAACAAAGAAATTGGCATCGAGGTCGGTACCTTCACCAAACCCTGACACAGACCTGATTTTAATCTCACCAGCCTTCCACTGAAGCTTTCTGTTCCAGGACTGAACTAGATTTCCACAGGGACGTTTATGTCTTCTTAGCTTCCTCCAGTCTCTGACAGCCCTTCAGTCTTTCCTTGTCTTTCATGACCTTAATACTGTTAAGGGTACTAGTCAGGTAGTTGGTAGAATGACCCTCACGTTAGTTTTACTGACACTTTCTCATGGTTAGATTGAGGCGATATTTTGGAGAAGAAAGTCACAGAGGCGTTGTGAGCTTCTCAGATCACATCAGGGAGCACACACATCATACATCCTGTGACCTACAACGTTAACCTTAACCTCTTGAGTAAGGTGCTGTCTGCTAGGTTTCTCTGCTCTAAAGTTGCTGTCTTTTTCCTTCAGAGTCAACGATATTTGGGAAGAGACACTTTGATGCTATGTAAATACACCATTTCCTCATAAACCTTTACTCATTAATTTTAGCATTTATTGGTTGTTCTTGCCTGCAGCTATTATTGCTGTGACATTCTAATGGAAATTTTCTATTTTCTTCGTGCCTTCCATATTTATTCATTGGAATGCTTTTGTACAGAAATATTTTCTTTCCTACTTACTTACTTATTCAATCATGTCTTATGTCAGTGCTGACTCATGGATATTTATTTTATTCTTTGCCTTGAAATTCAGTACTATCATTATTTATTTTCTTTCTCAAATGTTTCTTTTGCCATTGACTGGTTTTTTCAGGTTGATTTGTGTCTTATCTCAGGGCAGAAATTGAGTAAAATTTCTTCATTTCAGCAGAATTTTAAATCTATAAATGGAATAATTTTGCCATGAACTTTGTCAAAAGATCTTCTAAAATTAATCTTCATATTATTTGCTTCATAAACTCGTTTTTATTATAGTAAAAAATATATGACATAAAGTTGACCACCTTAACTACTTTCCAGGGTATTGTGCAGTAGCACTAAGCACATTCACGTTGTTTTGCAGCTATCACCGCCATCCACAAAACTTGTTTTTTAATTTTAAAACATTTTATTAGAGTATAAGATATACATACAGGAAAGTGTACAAGTCATCAGAGTAAAATTCAATGAGTTATAATAAATAAAATAAAAACACTGTGTAAATATTACTAGCATCCAAAAGGTTTTCTTAAATAGAATATAAAAAATGCAAACTATAAAAAAATAATAAATTGGACTTCATGAAAATTAAGAGTTTTTGCTCTTTAAAACATAATGTTATTGAAATGAAAAAGTAAGGCACAGAGTAGTAGAAATTATTTTCAAGCGTAGATCCATTAAATGACTTGTATCTGGAATACTTAAGAACTCTCACACCTCAACAAGGCAGACAATGCAATTTTAAAACTGGACAAAAGGTTTCAAAATACACTTTACCAAAGAAAATATATAGATGGCAAATAAGCACACGAAAAGATGTTTGGTGTCATCAGTCAGTGGAGCCCTGTTTTCAGCGGGGCCAGTTCTGCCCCTACACCCCAATACCTATTCCACTCCTAGGTATTTCCCCATCGTCGCAGCGTGGGGAGGATGCTCCTGACACACAGTGAGCAGAGGCTAGGGATGCAGCTAAACTTCCTACAATGCACAGGACAGCCTCACATGCGAAGAATTATATGGTCTGCAATGTCCATGGTGATAAGGTTGAGAAACACTGGATTACAGAAATGCAAATCAGAAGCACAATGAGATATCAATACATTTGCAACAGAAGATGAACAAACAGGTAAGTAAAAAGACTGAACATGCCCAGTTTTGAAGAGAATGTGAAGGAACAGGAACATCATACAAAGTTGGTGGAAATATAAAATAGTTATACCATTTGGGGCAGTTTATTAAAAAGTTAACCATAAATCAACCCTAGCTATTCCACTCCTAGGTATTTCCCCAAGAGACATGAAGACATATGTTCACACAAAGACTTGTATGTGAATGGACACAGCAGCTTGATTTGTAATAGCCAAGAACTGAAAACAACTCAAATATCCATCAAACCATGAATGGATAGACATGACGGTTTACTTATACAGTGGAATACTAGTCGGCACTAAAAAGGAACAAACTATTGATATTCATTAATGAATATACAAACATACAGCCCTGACTGGTGTGGCTCGGTTGGGCATCGTCCTGTGGAGCTAAAGGTCACCAGTTGATTCCCAGTCAGGGCACATGCCCGGGATGCACACTCCATCCCCCGGCGGGGCACCTGCAAGATGCAACGGATTCTTGTTTCTCTCGCATCTTAGTTTCTCTTCCTCTTTTGCACCCTCCCTTCCCCTTCTCTAAAAATAAACATTTAAAAGTTTAAAAATATATATCCAAACAATCATCTTAAGTGAAAGAAAGGAATTCTGTATAATTCTATTTATAAAACTTTTAAAATGCAAACTAATCTGTAGGAACAGAAAGCAGGTCAGTGGTTGCCTGGGAATGGAAGTGGGGTGGGTGGGTCAGGGAGGGGAGAGAAGGAAGAAATGCAAAGGGACATGAGAAAATTTTGGAAGATGATGGATGTGCTCATTATCTTGATTTTGGTGATGGTTTCAGTGAGTGATTTAATCAAACTGTGCACTCTAAAGATACGCAGTTATTGTATGTCCATTGTAACTCATCAGAGCTGGGGAGGTAGGGAGGCTGTGTGTTAGTTCTGTGTTAGTTGTGTCTTATCTCCTGGTCACTACTAATTGGACCACATCTTAGCTTATAAGCCAAATGCAGCTCTTCAGTACTAGACGGAAGGGAGTCAGTACTTCAGAAGAGTACTTCTTTAAAATTCCACGCAGTAGAAGTACCCCATATTGGATGCTTCCAAAGAGCCCAAGATATTGCATAAAAAGTTAGGAAATTTATCTTCCTTCCTATATAAAGTTACTGTTTATTTTTATAATAAGCTGTCATTACTAAGAATAATCTGTACATGTTAAGGAGCCAGAAAAGTACACCTACTTAACACTCATCCTCCACAAGCTTGCTGAAGCATTCTTCCAGAACTTCTAGCCAATGCAATAAGAAAATAAAAGATGGGTTATACATGCTAGAAAGGAAGAAACAATCATATTATTTGTACCATTCAATCATACACCCAGAAAATTCAGGAGAATTGGACCAAAAAATTATTAGAATAACAGGTTTGTGTGATATGGCAAAGGTACAACATTTAAGTACCAAGTTTAGTATTTCTCTTTAAAAAACAAAACAAAACAAAACAGTGTAGGGTGGGAAAAAATGACACCATTCAGAATAACAAGAAAATCTTTACTATTCTGGTCACTTCCTCTGAACATTTTCTAGTTCTCTGTATCCTTCTCAAAGTGTTATCTTGGAAATCAGCGAACATGTATCTATGACCACTGTGCCTTTCTGGAGAAGCTGTCACTGTGGGATCCAAAGTGTCGTTATTTTCTCTTGACTCAGTGTAATAATACCTTGGTTTCTGTTTCATTCAGCAGCTCCGTAGAGAACAATGTTCCGCACGGCCTGACCCATCTTACCATTTGGTTCTCTAGGACTTTATTAACACGTTAACTTCAGTGAAACGGTGTTAACTATTGAAAACGTTCCAACTGTTCACTGTGGGACCCTGCATCCTGTGGGCATTAGTTCCCTCACTGTGTGCAGATCACTGAACCTTCCTGCGTGTGAGAGTCTCTTATAAAAATGAGTGAACTGGGAGTTTAACTTTCAGGTCTCTTTAACTAAACAGACTCCCTATAATCTGTACGCTCATAAGCCAAAGGTTTTCATCTTCTTGTTTTTAAAATATTATGTAATTAGTGTTTTACTGTAAAGCAAAATGTCCTATGGAGTAAACATAGGTTTTTATGTTGCTATTATTGAAAATTTGATCATAACATCACCGTTGCCCTGTGTGTCCTACATTAAACATGTTATGACGTGGCATGCAAAGAATATGAAAGGAGCCATAATTCCATCTTCACTTACCTAGATTAAAATTTGACTTTATTAAATTTAATATTCTGAAAATAAAATAGGAAAAAAGTTTACTTCCTTAAATACCAGGTCATCATTTTTTCACTGGTAATAAATAAGTAATGAAATATCAATAATTGAGTAATTATTCAGTTAATATTTATTAGGAACTCAAAGTTCCAGTAAAGTCTTCACTGAAATGTAGTGGTACAGAGCACAGACAGAACAGGCCACGATATTAGGGAACTTGTAGTCTTAGCAGAGAAGTACATTAAAGCATATTTCAGGAATGTATATTGTTTGGGGAAAAGTATATGTCAGTATTCAAGTGATCCCCTTACATTTTTCCATAATACTAGGTGTATACTCCTTTGGTGATAACTAGATACTGAAACTACCAATTTTGAAACTAGCTCCAGTGTCTTAACATTTTGTCAAATATTTTCAGGCATGTTCATTCATTTAACCAGTATTTACTGAGTGTTTACTTTGTGACTCACACAGTTCTAGGTGTGGGGAACACAATCGCATATAAAAATGTCCCATTCTCATCAAACTTACATTCCAGAGCGTCTTTATACCTTGTAGCCCAAATGCTACTGTTTTCCTAAAGAACTGTTGTATAAACTTTATTTTACTGGTTTCCCTAGTTATAAAAGTAATTGTTGTGTATTGAAAATGATGTATGGTGATACGGAAAATGAAGATTCTTTTGTAATCCTACCCCTTGGCATAATTACCATGAATAGTTTAGTGTTTATACTTAGAGACTATACAAATATTTTTTAATTTGCAAATTGGATCATTGTTCTATAAACTGTTTTTTTTTTCACTTAGCAACACAGTATACCAATATAGCATACCATGAGTATGTATTTATAACAATGCATCTAGACCTAACTCTTCCTTTTACTGGTTGCATAAATACCATTATATGTAGACTATAATTTATTTTAACCATTCTTCCATTGCTGTGAAGTTATTTGCAGTTTTTCCATTATGGTTAGTGATTTGTTTAAGAATTCTTTGCTTAGTTTAAGGTATTTTCAAACTCACATTGTGGGACCTACAGCAAGACAGAGAGAGCTCCAGTTTGCAGCTGTCTCACTGGACTGGGGAGACAGAAATTGGAGTTTAGAGACTTTGGGCAGCCAATACATAAGGGCTTAAGATTCCAGAAGAAAGAGCCCTATGGAGCAGTGAGCCTGGTGCTCTGCGTGCAATTTCCCTACAAGGCTTTTCCAATTCCTAAATTGTGCGTGCTCGGGGTAAAAGGCTGAGAAACCCATCAAAAATCAGCTCAATGCTAACAATCTCAAAATCTAAGGAGTCTCACCTGCTTTTCTTTCTTCATTTCCTTGGGGAGGAGGGGAGTCAGGAAGAAGGACTTGAATGCAGAGCTAAAGCCTAGGAGCCAGTATAAAGCTCCCAGAGGGTTGTAAAGGAAATGAGGGCCTGGCTAGGAATCAGTTTATCAGTGTTGGACTGGAAGAAAACCTGTGACTCTCCTGCCAATGAAGAGACTGCAGCAGGGAGCAGTGCCCCCTCACAGGCACACTTACCCACAGCGGCAGAGTTAAGACTCTGACCCCTAGTCACGTGGCTTTCTTAAAACTCCTGCAGGCGCTTCAAAGCCACATGGGTTGTGGGTGTGCAAGAGTTGGTCAGCAGCAGGAGAGGTCTGCCCCAAAGTGGTGAGTTGGGAATTTGAAAAATAAAAAGATGTTGGAGGCCTTGAAATGGGGAGAGAGCAGGGAAGAAGAGTTCTCCCTCAGGGAAGGACATGGAAGAGGAGACCTAGAATCAGAAAGTAAGAATGCTAGAGGAACATACTGGCGGTGGGAGTGGGGTGGGCAGGATGGGAGAGCCGATTGCTGTGGGAGCTGCTGAATTTGACGACTGGAAAGACATGGAGATAGAAATGGACAGCAGGCAATTGGAAACAAGGGCATGCAGTTTAAAGGAAGTTAGGTCTTGTACCTATGCCAATCCATTCCTTCCTTTGTTCTCTCCTCCTGTCCATCTTTCCTTTTATAAATGTGGGGATCAACATATAGTCGAAATTGCAGAAAAGGTATATAAAGAAAAACGTTTTAAGCATGGTGTATTTGTTTTAATTATTTTTTAAAAACCCAATATTGGTAATCTGATTCATCATGAAAATTAGATGTCATGGCTAGAATCCCAGAAAAGGGGTCATCTGGATTTTACTTGCCTGTCTAGTGCCCTCAGTATGAACAGTAGGTAGAATGCAGTCCACTCCATGCCTGGACATCTCAAATCTTTTGAAAGCTTCTTGTGTTGAGTTCAAACTTGCTTATTTACAACATTTGGTCATTCATTCTATAATTTAAATATTTAAACTTTTATCTACTTTTCACAGTAAAATAGTATAGCTTAAGGAACATAGTAGGCCTCACTAATTACTTAGAATTGGCCAACTAATCATCAGCATATAATTATTTCCAAAGAAGAGCAAAACAACCTGATCTACCTTTTTTCATCTACTAGATTTGAAAGACTGATGCCATCTTTCATTGGCAAGGATCTGGGAACTTAACATTCTCACTCTCTGTTGATGAGGTACCAATTGACACACCTGTTCTGAAGGACCCTCTGTCAAAAGGCCCCCCAAGTTTAAAATGTCCATTTTTAATCTATCAATTCTATTTCTAGGAGTTTATCTTAATGGAATAATTAGGGAGCTGTTCAAATATGCACATTCATCAAGTATATTATTAATTGGCTTGTTTTTATTGTAAATGTTTTAATTGAAATATAACACACACATAGTATACAAAACTTAAGTGTATAGCTCAATGAATTTTTACCAAGTAAACACACCTGTATATCTGCCATCAAGGTATAGAACAATACTGGTACCCCAATCTGCCACACACATGACCTAGCTTATATTAGTATGGTAAATTGATAAAGCTATTTATCCTGGGGAAAGATAATATCAAAATTGTATTTCCCACTATGATAGTGCTAAATAAATTATTTAATGTATGCAACGAAATACTGTTAGAGAGAGTCTGACTTATTTTCATTCATTTTTAATTTTTTAAAAAGAGAAGATGCTGCAAGAATATACTTTGGCACCCAGAGGGCGCAGGGTGGGAAGAAGTCAGAGCTGAACTTTGACGCCTCTAGATGGCAGCACTACCTCCTTCCCAGGGTTGCTGAAGAGAATAGGAAGTGCTCTAGGACATTCAGTAAGGGGTGCTAGAAGACGCGAGGACTGTATATATTTAACTCGACCTCTTTTTTTTTTTTTTTCAAGTTCCATGTCCAGTTTTTTCTTAAGAAAATATCCCTTGTCATCTATGATATCCAGTAGCTAATTCATTTCTAAAAGGGTGTTGTCCTGAGCTGAGCAGAAAGAAGGCTGCTGTGGGTCATCCCGTGTGTGGCAGGGTGAGTCGAGGCTGTGGGAGAACACTTTCTCCAGGACTGTGTGCTCTGTTGCCGGGCATGTGTGTGGAGGTGAGGAGTGGGGAGAGGACGTGTGGCTCCCAAGGCCTGGATTCCTCGGGGTACTCTACCTCTGGTTTTTGAAGTGTAGTACCTATGCAAAAATTGCAGAAACCTCTCCTCTGTCCCCTTCTGTCTTTAACTACCAAAATGGATTGTGCATGGAGAGCGTTAGTGAGAGAGAATTAGGGCAGGTGTGTGTGTATGTGTAAGAGCATTACAATATGTGTATGTGTGAGAGAGGGTGTGAGAGTATGTGAGTATGTGTGTGTGGTGAGAGGAGGGTGGTAGCAAGAGGCTCCTAGCTTTATTTAATTACTATAGCAAACACTAGGATACTGTTGAAAGTATATGAACTTGGCTAAATGATGCATCAAATTCACAGTTCTAAATGTTCTGCCAAAGGCTGAAGCTGCAGACTTTCCCCTCAAAGACAGGAAAGAAAACACAAGCACAACCCCCTCTTGTGCTCTTCCTATTTCAGAAGCATTTTATTTATCACAGATGTTTAGAGGAGTTTTACTATCTGGGCAGGTTTTCTTCCTCTTTCTTCAACAGGTTAATGAAATGTTTCAAGCAACACCGATAGCACAATATTCACTATAAGAATTCCACACATCTATTGTTGCATGAATGTCATTTATTTATTGAAATAAACATTATTATGAACACATAATGGAAAAATGCTCCTCAAAAGAGGAAGGTGAGCGTTGACCATCAGTAGGACAAAGCTATCTTCAGACGATAGAGATGTAGGACAGTTTCACAGTTTGGTTTATAATTACACCGAGGAAAAGGTTCATCTATGTGTGTGTATCCGCAGGTGCAAGGTTTTGGATGAAGAGGCTCAGGAATGTCTCCAGCTGCTTGCGTGATCTGTATGCAATCAGTCCTCCCCTGTTGGCCCAGCGATCCACTCCGCTAGTATTTTCGTTCTCCACATGGTACACCAACTGTGGCAAATCAAGCCCCATTTCTAGATTTCTATCCAAGCATTCTTTGAAGTCTACCATTCCCCCACCCATGGCCCTGAGTATGGCATGAGCAGCACAAGAGTCCCACTTGAACGTGGTATCTTCTGAAAAGATATAAAAGTCCACAAGGCCTTGGACAACACACAGGCTCTTGTAACCAGCCCCAGCTGCCCGGAATATGCGGTCTCCACATACACGTGACAATGCAGCTTTGATGGCCGCCTTTTCACTTGTGCTAATGACAGCTGAAAAATGGTGAGAGAATTCAGCCTCAGAGCTGGCATTTTCAGTCAGTTGCTGGCGAGGTTCACTGCCGTTTCTTTGAGAGATGGGAGGCAGATGTGAATGGATGTTGGTTCCCATGTAAGAGAGGCCCCAATAGCACTGTCCTTTCCACCTGTGGAAGAGAACTTTCAGTTTGTGGAGGTAGGTTATCGCATTTGTTTTTTATTACTCATTTTGCTTTCCAACTTCATGATATGAAAAAAATATTTAATGTAACAAATCTCAATGCCCTTAAGCCTAAGCTTAGATATCAAGTAGCTAATGCATTTCTAAATGTTACTTTGCATGCAGCTGTCTGTGCAGTTGCAGATTAGAAATGCTTTCAGAGTCACAGCACCATCACATCAGGCCAGGGTGACGCTGAAATATTTGTGGGATTTCTGGGCCTCTAGGAACACAGCAAAATTTCATTGCCACTTTTGGTATTTAAAGTTTCCTAGGGAAAAAGATGAGCAGATAGATAATCTGTTTTTTCAATCTGCAAGTCATTTACAATCCTCATGAGTTTTTTTTTTTTCACTTGGTAACTCCTTTCCATTGTCTTATTCACAAGCTCCACTTCAGCTTTAACACCAAGAGAGATGGACTAATTTTTGGCAACAAGTATAATAATGGCACCTGTCATTTCTCAATGTTTGATTTACTGTGCATGTGTAGTAACTCACTGTATTTACAGAGGAGGAAGCTGAGACTTAGAGAATGGAAGAATCTAAGTATTACTCCAAGATCTGTGCCAATAACTATTTCATCAACTAATTCTATGCCATGATTCTGTCTGCATCCAGTCCCAATTCTTTTTAATTTCTTAATGACCTTTTAAAGATAACACACATTTTTGGTTGGGAAGAAGGCAGGGGAAGAGGGAAAATGTCAAAATTCCAGAGGCATAGTTTATGACTGTTAAAGAACAGTCTTAGTTGCCTAAAGTAACTCAAAGTTCAGTAAAAACTACGTAGACCCATACAAATAGAATGGTAAGACCAACGTCAGCAAAAACTCTGAAACCACAGGAGAAGGGCTGCTTGCTTCCACCTGGACTCTGCCATGCCCTGGAGTCAATCTCAAAGCACAGGCTGTGGATCGGAGGCCACTGGCTGCCCTCCGCGCCTGGCACAGGAGTCCCCAGAAGGGCGACGAGGGAGGAGGCTGGCTATTTATGAGGACAGCACCCAACAGTCAGGTTCTAATTTGCACATTTTGTTTTGAATTTCTTCTAAAACCGTGTAAAAGTTCCACTGTGTGGCTGTGTAGTGACAACAATTTTCTTATTCCAAATGTATTAGAACACAGTGTTACTACTGCTCTAATACTCTGGTTTTGAAGGGGTTCTAGGAAGAGGGAACAGGATTGCTACACTCCAGCAAAACGATGATTTCTCCGAGATACTATTTCTTTTAAAAGTTCCTACCAGCATGCACTTAGCCCCAAATAAAATTATGCCAGTAAAATGAGGCCAAATAAAAGAACTTTAACTCAAACACGCAGATGTTTAGTAGGAACACTCCTAAGATATCAAGTCATAGGGATGTCACGTGGAGCGGTAATCTTGACACGAAGCAAAGCTGAGGTGAATTCTAAAAACCATCACATTCCTAAAGTGTTCGTCTTTTACCTGAGGGTGTTCAGGTCACGTGATACGAAAGGCTGGTTGATGACTCCCATCAGGGGCACCCCTGTCTGTATGTCGTAGACACCAATTAAAATGGTGACACACTGAAGGCCACTGGGGAAGATTCCTTGGTTGGATTCAGTGTCAGCAAAACCCTTTATATACTGGTAAGTTGAATCTGCAGATGAAGCAAATTTGTTTGGATTCAGGTAACAACTATTGAGAAAATAGTGAATATATCTATAAACTCTGCCCTATATCATTTCCTTCTAATTTACTAACTGCTGTGGTCTGAATGTTTGTGCCCCCCCAAATCTAACCCCCAAAAGGGACGGTACCAGGAAGTGGGGCCATTGGTAGTGTTTAGTCATGAAGGTGGAGCCCTCATGACTGGGATCAGTGCCATACAGGAGGCTCCAGGGAGGTCCCGAGTACCTTCCACTGTGTGTGGACATGGCGAGGTACTGGATGTGAACCAGGAACTCAGCGCTTCCCTAACCATGCAGGTGCCTTGACCTTGGGCATCCAGCCTTCAGGGCTGTGAGGAACATATTTCTGTTGTTTATGAGCTACCTGGTCCATGGTGTTTTGTCAGAGCAGCCTGAACGAACTAAGACAGCCACCATTTGTTTTTTACCTCTGGGTGTCACTTGTTATTTGACCTCTTGTGCTCCACTTTTAAGCTACTTGTGTTTGTTTTTCCTGATTGTACAGGAGGAACTCGAAGGGAGAGGACAGGTCTATGGTTCCTGTGGCATCTAGCATAGCACTGTGCATCTAATAAGCACTCAAATATTCATCATGTTGAAGGCATTTAAAAGCTAATAGCTCAGGACAACTGGTGGGATTTTTTAGAGCTCTTGCTAATCATGGGACAAACCTAGTGTGGATAAGAAAGGCTCCTTACAGGAATCTGTCTGGGATGAAATTACATTTTTTTGTCACTCAAATTAGGAGGAAAGAAACAATTGTGGTAGGACAAAAGGAAAACAAATTAATGGGGCTCATGTGAAAAAGAAGCTGAGGAGCTAGGTTTCTTTGGAGAGATGGTGCGTGCCAGCAGGCGACTGCCAGCATCAAGTGAGGTAATGCCCAGGAGAGGATGTGCTGGGCCCAAGGTCGGGAGGGCCAGCTCACAGAGTCAGTTCAGGACAGAACCAAGAAATGAGATCCCTGTCCTCAGAAATCTTAACTGATGCTGATGCTTTACGTGATCAAAAATGTGGGAAAGAGTCTCAGTCTGCGCTTATAACCTATTGGCTGAATGTTCTATTGGGTTGGCCAAAAAGTTCATTTATTTTCCATACTGTGGCTGTATTAGCACTTAGTTGTCTTTAACTTCACTTGAAACAATTTTGTTAGATTGTATTGTGACAGCTGTCATATCAGCATGCATTTTAAAAACAAAATTGGTGAATTTTTATGCCATTTTAATATTTAAGATGGAAGAAGATACACAACATTTTTGGCATATTATGCTGTGTTATTTCAAGACATGTAAAAACACAATGGGAATGCAATAAAAAAATTGTGCAGAGTATGGAGAAGGTGTTATGACTGATCAAATGTGTCAAAAGTGGTTTGTGAAGTTTCTTGGTACTACTGACATTTTGGCCAAGTAATTCTTTGCTGTGGGGCTGTCTTATGCATTGGAAGAGGTTTAGCAGCACCCCTGGCCTCTACCCACTAGAAGCCAATAGCAGGAGATAGCCAATATGCTCAAAATACCCAAATCAATAGTTATTGTTGAAAATGAAAAATGTCTTTTAGTTTACAGAAAAAACTAGGCGGACTTTTTGGCCAACCCAGTGTAATTCCTGCACGACTGAAGGCCTCGCTCTAACACTGTGTAAGGTGCTTTGTAGCAAGGGGAGGGTGGAGGAGTTTGCTGCACAGCACAATGAATGGTGCCAGTTGTACTGGGTGGAATAGGCCAGGCAGGTGGGAAAAGAAAAAAGGAACTTCTGAAAATTGATACCTAGGGCATTGTATTTACAGCATCTTTGAGATGAGGCCTACACTTTTAAAATAATGAGCGACAGATTTTGGTTCTATCACAATCATGACCAAAAAAATTAAGTAATGGGCGAATTTCATGCAGGGCTTACAAACCACAGCTCATGAGTCCTATTTAGCTGTGCTTTGTTTGGCCTGTACGGTGGTTTTGATTGCTTGTTTAATTGAATTAGTAGGCAGCTTTAAAAAATGGACAGATCTCACTTAATAACCTGAATTTTAGTTTCTCTTTGAAAATCTGAAGATCTGGCGTGTGCTCCCGTATGCAAATACCTGTTGAAGCTGAGTGCTCTTTATTTGGCATGTGTGCTCAGTTGGGTCCAGCTGCTATCATGTCATTTTCTCTCAAAGTTAGCAGCCTGGCCCCTGAAGTCTTTGAAAGATGAGTTCATTCGACTTTGTGTGTGGCACAGATGCCACAAACACACATGCCAGTTATGTGTTACAGATACACGTCTGTTTATAACAGCGCATCATGCCATACACACCTCTTAATTTATCATTTTAAACGTTTAAAATTTTTTTAACTTCCAGGAGAGTTAAACTACATTCAGTTTTTATTTTTCTAAGCCTCCCCACCCCAAAAGGATTATTGATAAGAACAAATGAATAAAAGCAAACACACTATCCTCTACTTACCTATGGGATCCACCCAAATTCCCAAAATGTCCTGTGGAATGGTGATCTCTATTGAATTCAGAGTTGGGTCAGTAAGGGCGACATCCTGATGAACAACCTTGGCTAATGCTTCAGATGCCGACTTGTTACCATTTAGGACCTTGCTAAGAAGCTCTACTGTTTCTTCCTCTGTTGGACACAGTCTCAAGATAATCTTTTCTCCTAGAATAGAGAAAAACTAAAAGTCATTAATTTCAAGAGTTGCGGGGGAGAAAGAAACACAGGGTTCAGGGGGCTGCAAAAGCTGTGCACTTAAACTGAGTGAGAGCAACCATCTGTATCAGTGGTTCCTAAGCTGGCTAACTGCCAGGGTCACGCCAGGGTGGGGGGTCATAAAGTCATAGATGCCTAGTGGTCACCCATGCACTTAATGTGAATAGTGAGGGATGGCTTCTAGGAATTAAATCTTCTCCCCAGAAAAATGCCTGCAGGGGCATATGTATACAATTTTGTATGCAGTTGCAGGGGCCTCACGGACCAGTTAAGAACTCCTGAATCCTGAGTCCTTTTGACTTTGTAATATACATTGGTTACCTGGTTGTGTTTGAATATGTTATTGCAAAGAACAGTACTTTTGTCAGTACTTCAAAGTGCTTCTACCTCTTCTGTGATGCTGTTTTTAATGAAAAATGTTTATGCTCAGTAAAGTACTAAGATGAAGTATACTAATCTTTAAATGTAGTAAAACTATATGACTCTGAATGACATACATATAATAGCTCTCCTCTGCGAAACACTGGAAATCAGAACATAAGCCCAGCTGTTTCTCTGAGTGAAACCACAATTTACCAAGTTCAGGTGCTTTACCATCACTTTAAACATGCTTCTTAACCCCTTGGTTAATGTTGTTTCCAGCTCCCCACAAAAGTGAGGAAAGAGGCTGGCAAAAATAGGCCGATTAATAGCAACAAAAAGTGACAGCAATGGAAAACATAAACTTTTAAATATTAAGGAAACATAGCACCTCGGGGCTTTTTAGGAATATAGACAAACACTCCTAGCGGCCTGAGGCATTCCAAGGACCCGCAGCGTCCGCACTGCCTGGGAGCTTGTTGGACATTAAGAACTTCATACAAGTTGGTGACTACGAAACAGTCACGGGGATGTACAGTGCTGTGCAGGGAGTGGAGTGAATAATACGTCCACAGCTGTGCATGGTGCCAGGCGGGCACTGGGAGTGTCAGGGAAACGCCTGGTAAAGCACATGATTGTCTAGGTGCTTTCTCCTGGAACCCGGCACCTGACACTAATGTAGAAGGATATTGAGTGTAAACTATAACTGAAAAATAAAATTTAGAGTTCTTTTAAAAATAAGACAGAAATTTAGAACTTCAGGCCTCGTGGCAGACCTACAAAATCCCGAGGCGACTGACATGATCATTAAAGTTTGGGAAGCACCGTATAAATCTGTTACAGTGAAGCAGCCAGAAACACTCACTTAAACTCAGTCTTATTAAATTCAAATTAAATTCAAATATTAAAGTTGAGGAATAATAATACTGGCCACTGCCACTTATTAAACATCTACTCTGGGCTCAGGAAAGTCTTGGGATTATTCAGAGGAGCAAGTCATCTCACATCACGCCTTTGCTTAAAATTCTCTAGTGAATTTGCATCATGTTAGAAGAAAACCCAAACTCTTTCCCTACGGCCTCCATGATCTATCCTTCTCACCCACAGTCCTTCCCCTTCTGCACATGTCAGCCCCTCCAACACACTGAGCCCATCAGCTCCTTCAGTTCTCAGGAAATGTGTGTTGGATGCCTTTTGCCCCTATAATTCTAGATAAGTAAGATATTAAAATACAGTGACTGTTTATGAGGTGGTCACACATGGGATTTTAAGTGTAGGGTTCATTATGGGTTAGTCACAGGTTTGTTTTTTAACCCTCCGAAGTTTAAATGGGATTTTCCTTCCTTCAGTGTGTCACAGAACTAATTGCATCTTACGTAGCCCATGCAGAGACAAAATTTTTTTCCAGAACTAATCCAGAAATTAGTTTTTCCTTTGTAAATGTGCCCCTAGATGTTTAACTCTGTGTCACAGGATTAGTGTTTAGAGTTCACTATTTCAATCTCCCATCATTAAGCAAACAAAAAGCTCAAACTAAAAATAATTTATTTCTCTGGAAAGAATCAGATCTTGATTTTGATATTTTTTTTTCTCTATACCACAGGGAATGTGGAGGTCCATCAAAGGAGAATCTGGCACACAGGAAACTAATTAAATAAGGCTTAAAATCTGGTATTAAAAGGAACATTTTTATTTGGTCCAACTCCCTTTCGAGAGGTTTGAGAACAGAGAGAAGTGACGTGGTTTGCTCAAGATCACACAGGATTTAGGAACAAGGTGTCCTCTACATTGTCAGCCAAGTGCACGTCTCCCCAGCAGGGCCACATATAGATTCAAACCTCGGCCCTAACACTGTCTGCACAGCTGCATAGATGTCTGTCTTCCTGGGGCATCTGACTTCCATTAGGTTCCCGAAGGACTATGCAAGTTTTCAAAAGGTTAAATCATACATAATTTAAATACTACAGATTTATATCTAAAATAACCCATGTGGCTTTGTTAAGTAACTCTAAGATACCACATTTCCCTAAGTTAAATGGCCTGGTATTCTGAGGCCATTCTGAGGTATTCTGAATAAAGTTTAACATTCCAATATTAATGTGTTGTCATTTACATGAAAGGCCTCCAAACATCCATTGAGTTTATAATGTAAGTTGAAAATCAGAATAGAAAATAATTAAGTTACAAAAATACATTAAGAGTCATATACTTACCCAAATCATTAGTAAACTCATTGGATTCTTCTCCAAAAATTTTTTTTTCCAAGCCTGGAAACTGAATAATTCAGAGCATGACAACAAAACAAAACAATAACAATAAAAAAATAAAACCTATATACATGTTCAATTCTGAATAGATTTCCATTTCATATTTCAAATTACAGTAAACAGCACAATTAGAACTGAAATTTAGAAATTTACAATTGCAGAAATCAATCTAAGCATAAAAAATGGAATCAGCTTGGTTCAGTACTTAGTTTTCTAGTATTTTCCTGCTCCTTTGCCCTTACAAAAAGTCCAAATTATGGTAGAAGTCTCGTTTCCTTATGTCCTGTTGAGTTTGCAGACGTACTTCTGGCAACTCCTATCTACTTAAGGACCAGAGAGTCAGAATGTTTTCAAAGGAAATATTTTAATTGTTGCTTTTAAATTAGCAACCTAATGGTTTACACAAGTTAATATTATTCATCAAGTATATAAAATTATTACTTGAGACTAGACAGAGAGGATTAGCAAATAACATTACATTTTTGTTTTCATTTTTCAGGTGTGTTTTCTGTACCTGTTGGAAGTATCATTCACCTTCAGGGTAGGAAAGTGATGTAGCAAAAAAAGCAGAGGGAAATATTTTATTGAGCAATAATGTATGCATCAATATAGAATGAAAAAAATCTTCTCTCATCTTTGTATAACCAGAAAGCATTCAGATATATTTTGCCTCTGACTTTCTCTACAGGAAAGATAACTTTTCTCAAAATACGTGCTGAATTATAGTATGTGTGATGTTCTCAGGGAACAAAGAAAAGAAATGCTTTAAATATTTGAACTCAGTCATTCACAGGTGGCCAATAGCTTTAATAATGCCCACAACCCCTTGTTATTTGTTTGGTTTTGAAGAACGGCGCAGGTCAACAAGGGCCGAGGCTCAGGTCCCAGGCCTGCTTCTAGGCCTGTTTCTGAGGTGCTGGATGTCAGTCATGAAACAGAGGTGTTTCATATAGTCAACACTGAACATCGCCTATTTGGTCATAAGTCCTGGCATGTACCTCATCAATGAGCAATCGCCTGAACTTGTAGTGCTCTTGGGCAAGTATTAGCCCATAAAAATGAATGTTGATGCCTTTCTAATCCAGTTGCTCAACAGTCCCTTGCAACTAACTCTCTTGATCACTATCAAAATAAACTTGCTTCATTTAGTGTACTGTAGCCAGACAATAGGAGCATGAAAAAGTATAGTTGGTAGAGATTTCAGAGGGTCATTTATTCTTTCTTCTTGCCTGTGGTCAAGTATTTACTTAAATGATTTTAAATTATTCCTAATATTTTGAGAATTTCATAGAATACTATTCCAATATTTTATAGTACCTTCTGTCATAAAGTTCTATCCTCCTGAATCTAAAATATATACATGTAATTAGTAGATCATATAAAAGGCTATATAGTTTTGCAAAGAGTACAGACTCTGGAGCCAGGTGGCCTGTGTCCAAAACTGGCCTTGCCATTTGCTTGCTGTGTAACCTCAGGCAAGTTGCTTAACCTCTCTGTGCCAGTCTTTTTTCACCCATTAATATAACATTTTATTCTTCATAAAATTGTTATGAGTTAAAAAGTTAAATAAGCCTTTAGAACAGTGCCTGACAATACTAAGCATTTATAAGTGTCTATTTTGATAATTGTTTATTATTACTATTTATGAATACAGTTTCCCCCAATCAGCTTAAGGTACCGAGAATCACAATCATTGTTAGTTATAAACAATATTTTTTACTAAAATAAAGGGGGAATTTAAGTCTACAAGCCAACAGTTAGATACATGAATGACAAAAAGATGGGACTTAACATAACAACATTTTTAAAAAGTTATGAAATAACTTTTAGTGATAAAATAATTGTTATCATGACTACTGAAATAAATATGTGCCACGCACACACATCACACAGAAGGAGATCATTCTAACAATATATACCAAACCGTAGCTGTGGTTTTCTCTAGTAGTGAGATGAAGAGGATTCTTATATTTGCTGATATTCCATAGAATGTATACTATTTATTTAAAAGAAGTTTAATATAAAGTTCTATTCCAAAATGTTTCTTTCTAGCTATTAGACTTGTGAGTGATTTTTATTTCATTATTTGCCATTCTGTATTTTTTAATTTTTCTGCATTGAGCATTTTAGTATACTGTAGTCAAAACAAGGGGGGGGGGGACAGTTAGTTGTTTGTTTATTTGAATCCAAGGTGCTTGTATTCTGAAGGGAGAGGGGGTAAGAAAAGACATGCTATTCTAACAGAGAACAGAAGCCACAAGGGCAAATATTTTGTAATTACCTTGGCTGTGACCTTTCTTACCTTGTTCTCCATATTCTGTTTTATAACTTCCTGTACCAGTACATCAGCCAGGGTCTTGAAATCAACTGTGAACTTCTTGTTCTTTTCTCCTTCTTTCTTTTCTTCTATCAGCAGCTGGAAGAGAGCTTCCTGCTGCCTGCATGCTCGGGCAATGTTGGCAGCTTTCTCAGAGACGTGGAGCAGCTCCCGGAGGATATCTGACATTTCTGAACCTTGCTTTTCAGTGGCAGCTGTGGGTAGAATCAGCACCTACTCTCTGCTGTCAGCTGGAAAAATACAAGAATGCAAACAAGAAAGCAGTTCAGAGAGTGATGTCAGTCAGCCTGGTCAGCATGGCTGCATGGCTCGTGTACAGAGTGGGGCGGAAATGGGCTTCCAGGTGTTTGAATGGACAACAGTGCGACAACTGATAAATAGCAATGCAAGAATTCACTGTTTTGTGCACTCACAACTGTTAACCTACTTTTGCCCCACCCTGTATATCACAGTCCCATCCTCAGGGTGGAAGAGCAGATATCATCTAAAATTTAAAACAAAATATTTATAGTCTCAAAAATCCATTAGGCAAAGAATTGACTTTTATACTTATAAATCCCTGACAGACAGGTGAACACACAAGCATGATGTTAAAAGGAAAGTCAAATTCTTGTAATGACCTTAGAATGATCACATGAGCTTAGGAGTGTTCTTCCTTTCACCCTACGGGGGAAGTTGGAGAGGATTTATCCTATGAGTTCTGGGGCAACTTCCTAAAATACTAAAACCCGTAAGCCCTCTAGTGTTCCGCAAGACTGAGGCAACTCTTGGGCTCGCAACCCAAGCAATCTCCCAGTCACCTTCCCCGCCCCATAAAAAAGCCTCACTGTCTGTGCTGCTCCTTCTAGTCAGAAAAAGTTTAAGGAGTAAAGTGAAGTGAAACATGCAATCTGTTGGAACTTTAGAAGTTCTGGCTTCCAAGAAATATGCTACCACACCTTGATATCCTATTGGGTAATTAGGAGAGAAACAGTCCTCATTTTTCAATAGTAGCTACATTTTCTTGAAAGCTTTAATAATTGCTCTCTCGTTATTGTGAGAATTATGTTGGCGATTATCAGTCCTGTCTTAATGTCAAGAAAACTAGAGCTTAGGGAGGTTAAGTAACTTCTGGTTTACACAAGAACACAGGCTCAGCAGCAGCCCATGTTCTTTATTATCATAATAAACACTTAACTTCTTTTTTAAAAGGTTCCCTTAATAGATATTACAAGGCTGAGAACAAGTACCACATAAAGCAGTCAGTGCAATGAAGTTAATTGTGAATTGTCATAGCTGGTTTAAATTAAACAAATTGCTATAAAAATATGCTATTTTCTTGAGATTATGGGTCAATCGCCATGAAAAAAATATGTCCAGCCTCAATAGTAATAAAAGGAAAGGAATAAAGCCATGAGACACCCTCTTTCTCTATTAAATAGATGAGGCTGTTTTAAAGCTACATTTATTCTCAGAAAAGATGTGGGAAGCTGTTGCCGACCTCTGCTAATGGCTGTGCCCACCAGTGGGTTTCCAGAGGGCAATTTGAGAAAAATATGTCAGGTGACCTACAGATGTCACTACCTTTGTAGCAAGCAACTATAGTCCTGCCTTAATTTCTGTTAAGAAAGTCAGAGTTGAGTTAAAATATTTCTGTGCAAGAAGGATTAATATTATTTATAATAGCAAAATGTTGAAAATAATCTTAAACATTGGTGAAATGTAAGATAAGATAGACCATTATGTGGTTATTAAACTCATATTTTTGAAGAATATTTAATATGGAAATATGTTAATGCTATAATGTTAAATGGAAAAACAACCTGTGAATATACGAAATAAATAAATATATATATATATATATATCTTAACAGAATACACCAGTCCCAAGAGTATAAATTCACTAACTTTGATAATTTTGATTTTTGTTCTGAGATTATTCAAAGTAAAGGGAAAAGGATCAATGAGCTAACAGTTATCTTAATAGCTTTTAATCTTGAAAGCAGCATGAACATTTTAACTAGTCCAATTTGAAAGTTTTCTAGATAAACACTATCAGTACTATCTATTTTACTCAACTTTGTTAAAACCAATTAATTTTTTTCCTAAAAGAAACACCATTGGGTAACCTAAGAAACTCTTTCTACAGCGCCCTGAGAATACTCAGGGGAGTGACTCACACAGCTACAAGCTCCAGGAACCACCCCACCCATTCTCTCACCCAGCAGCTTGACCACTGGGAAAGAAATGCCAGCTTTGACCTGCAGTCCTGGTGCAACCAAGCACACCGGGGCTTGGTCATGTGGCACCTTGTCACATGACCCAACGATTAATAGTGAAGGAAACAGGTTTTTATTGACAGATTCCAACCTGGGGGTGGGGGCTGAGAGCCCTCCTGCTAGGAGCCCTGCTCTCCCTCCAGAACCAGCATTTCCCTTGCTCCCCAAAAGGCTATAAGCCAAAACCATACCCAGATGTTCCCCATATCCTTATCTGTTCTTAAGCCAGTCCCACAAATAGATTTCCATGGCCTCTGGAATGTGCACTTGGGTTTCAGAGTCGCCACCTCTTATAGCAGCTCTCTCCTTCAGGATCTGGGGCACCTAGTTCTCAGCCTCCTGCAGTGGTCCAGGAAAACATGTGCCATATTACAGTGGATCGTGGTGGAGTTCAGGGAGAGCACATGTCCTATGAGCGTGGCTTCTCCTTACGTCCTTCAGAGACGCAGAAGAAGTTCCTCTCTCACTGCAGACAGCACAGCTTCTGCTTGTGGACTCTCTCCTGTACATACCGGACCTCATGGCAGAACAGACCCCTTCTCTTTCAGCCCATCCTTATTTTAAATGCTTGGCCCAGAACTTCCTATGTGACCTCATACCTGACCCCTCCTATGATGTGCCATTTTTGCCCATTCCCCTATATCTTCTGCCTTCTTTTGGCTGCCAACTTTAATCAGGGAAAGAGTTCCTAGTGACTTCCGAGGTGGGCATATGCCCCCTGCTAAGGGCAGGTGCTATATAAGCTCTCCCCCCACCCCATGTCACCAGTCCCCAAATGCTCTGAGAGTCATGTACACCTTTGGCCTTGGGAGGCAGACCTCTTCCTTCAAGCAAGGCACAGCTCTTGACTTGCCATTGTTATGCCAAGTATCTTATCCACTGTATCATCCACCTCCCCCTTCCTCCAATCAAGGTTGTGGGTGCTTTTCTCCTATTTTCAGGGGACCCCCATTCTGCACCCTGTTACACTGATACACAGATGATACACAGATTTTAGAAATTTGTTGTAACAATAATCAGGGTTTTCAGTTCCAAAGTAATCCCAGAATTCAACCTTAACCACTCTGACACTAGGCAACAATACCATACTTTGTCAAATTCCTGCTTGACTGCCCAGTGTCAGTTTGAGACTAGGCTTTCTCCAGCCATGCTGTGGGAACCTCATCCTGTAAGAACCCAGCACTTCTTCAGCTATTTATCTTTCCCTGGGTCCCAGCGCCATAAAAAGAAAATCATTTATAGCTCTCAGCGTCTATATGCAAAGCTTTCTAATTAATTTGCCTAGTTAGCCTGCTACTTTCTGACTAAATGGACCATTTTCTCCAAACAACCACCAGTGTTTGCACTTCTCTGTAAGCTGCTTCTTTATACTGTGTATCTCTCCATCTGCCCTAAACTCAATTTACTCAGGCAAGCCAGAACCCTAGGGGAGTGAGTAGTGAGCAATTCACCCTCACCTTGAAGGACGCACCTTGAGATTGTCTACAGAGAAACTGAAGACTACATCCAGTACAGAATTTCTTCAGGTTTAGCAGCAGCTCTTATTAATACTTGTGGAAATTACCTTTTAGGTGATTTTAAAAAGATTTTATTTATTATTTTTAGAGAGGGGGAAGGGAGAGGGAAAGAAACATTGATGAGAGACAGAAACATCAATTGGTTGCCTCTCTTAAGTGCCCTGTCTGGGGACTGACCCCCCAACCCAGGCATGTGCTCTGACAAGGAATCGAGCCAGTGACCTTCCACTTTGTGGAATGGCACCCAACCAACTGAGCCATACCAGTCAGGGCCTTTTAGATGATTTTTAAAAGCAATCTTGCACCTCATATTGACCTAAATTTTATTTAAATATCTCAAATACCTTAGAATGAAAATTGTAGGAACTCATGATTAGTAAGTTATGACATTTACCATAATTTAATAGCTTTGAATACAAAAGAATTCCTTTTGATTATTTTTTAATGGGTGTACTAAGAATTCCCCATATCAGAATTACCTAATGTGCCTATTTAAAAGACAGATTTCTGGGCTCCATTGCAACTTAGTGAATCAATTTTGGGATACAGGGCCCAGAAATCTGTATTTTTGTCAGCCTCTAGATGATGCTAAACACAGATTTAATAGCTACTGTTCTTCAGGTTGCTTATTCTCATTAAACACTATACTGGCAATTGTGGGGGATGGGGGGTGGCACCTGGTGATAGATATCTTGGTGAAACCATGTAGGTCCAGTGGTTCTGCTATCACCTACCTATGTGTAGAAACAGTACCAAGTTAAAATAAGAAGAGCTAACATTTATTAGGTACTTACTATATCCTTCTAAGAACTTTACATATATTAACCCATTTAATTCTCGTACAATCCTATGAAAAAGGCACTAATCTCTCCATTTCATAGATAAAGAAACCAAAGAGGTTATATGATTTCCCAAAGTCACACAGCTAGGCAGTGGCTGGGGCAAGATTCAAACCCAGGCAACTGGCAGA
The DNA here is from genome assembly GCA_004024845.1 of Tonatia bakeri. Lineage (NCBI taxonomy): Eukaryota > Metazoa > Chordata > Mammalia > Chiroptera > Phyllostomidae > Tonatia > Tonatia bakeri. The sequence continues at coordinate 471,292 of PVIA01000187.1, forward strand.
AGCCCACTCTATTAGCCAGTACTTTGGCCAATAAAATTATTTTGTAAACTACTAACAGTTAACTAAGGAAAGAAATGAGTAATTATTGGACAAGTAATCATAAACTTATTATTATAAGGTAAATTATATAGCAAAGAGTAGAGAACACACACCTAATAGCTGTTACTAGTTTAACTATTATAAACCACTATTTAATGGACACCTTACTTCCTTCTCTCAGAAGAACCTTTGCCCCAGCTGATCCTCGGCCCTACTGCAAACCATCTTTGCTGCAGAGTAAAAGCTCATCATCCATCCTCTTCTACTGATGCCTCACAGGCTGTGAAGACATCAGTGGTGTGGGAGGGGCTCAGCTCAGACCCAATTTCTAATTCCTCTTGTATTTGTTCCTAGAATTGCCGGAACAAAATACCACCAACTGGGGAGCTTAAACAGCAGAAATTTAAGTCTCGCAGATCTGGAGGCCAGAAGTTCAGCACCAAGGTGTGAGCAGGTTTGGTTTCTCCTGAAGCCTCCCTCCTCGGCTTGCAGATGGGCACCTTCCTTCCTGCCCTTCACATCCCTCTGTACTCCCCTCTTATAAACACACCAGTGGAGCTGGGTTAGGGCTCTCTTGTGTGGCTGCTTTTAACCTTAATTACTTCCTTAAAGGCTCATCTCCAAATACAGTCACATTCGCAAGTATTGGGGGGGTAGGCTTTCACCATACAAATTCTCGGAACGCACCTCTCCTAACAGAGAGACCTTGATAATCTTTGCAAATGCTAACACAATCTACTCCTTTGTCTTTTTTCCGGCAAAACAGTAAAACTGAGGTAGGGCTCTCTTTCCCACTTATGCAGTCAGTAAGTTTAACTGTGTGAGGCAATCTTTTCCATGTGGAATTATTTAACAGCCAAATCATGAAAGGTGCCATGAACATTGAAATAAGCTTTTATAAGCCTTATTTTGTAACAATGTATTCCAGATCACAGTTGAGCAGAGTAGGTTTAAAGAAGTTACATTCCTCACTATCTCAGACCAAAATGTGTATCTATCACAATGTTAGATATAAACAGTCTCTTTAGTGCTTGTGGGATTTTCATATCCAGCTGGAGAAATATTGACTAAACTGAAGAAGGTCAGTTAAAAACAAAGAGGAAAGGCTCTTAAGACTTCCTGGAAGCCCAAATCTCTCTACAAAGATAAAACTCTTTTAATTTCTGACCATTTCATCATCTGATCAGAACACCAGAAGTTTAAAAGTCACATCTGAATAATTTACACATACTTTAAATGTGATAAACAGTAGAGTGGGAAAGACATAGGCTTCGGAATCAGATAAACCTGGGTTCAAAACCTGACTCTGCCATTGATTAGCTGTGTGGCATCAGGTAATTTACTTCCCCTCTCTGAGCCTCTTTCCTCATCTGTAATAGGAAGGCAGCATGTACCATGCAGAGACATTGAGAAGATCAAATGACATATTTCTAGAAAAGGACCCAGCACATAGCCATGCATGTAGCAGATAACAAATAACATGTACGACTATTAAACACAATTTCACAGAAACCCCAGTCACATGTTTTTATTTGAGAAAATAAGAGGCAGCAACTTTATACGGGTCACTGAAATCTTTTCTGAATATTTACTAGTCCATTAAATCCAAAAGGCTGGGACCTAATTGTGATTCTCGGAACGACCCAGAATAAAGTTCCTTTATGCCGGCCAGATCTGATTACTTCAGTTTCTGGGCGTCTGGGTGGAAACTTGGCTCCTGGAAGCTGCAAGACTACTCTGGCTTCATGGTAGGCCACCTGTGGATGGCTCTGGAAGGTCGTTATGCAGTTAAGGGGATATTTTGTCAAGAAATTTAGTGGAGATTCTAGGGCCAGAGGTGGTGTGTGAAGAGCCTGGTTGTGCCAGAAGCTGGCTGTGCCCTTTTGTTGTTCACAGTGACAGAAGTGTGACGGCACAGATAAGCACCCTCCACAAACTAGGGCTGCTCTCTAATGAACAGGCAAGTGGGTCAAAGCATTTCCGTTCACATTCCCTTCTTCCTGAAGATAATCCACTGCTTCTACAGAGCCCACATTCTCACCCCTTATACAGTGACTCTACTCGGCGGGGGGGCCCCCCCATTCACATCCTGAATTCAGTCTTTCACTCATTCTCTAAGGCAGGGGTGTCAAACTCATTTTTACCAGAGGCCGCATCAGCCTCGCAATTGCCTTCAAAGGGTCAAGTGTAATTTTAGGACTGTATAAATGTAACTATTCCCTAACAGTTAAGTGAGAGCTCGGTGCTGCTGTCGGGTAGAAACAAGGTGCCAGGCTGGATAAAACAAGGTGGAGGGCTGGATTTGGCCTGTGGGCCTTGTGTTTACCATCTGTGCTCTAGGGAGTGGCCATTTGAAGCTACTGTATGGTGGCACTGCCTGACATCATTGTTGAGGGAAAAGGCTGGACTTCCATGAAATACCTGGGTTTTTAACAAGAAGGTGTTTGCGGTGACCTCTCTCCAGGGGGTGCAGCTGTCCTGGAGTCTCAGGTGGGCACATGCTGAGGCGCTGGCCCAAGGCTCCATTTAGCTCACACTGCCATTGCAGGGTAAACACAGACCTTGGTATCCCTCCCTTTTGCTCTAGTACTTAGGGCTGCTTTAGGGCAGTGGTCCCCAACCTTTTTAGCACCAGGGACCAATTTTGTGGGAGGCAAGCTCAGATGGTGATGTGAGTGATGGGGAGTGGGATGAAGCTTCACTCTCTGGCCTGCCACTCATCCGCTCTGCAGCCCAGTTCCTAACAGGTCATGGGACTAGTACTGGTCTGTGGCCGGGGGTTTGGGACCCCTGCTTTAGGGAGTAGTTTAAAGAATGCAGACAGCCAGGCTGAAGGGAAGGGGAACATAAGTGGGCACATATAATGTATGTCAGGGGCTCAATTTGTTCAACTTCTGTAGCAACCAGGGACGAATGAAGCGCAACGTGGTAACAGTAGCTTCCCATGAATCAACATGAGATGCTCATCTGCTCACCTGGTTACCTAGGCCGGAGGGAAATTGTGTCATAAGCATTACTGGGGACTTACAAATACTATCTTTTAGCTCATTGGAAACAAAATTGTCCTTCTAGTATATAAGCTTTGTTCAGCTTTCTGATATTTGACTGCCAAACATTTCCCAGAATCCATTAAATAGTACAGTATGGGACTGCCTCTACCTTTTTGGTGTTACTTTACTTTGATCCGTGTGATATTGCTGTCATCACTCCATAGCCTCTGATTAAAGTTAGCACGTTTGCAGCTGATTTCCCACTATCTGTCCATTTACTCTCACACTCTGTAGAGACCATTAATTGGCATATGCTCTTCCTTCTAGTCAACTGGCCTGCCTTCTGCTTTCTCTACCTAACGTCTACTTACCTTCTCAGAATCAGTTCAAGGGCAAGAAACTTGAATAGACATTTCTTAAACAAGGATGATTAAACGACCAATAAACATATGGAAAGATAGTCTGCCTCATTAGTAATCAGGAAAATGCAATTTGAAATTGCAACAGGACACCACTAATATCCAGTGAAATAGCTAAAATTAAAGACTGAAAATTTCAAGTTTGGGTAAGGATACACTGCTGGTGTGAATGAAATTGGGACAACCATTTTGGAAAACTATTTGTAATTTGTTGAATATAAGCAAAACCTATGATCCAGCAATTTCCCTTGTAGATATATACCTGACAGAAATTGATTCACATATGCATTAAAAAAACAAGTGCAGGATATTTATGAGCAGCATAATTTGCAGTGACCTAATGCTAGAAATAACCCAAATAACCATCAGTAATAAAATGGAATTAACTGTGGCATATTCACATAAGAAAATACTATACAGCAGGGAAAATGAAACAATTAGTGCTATAGGTGACAACATGGAAGAACCCCCCCACACACAAAAATACTGTCGAGTAAAAGAAATGTGCTGTGCAATTTAATTTGATGCTCAAAAACAGTCAAAACAAACTTAAGGTGTTAGAAGTAACACTGGAGGTTACACTTGGAGAAGAAGGAAAGGCTACTGACGGGGAATATGAAGGGGGTTCAGGCACTGATAATACGGGGTGAGGCAAGAGGAGGTTTACAGTTGTTCATATGGAAACTAAATAATGCGACAATAAACCCCATTTTGCACACTCACAACTGTAAACCTTCTTTTGCCCCATTGCGTCTTCTGGATCTGAATGAGGGTTACATGGGTGGGTTTACAGTAAATTCATCAAGCTATATACATTGAGGACTTGCATAATTTTCTGTACATAGTTTTAATTTGATAAAAAAAATTTTAAAGAGACCATTTGTGTGTGTGTGCCTGTATGGGCATGCGTGTGTGTGCACGTGCTTGCATGCGTGGAGAGTCAGTTCAGCAGCTGGCTTGCCCGGGGGCCACTCCTGACCCTTCTCCCCCCTGGGCTCCTGGGCCAGGGGAGAATCGAAGCAGGCCAGATCTCTGGCCCAGCTCTCCAACACAGTCCACGTTAGTTTGCTTATTTATGCTCTGTCTGGTGTGTGGGTTCTCGAGACTCTTAGCACTTACCTCGAAGGTGTTCAAAATTGGCTAATGAATTTCCTCTTAGCTTTGTAAATACAGAATTCATCAGCATCATATTATTTATTATACTTGGATTTTATCAGCATTTACCCAGGTGATGTTAAGCATGTGGCCTCATATTTATTTATATAAAAGTCTACATATATTCTGCAGATGACTAGCAACTGAATCACATTTTTTTAAAGCACAGTTCAGATTCTGAAATTATGCTCTGTCATCTAGGGGTGACCTATCTTTTTTTGAGATTTTATTTATTTATTTTCAGTTGGGGAAAATGGGGAAGAAAGGGAGAAAGAGTGGGAGAGAAACATTGATCATTGCCTCTTACACACCCCCAAACTGGGGACCAGGTCTGTGACCCAGGCATGTACCCTGACTGGGAGTTGAACCAATGACCTTTCGGTTCACAGGCTGGCACTCAACCCACCGAGCCACACCAGCGAGGGTTAGAGGTGATCTATCTTGACAAGATTAATTTAGTTGATTAAAATAGTAAGTTTAATTTAGTTTTGTTAGAAAGGACATTAAATATGAATATATAAATCCACTAAATCCACCCATTTAACCTTAACATTCCTCCATCCCCCCTTCCTAACATTCAAATAGTGTTGACATACATGCAGTGTCTAAGCTGATCAGGCTACCTCACCCTAGCTCTGTTAAGGCTACTAATGGACCACATTAGCCCACATTTTTGCTCACTGATGCTACACAGAGAAACAGACCACAAAGATGTCTTCTGTTCTCAAAGGCTGCTCTGGTAGATTATAAATGCCAGCTTATGCTAAAGCAGTGTTTTCCAAATTAGTGAGATTAGGAATTAATTGGGATGCTTGTTAAAGACATCATTTTTGTGTTTTTGTTTTTGTTTTTTTACTTTTCCCCTGCAGATATTGATTTAGTAGATCTGGGTTGAAAAACAGGGAATGTCTTCTGAAATTTTAAGGAACCCCAGGTACAACAGTCAGCTGTCTCTCGTTGGTTACTTAGGAGCAGAACAGGGAACCATATACTTACTGCAGCTAAGAATGCTAGCCTTGGTCAACTAAGGGTCAACTTGTATTGTCATTTTCGTAGCAAAAATTAAGTGCTGGAGAAAGGTAAGTTGATATACATAATAAGAATTCTGTACTAGCATAATACTTATATAAGTTATACATTTCAAAGACTTCCCAGAAACCATTTGAAAGTTATGAAAAAGTAATCCATTTAAAAATGCTTTTAAGTCCTGGCTGGTATGACTCAGTGGGTTGGGCATCAGCCTGCAGACTGAAAGGTCGCAGGTTTGATTCTGGTCAGGGCACATGCCTGGGTTGTGGGCCAGGTCCCCAGCTGGGGGTGTGAGAGAGGCAACCAATCAATGTTTCTCTTGCACATTGATGTTTCCCTCCCTCTCTCCCTCCCTTCTCCTCTTTCTAAAAAATAAATAAATAAAATCTTAAAAAATAAAAGTAAAAATATACTTTTAAATTTGATGGTGACACTTTTTACCCTCTTCTCCGGAGTTAGTAACATGTTCATTAAACAGAAACACTTTATTTAGATAGTTTTCTATCTGCTATGCTCCAACTATATGCTTAAACTTCAGTATGCTAAGACATGTTTTTAGAACAACCATTCATTTGTCACAAGTGAATCCTGAAATCACATAGAATAAAAAAAAACAGATTCAGCATAACCTATTAACTGTAGGAAAGAATATTGTTAAAAACACAAATTTAATATAATTCAAGGCAGAAAGAAAAGACACAAATATGTGGTTTGTAAAAAGTCTTTCACATTGAATGTTGTTTATAGTTTTGGTCACTGTTAGCCAGGTTCTAGAATCTTATTCATCCTCTAGTCCATTTTGAATTTTTTTAATAGAAATATACAGGAATGCTAACAGATTATATCAGGTATTCATTCCAGCAACAGTTATTTTTCCACTTGTGTGTGGCAATGTTGCTTTTTTTGTTTATTTTGGTCTGTTCTTTTAAAATGTTATTATTTTGGCCTACATTAAATTTTTTTTCCCCATCCTCACCCAAGGACATGCTTATTGACTTTAGAGAGGGGACAGGAGGGAAAGAAACATCATGTGAGAAAGAAACATCGATAGGTTACCTCTTGCAAACACACCAACAAGGTATCAAACCCGCAACCCAGGAATGTGCCCTGACTGGAAATTGAGCCTGTGACCTTTCGGTTTATAAGATGACGCACCAACCAACTGAGCCACACCAGCCAGGACAAGTATCCTCATTCCCTTAGGAATTTTGATTCAGGAATTACCAAGCTGCAACCTGGGAGTCTTTTTAAGGTGCTATTATCTACCACCAGGTAAATTTTAAAATTAGATAAGATTGGGAAATACAACTCCTCACTAATCATGAGAGGGAAGCAAAGTGCTGTCAACCCTGCTTTTATTTCTAAATTCTAAACCAAAGACCAAAAATCAAGAGAGAGTTTTATTAGCTTCATCATAAAATTCAAAATACAGCATGGTGCAAAAATAGGCTTACAGTTGTATGGAAAATAAAACAATAAATAATAAATGTTGTTTCATGTACTCATAACTGTAAACCTACTTTTGCCTCACCCTGTATTTTAACAAAAACATTTATAAAGATACAAATCCAGAAAAAGTTCTCATGTAGGCCACCCTCATCTTTAATAAAAGAAGAAGGCATATATTTCTATTAATCACTTTATATAACATAATTATCTTTTAGGCAATTTATCTACAAGAGGAAATTAAATAAGACATTTTCTAATTGTTATCAGAGCTAGACTATTATAAAAGGGGAAATACTTATATAATAAATAAGTTTATAACTTTTTCCCAAAGGCCTTATATGTCAAATAAGGCATATTCACTTTTTTTCAGGCCTACCCCAAGTATAGCTTTAATTAAATCTGTAATAAGATACTTCACATTAAATGGCATGAGACCAAGCTGCAATTTCCAAGCAAGTGGTGATTTAGCCCAAAAGCTTGAAAAGAAATGGCAGCTTATTCTATGCAAGAAGTAAAGCATAACTTTATGCACCTTACATAATCCTCGTCATAACTAAGAACTGACTTCAAGAGTATAAAAATTGACAAAAGCTTAAAAGTAAATAGATTCTAAATAAAAATGCAAACAAATATTTGCATTGAAAAAATAAACTCTTCTATTGCCTTTACTTTCCCCTGATAGTCCCTATTTTAAGAAGTAAAAGTGAGGTCATCAGCCCATATCAATTCAGTGGATTATATTCATTATTAGACTATTGTCACACTGAGCAAGCATGATCCTTATCGATCTCTTTGGTTTCAAAGCTAGGCATCACACAAAGGGGGCCAAAAATGTTTTATTCAACATATGGGATGCACTTAAGTGGAACACCCATATAGCCTTAACCCACTGTCCTTCTGAAGTGAAATGGCATTCACACAGTAGGCAAACACCTAGTTTTTCCACTTTAAAACCAGCTTTAAAATGAGCTTTAATACCCTGGCCAGGTAGCTCAGTTGGTTAGAGCGTGGGGGTCCATATGCCAACGTCGGGATTCCATCTCCTGTCAGGGCACGTGAAAGAATTAACCAATGAAACGCATAAATAAGTGGAACAACAAATGGATCTCTGTCTCTGCCTGTCACTCTCTCAAATCAATTAAAATAAGCTTTAAAAACTGGAAATCTCTAAAATATACTCCTTGGTTGTTTGTATGTATTCCTCATGGGTATATTAAATAATCTAGGGGCTTTCCTGCTCTTTGTATCTAACAGTATGCATTATTTGGCCAAACCCACGTTAAATATTTTCTCCCACCTACTACTCTGGCCACACCAATTATGCACATCTCACAAAACCGCCTTTCACAATGCAGAGAATTAAAAGCAAGGAGACACAGACTTTTCTAAGTATAGTCCCATCGTGTTTATTTTATACCCATCTAATTGTCTAGTGGGTCAGTAGCAGCAGCCAGGAGTGTTGAACACTCAGAAGCATCGCCCAAAGCAAATCCCGGGGTGCTTGACAGATACGCCATCTACCTGTTGAACCCAAGCCACTGCCCTTGACAACTGTCAGATCAGCTTCGACCCAGAAATGCTAATGATGAATTAAAAAAGAAAAGTTGTTTGCCACCCTTTCTTCCCACTGTCTACTCCTTTCGGGTTGTCGCCGCAGAGCCCAGGGAGCCACGGACCGCGATCTCCTCCGCCCAGCGGGCTGCAGCAGCGGCGGCAGCCTCGGGGCAGCGGACCGAGGTTATCACAGGCCGGGCGGAGAGGCAAGCAGCCCTCCAGGCCCAGATTTACTCACCTGCGGTCCGGAGAGGCGATCGGGGCAGACCCGAGGAGGAGGGAGTTGTGGAGCTGGGGCGAGGAGGGGGCGCAGGGAGGAAATCGAATTAACTACGCCGGGATGCGGAGCCCAGAAGGAGGCTGTAGCCTTTCCCTCTAGAAACGGAAGAGGCGGGGGAGGAGGAGGAGGGAAATGCGGAGAAAGAGGAGGCGACCTGGCGCAGGAGGCTAGCGGAGGGGCGCCAGGCGTCTGGCCACAGGCGAGGGGCCGGGAACGCAGTGGAGGGGAAGGCGGAAGGCGCAGCCGGTGGCGGTGGCGCGCTGCCTCCCCGGGCCCTGGCTCGCGACCTCTGCATCCGCCGGCCCTCTCCCCCGGGACCGCTGCGTGGAACCGCTGGTGACGCCCCAGTCTCCCCGGGCGGGCGAGGGCATCCCACGCCAGCAGGAGCCGGGCGTCTGCGACGTCACAAGTGGAACGGGACGATTCAGAGGGGAGTGCCAGGAAAAAAAGGGCTCCACAGTCACCTAATCCACCTAATCCCCTGTTTCTTTGTTCTTGTAGCTGCGCATAAATTCCATTTTAAAAATCCCCCTTCATTCTTCTGTACTCTTTGCGGGGGCGGGGTATGGGTTTGAAAGAGAGTTGGCCGCTGTGAAGATGGACTTCCTGCCCGACGCAATCAGGTCCCATTTTTTCTAATCGAAATGTCAAGTGTGCCGGTTGTTCTTCAAACACAGCAGTGTCCCCTGGGTGCTTGCCTTATATATAGGGTGTGGGCCTAGTGCCACCTTGAAGTAAGGCCACGGGTAAGAACTCCTCTTTCGAACCCTTTAAACGGTGGTACTCAGTATGCTTTAAAGGTGGTTTTAAACGGTGAGTGAGACTAGGAATGAGTGACGATAGGGTGGGTGGGGAACAGCAGAAGTTTTGAGTAAGGCAGCCAGCCCAGCAGGTTGATTGTTGACTAGGAGTGCACAGGCCTTGTAAAGCAGTGATTCGTACACCCACCTCGTGGCACACCCAGGAAATGGTAAGGTCTGAAAGGCGCGAACTGGGGTAAACAGAAGAGGCTTCTGTGCAGGAGTGATTGGGCCCTCCCACCCGGGGTGCTGAGAAGACCAATATCTACCGTCTGTAACTCCTTCCATGGCATGAAATTGGAAAGCTTTGTTTAAAGTTCTAGCTGGCAGGTTTTCTTTACCTGCACTTTTCAAAACCCCCCAAGACTGCCTCCTGAACTGTCAACACTTGGTCCTCTGAGCAGTGAGGAACCACCAAGACAGAAGCTTGGGGCAATAAGGGACTTGTCACACAACAGGAAATGGTGCTTAAAATTTGACATTTCCCAAGCCAGAGTCATCTGTTTGCTTCCAGGCCGCTTGTGTGGTCTCTAACTTGAGACTCCACCACCTCTTCTGCCCCTCCCCCTTCTGCCCCTCCCCCAAGCTTTTACTCACTAGCAAGTGGATTCTTTCTTCTCAGTCATTGCTTATTAATTCGTTTAATAATCATATCTATGATGACAAAATAAAAAAGTGTAAAGGTTAAAAAAGAAATAGTTTAAACATGATATTTAGAAATAAAGAGGCAAATATCAGAAGAGTTAGAAAGTAAAAGAATTTGCCCCTAGAGCTCTAGCAGGATTTGGGGAGGGGAGCATGAAGCAGTAGGCTGCTACTTTTGTGACACAGCAATATGATTAACGTTCTGAATCTAGTCCGTTTTCCACTTTGTTACCACAGAGCTCATCCAACATCACACGTTTCAGTGGGGTTCTTGCTTGCATGAAAGCTTTCTTTGGCTCCAATCTCTGGTAATCTCAAGAGCAAGCTCCGAGGCCTGGACTTCAAGGCCATCTCCCCCTCCCACCTGTCAACCTTGCCCCTCACACATGACACCCCATTTTACCACACCACATCTAGTTTCTTAAATGCACAAACTTGCTTCATAACTTCCCACCTTTATATGTGTTATTTCTTTTGCCTGGAATATTCCCTACTGCTATAGTAATAGCTAATGGCACTAGGCTAAGTGTTTTTTGTGTTCTATATATAGCTGTATGTTCTTCCATCAACCCTGTGGTAGGTGTTACTATTATCTCCATTTAATAAAGAATAAAACTGTGACTTAGAGAGGTTAAGTAATTTACTCAAATACGTAGTATGTAGTGAGACCAAATTAAACCCTGTAATATAATTCCAGGATTCACATTATATTACCTATTCACACTTTAAAAGACTTTTCTCAACACTAAATTTGAGCGGGATTAACATTTAAAATCTTAAAAAGACTTAGTAGTGCAATGAGAACATAAAAATGAATTGCCTATAATTTCAAAGTAAGCATGAAATAGCCCTGGCCACGTGGCCCAGTTGGTTGAGCATTCCCCTGCACACCAAAGCGTTCTTCTTGGATCCCCAGTCAGGGGTGTGGAGGTTGAGGTGAGGCACATAAGGGAGGCAAACAGATCAGTGTTTCTCTCTCACATCAATGTCTTTCTCTCTCTAAAAATCAGTAAACATTATCTTGGATGAGGATTTAAAAAAAGTAAGCAAGAAATAAAGGGGAAAATTATAAAAGAAAAGTGGCAGACTTGACTACAGAATTTTTAACTTCCTTTATCAAATAATCCTATTATATAAAATAAAGAGATAAGTAAAAATTATCAAAAATGTGCATATATATGAAGAATAAGAGTGTCATCCTTATTTAATAGAGGTCTTACAGAGAAAAATAAATACCCTGTTTTTAAAAGACGGGCAAAAAATGTAAATTAAAGTCAAGAAAGAAAATGGCTAAACCTATTTTTAAGGGAAGTGAAAACTTAACACGATAATGCACCATCCAGTTGACTGAGAACAAAAGAATACTCAGACCAATTAACATGTTGGGCCAGTGATCCTGGAGGCAAAGCGCATGGCAAATAATTAAGCTAGTACCAAGAAGGACGTAAATTTCTTCAATGTTTCTGGAGGGCAATTTGGCAGAATGCAGTAAAAGCCTCAAAAACTGTTCATATCCTTTGACTCAAAAATAGCATTTCTTGGAATTCATAACACAGGGATTGACAATGTTTTCTATAAAAGCCCAGAGAGCAGGCCACATATGTCTCTGTTGCTTTTCTTCTTTGTGTGTGTTCTTTTCTTTTTATCTTTAAAGAAAATATGAAAGCTATTAGTTTGAGGGCTGCGGAAAAACAGGCTGTAGTCTGAAATGGGCCCGAGAGCAGTGGTGTGTGAAAGAGCCAACTACAAGGACGCGCACCGCACGGTGCATTTGGTAATTGCCGAAAGAGAGAGCAAACTAAGTGTCTGAGGATAGACATTAGTTACCAGAGGGGAGGAAACAAGTTTTTTAAGGTTGTACATGTTTTCATAAGTTACAGAATGATATTTATTGCATAAGAATGTATTTGTGGTTTGAGTGGAAAACACAGTTTACAAAAGAATGTGTTATCATCCCAAGTAGAACATAATCACAAGTGTATGCATGCATAGAATAAGATCTAAAAGCCATTAACACATTCAGATGTTGATAGTGGTCTTGAGGTTGGGGGCGGGGGTGATACTGTAGATTTGGGTTTTTTTTTGTTGTGTGTGTGTTTCCTAGACTGAATATGCATTGTTTTTATACAAAACAAAGATACAAGAAACTTCCCTGGGGTGACGACCAAGCACCTTAACTTTCAATCGAGAAAAACCTTTCCTGAATCTCCTCTCTGCCTCCCATCCCATAATGAAGGTGGTCACTCTTCTGTGCTCTCTAAACACATAATGGTCTTTTGAGCACCATTAATTACTTAATTGGAGAGTGATTAATAGCATTATTTAGTTAAGCATTCCTCTTTTAGTGGGCAACTGGGTTCTCAGTATTCCACTATTATAAACATGCTGGCTATTTTCAGCTTGCTCTCTGAGAGAACCATTTTCTGTACTTCTCTGCTAGACTGTGCCTCAGAAGGCAGAACTTCCACAGATCATTTTCTCTGGGCTCCCTTGCCAGCTGGCTTCTAGGCAAGATTGGCCAATAGGGTAACATTGACAATAGGTTGGAGCGTGAAAAGAGAGAAAAGTTGGGGTATTTCTCCCCACTGTTTCTCCTGCTTTTGTTCTCTAAGGCTCTTGCAAGGCAGCTCCCCCTTCACCGCTCTGCTCATTGGACTTCTTCACCTCATTGCTTCAGCCGTAGTGGGGGTAATAGCTTCTTGCTGTTGCAAGAGCTTGAATACCTCCATGTCTCTGGTCATGGCCTTGTAGTGTAGGGTTATTTCCCTTCACACAACCCAAACTGTAAATCTAACCAACATTTCTGTAAATAGTTCCTTCAATGAAATCTCTTCTCTTGAAACCTCTGAGTGGAAGCTCCTGTTAGGACAGGCTGATGTATCAAAGAACACTGGTGAACACCATAGAACACAAAGCTTTCATTTATTAGGCTACAGGCCCTGGATAGTGTCAGATTTTACATCTGGGGCTTTGGCTGTTTGTAATGTAATTATAGAATGATTTACAAGTTTCCTGAAGCTGGAATTTGAGTTACTGTTGAGGCCAGCATTTGGGAATGCAACACGCAATTGTTCTTCACTTCTCCAGTCCTTTTAGAGAAATAACACTCCATTGCACTTTATTGAAGAAATCATATACTGCAGGACAGTGGTGTACAAATTTCTATGTTTTTAGTGGAATCTTTAAGAAAATATTCTTCTATAGGACTTAATATATAAATGAGATAAAGTCCCATGCAAGGTTAGGGGGACCTCCTGCCTCATCTTTGAGACTCACCTGCAGACCCCAGGACTCCTTGGAACACAATATAAAAACACTGATTTGCAGAGCAAAGTCCAAGAGTCTAGAAGATGTATCCTTCATAAACATCAAATATCTATTGTATTTCTTTAGGCTAGATTCTAGAATTACATGGTCAAGAATATGACCACCAATGGCCCTTCAAAACTCTTCACACTCTGAACGATGTTGCCTGTCTCGTTACTGCATCTATTAGCAAATACACACACACAAACAAAAAAAAAAAACCTCTCCTAATTTCTTGTCATAGTTTTAATTGCATTTTTATTACTGAAAGGATATTTTACATTTCTGGTCGACATTTCTGCTTTTCTCCTCCTTCTGCCCGCGCCCTCCCTCGTTTTAGTGGCCTTTTGAGGTTAACCAGCACTCTATTTATTTGATACACACTAATTCCTTGTACTGTATCTGAGCATTATGCTGATGGATATGAATGTTAAACAACACAGTTACGCCTTTGCCCCCCCCAAGCTCTCAGACTAGCAATAGTGTGGTCTTCCTATTTATCTCACTGAATTCAAATAACAGTATAGTAAGTATGGCAACGCTTTGTCATTTTTGTTGTGAATAATTGTTATTAGTTTGCCTTTTAATTTTACTGAAGGATTTTTACTGGCAAAATTAAAAATGTTTTACATAGTTACATCTGCAGATCTTTGTTTTTTTATGCCTATATCCTTTTAAACCAAAATATTAGGTCAATATTCTTATATTTCTCCTAATATTTTTCCTGTTTGACTTTTAAGATTTAAGTCTTTACTAATCTGGAAGTTATTTAAGAAGCTCTAAATTGATTTTCCCTCCAAATAGCTACCTATTTTTTTGACATTTTTATTAAACAAACATCCTTTTCCCGCTAGTCCTCAATGACCAGTGTATCATGTATTAACTTCATTTATGCACTAGGCCATGTTTATTTCCAGGTCCTCTGTTTTCTTCCTTCATCCTCCTTTGGGCTACTGTGGCAATGGCATAGCTTTTTAATAGCAATAGGACAGCTCTCTGCTAAAATTCACTTTTTCAAAATATTTTTAATATTTGTACTTATAAATAAAATTTATTAGCTATATTTAACTGATACTTTCTGGTTATAAAAGTGGTACGTTATAAAGAAAAGCTTGTGAAAACTTTGAAAAAAATGTGAAGAAGGAAATAAAACACACCTTAAATATTATAACTGTTAACAGTTTAGAGTATAACTTTCCATCTTCTCTCTGTGTATATATGTGTATTTTTTTTACAAATATTACTAAACATATTTGTAAAGTATTGTTTGATCATCATTAATGAGCATTTCACCATGTATTAATTATCCCCTTGAAATACGGTTTTTAATGACACGTTAGCCAAGGCCTTTACACAGGGAACGGTAGCAGTGGCAGCCTTTACTGTTACAGCAAACTAGCATTGAAGTCACCAGTTGCTGTCACACAGATCAACATTGCATGGCTGCCAGCGACACCAGCTGCTGGGAACTTGAACTTGCTTTTGACTGTAGTTCACTGGGTTAAAGTGAGTTTTGCAGCATTTGCACCCTGCATCTCTTTTGTTAGGCATACATGAAAATGACCTGAACAGGGGAGAGTAGGCAGTTAACAAACAGGGGGAAGTGTAGGTTGCCCACGCAAGGACTAGCTTTGAATTGATTTAGTTGTAAAAGATTCCTAGCACCATTTTGCACAATCTTACTTTTGTGTTTCTTTTAAGGCACTAATATAAATCATTGATACTTGCCTTAGAAAAAATGAAATCATTCTCATGAAAACAAAGCATGTCTGATTTTTTTTTAGAAAGTTTTAGGGAAGGAATCCTTAACATTTGTGATAGAATGTTTAAAACTCTGAGTTTTTCTTAAGTTAAAGTGCAGGTTTGCTAAATCATATAAACTAGAGGGAGTTGAATGTAGTATTGCGTACAACTAGTAGCTGAGATATTTAAATCAAAGAATATAGTTCTAGAACAAGTCATGCAGATGTATTTATAGTCACTTTGCAATAAGTGGGTGTGTAAGCTTCTCTCTAACAAGGTTTCACTAGGCCTGAGTGATTTTCTTTATTCTATCACACCACACATGCACACACAGAGTATATATGTTAAAGTTCATAAAATGCAAGTTATCTTGTTTTTTCCACTTAACTTTTCACAGAAGTGCTGCTTACTGAATTTCCAGATGTAAAATATCATCAAAGTCTGGAAGTACATGGATCCTTAAAATCTGAGTTTCCAACTCAAGGGAATTAAAGGCTGGAATCTGAGAGCAAAAAGTTCAGGGAAGGGACACTGCATCTGAACCGCCCAGCCCAGCAGCGCCTGCCGATTAGGTATAGAGGTCTGTGCTGTTCAGTACAAAGGTTATCCTCTGGAGCAAACGTATTATCAGTGAGTCATTTCCTTGCCTTTGTAAGCTTTCCTGAATATTTTCTTGTTTATTTTAGCTATCTATGGAAGACCCTAAAGTCTCTTGTTGTTGGGTCCCCACTGATACTTAGTTTGTAAAATCATTATATTGCATACTTTGTTATCTCAGATGTTACATCCTGATTGCTTATTCCTTTGTGTATTTTGCTTTGGAATATTTGCCTAGCTTTATTTTTAGAACTGTTAACAATTTCATAATCTATCTTTTGGGCACTCTGTGACCAATATGAAAATGAAATTGATTTTCCAGGGGATAGCGTATTAAAAGTCTCTTAATTTCTTAAGCATTCAAGATAGAACTTGAAGAGGCTTCCTTAAAATTTCTTACACACAAAATAAATTTTTTTTTCTTAAACCACACCCATAGTATCTCCTATGTGCCACTTTTCCAAATCATTCTGGTCCAAATCTTAAGCCAATAAGAGAATGGAAAGGCAAGGGGAAACAAGAAGTAGATCTCTCAAATGCTGATTATACTGTATTTTAATTTGTTAAGTACCTTCCTTCTGTGATAGAGAATGTTACAGACCACTGGTGTTCAATAATGATATCATCTATGTAATTTAGAAATTTCGAATTGACACATTAAAAAAATAAAAACACAGGTGTAGTAAATTTTAATAATATATTTTCCTAATCCAATGTATCTAAAATATTATCATTTTAATGTATAAACAATATAAAAATTTGTACTGCTTCAGTTGCTCATTTTAAATTAAAAAGCTCAGTTCCTCAGTTGCATAAGACACATTTCAAGTGCTCAATAGCCACATGTGTGTAATATTGGACAATCTAGCTATAGACAATTGTGAGGCTATTTAGCAGCCAAATAATTGCTCAAAAGTGGTATCCTTGAAAGATTTGTTGTCAGTAAACGAGTGAATTGAAGGATATGGTGATTGAGAGAGAGAGAGAGAGAGAGAGAGAGAAATTAGACCTGGAATGAGTTACCTGAGGGTACTAGAATGGTATTTTGAGGTGTTAAGTGGATAGAGCAAATTTGAGAGATGTTACAGAGGAATCATTGGTATGCACTGGTGACTGATTGGTAATGGGGGAAGGAAAAAAAGTTCAAGAGTAGTAGCCAGCCTCCCAACAGCCCTCAATGATCCTTACCTCTTACTACTCACATGCCTGTGTAATCAGTCCCCTTCCACCAAGGGTGGTCTGCGTGATCAGTAGAATAAGGCAGTAGCGATGGTTTGTCCTTTCCAAGGTTAGGTTATAAAAAATACTATACTGGCTTCTGTCTCGGAGGTTCTGTCTCTTGGATCACTTCGCCTAGATGAAGGCAGCTGCTACATTGTGAGCAGCACTATGGAGAGGCCCATGTGGCAGAAAACTGAAGCCTGACAGCAAGCCCGTGAGTGAGACTTTGGAAGTGGGCCCGCCTCCCCTGTCTGAGCATTCAGATGACTGCAGCTCCAGCCAACACCTTGATTACAACCTCAGGAAAGTCTGTGTCAGAACCACCCAGCTAAGCATCTCCCTGACCTCCCTGATTCCTGAGCCTCAGAATCTGTGAGAGGTAGTAAATGTTTTCAGATGCTAAATTTGGGGGTAATTGGCAACAGCAATCAATAATGGCTACATCAACTAATAATAAAATGATAATCCAATTTAAATACGGGCAAAAGAATTGAACAGCCACTTGACAAAAAAAGATAATAGTACATGAAAAAGTACTCCATATCATTAGGCATCAGGGATATTCAAATTAAAATACACACCAACAGGCTAAAATTAAGAAGACCAACAACACAAAATGTTGAGGTTGTTGAGCATCCAAATTTCTTTTTCAAAAAATTGAGATATAACATACATACATACCATACACTTCATCCACTTATACAATTAATACTTTTAGGATAATGCAACCATCATCATAATACATTTCAGAATACATTTATTACTCCAGAAGGAGCCCTATACCCTTTAGCTGTCACCCTCCAATTATCCCACCACTCCTCTCAAATGCTAGGTTGCCATTAGTCTACTTTCTGTATCTACACATGTGCCTATTCTAAACACTCATGTTAGTGGAGTAATACATGTGGTCTTTTGTGCCTGGCTTCTTTCACGTAATGTAGTGTTTTTAAGGCTCATTCATTTCCAGCATGAATCAGTATTTCATTTCTTTTTATTGACAAATAGTATTTCATTGTATGAAATATCCCTTAAAAATTCCATCATTTGATAAACATTTAGGTTATTTCTGCTTATAGGCTATTATAAATAATACTGCTATAAACATTTGTGTGGATTACGTTTTCATTTTCTCCTGGGTATAGACATTCAGGAGACGAATTGCTAGGTTGTGTTGTAGCTTTATGTTTAACCACTTCATGGATTGCCAGACATTTTCTGAAATGGTTACACCATCTGACACTCCCGCCAGCACTGTATGAGGAATCCAATTTCTATATCTTCACCAACACTTATTGTCTGTCTTTTTAATTGTAGCCATCCTATTGGGCGTGATTACCTTATGGTTTTGATTTGCACTTCCCTGATGGCTAGTCATGTGGCCCATCATTTCATAAGGTTATGAATCTTTCAATACATTGTATATCTTCTTAGAGAATGGTCTATTCAGATCTGTTGTTCATTTTTTATTCTTTAAAAAAAAATTCTTGGGAACTATGAAGTCCTCCTAAGCATGGCTTGCTCTTGCAGATTATTTCTGAATGTGTACAAAATGGAATCAAATTGGAGAATCTCCTAAGAATCTGAAGAGGTGCAACATTAAAAGCTACAATTATCCAGTAATAAGTGTTGCAGGCTTCAGTTGCCAACCATTTTCTGTTCCCAAGAGTGAGCAGGATGGGAACATCCTCCCCATGATTGTTTTCATTTCTGTTTTCTCAGCATCTGGGTCTGCAGGGTTTAGCACCTTGAGGAATTGGGATGTTTTTACCCGCAGACCTGTGTGAGTATTGGCTTTAGACCACCTGATGTGGTAGTGCAGCTAGTTTTTCGGAATGTATGGATCAGGTTGATGGTGCTGTCTCGAGCACTGGCACTGGTGTGGTGAGGGAACAACATGAAGTCTGTTGCCCACAGCAGCACTGGTATCTTACAGCTCCAGAGGAGGTTCCTGTGACTAAAGAGGACCTCAGGGACACTGTGACTGGCTCTGTGTCCTTCTTTGGACTCCTGTTCCAAATGACCACATTGTCACCATCCTTAAACACTGTGATGAAGACTACTGTGACTCTGTTCTCTTTAGACTCAACATACATGGTCTCATTATTTCTATAGGGACTAACTGCTCTGTCCTCTCCTTCCTTGTCCCCTTCTTAGAAATGGAAGTATTTTTCAAAGACAGAGTCAAAGTAATTTCATTTCAACATGCCACCCTGATGCACAATGGAATTCCTGGGTGCAGGCAGATTTTTTAGGTGGTATAGCAGAGACATTCTATCCTGATTCTGGATTTACCAAGAAAGTCCCATACACTCTCTTTAATAACTCATCAGCACCATTTGCCTGAAGTTCCTGGCCATCACTTTTGTTTTTCGCCATTAGGATTTGAAATATCATAGAGGACCCCATCAAAATCTTCAAATGTTATTTCTATTGCTTCTGGTTTGTTTCCAGTGGCCACACTCTTGAACTTGAGCGTGATCATCTCCTCCATGATGCAGTTGTTCACCTCCAGCAACCCACCTGCTGAGCTGCCATTACAGCTGCCTCACCAACCCCGTTCTTCATTTTTTAATTGGGGCAATTTGTCTGTTTTATGATTGAATTGTAATAGTTCTTTACTTAGTTTTGATACAAACTCCTTATCAAATATATCATATGCAAAAATATTTTCCATTCTGTGGGTTGTCTGCAACTAGAAATCTTAATTCAAAGTGATACAAACATTTTTTAAAAAGGTCCTGGGTTACATTATTTGCCCAGGGCTGCTAAACTAAGCAGGAGGCCTTGTGTGACGCAGGTTGCACACGCACGAAGTTAGGCGGACGGGGAAGAATTGGATCTTGAGGCAAGCTCTTTCCAGTAGAACATGCTGGATCAGATGACTAGTTTGTTTATTATGTACACAGAATGAGAGATGCTGGCAGTGTCAGATGGTGATGTCAAACAGTGCTGTCCCATAACTGTTCAAAAACTGAATTGCAAATAAAAACAGTGAATTGTCCTTCAAATCCCAGTTAGTGACATTTTCTATAAAGTTCTTAACTAGAATATCCACAGTATTCTGTGAAATTCTTATTTCTAAAATCATCTTCATAACATTTTTAATTTCCCCACCTTGAAATGAGTCAGAGATTTAAGGACTTACTAAACTTGTTAATATATCCCTTGAAAGCTGCATTGTGGTCTATCTCACAGCTCATTTGATCGCTGATATTTATCATATCTTGGCATCTTAAGTCAGAGCCTTGAATTTAACATTCTGTCACAGTAATTACCTGAGAGAGAATAATTTATCATTATGCAAGCCTTTTCTTCCCACCAGACCATAGGTTAGGGCTGTCTCAATCATCACATTCAGGTTCTCGCTCTAGCACTGCTCTGTTCATCCCAGAGGGGCTTTTCCCGTCACTTGCCCTTCTACCCCTTTTCAATAGCAGATAGAGATACAGATGGTATCTTATTGTGGAATCTAAAGTTAAAAAAGACAGGGTCATTTACTCTTTGTTGCTTCTGGTATTTCTAGCCCCTCACAGTTCCTAACATAAGTTATAAAAACTAAGTGGAACTGATGTGCCGATCAGCTGTTCCTGCTGTGATGCCTGTTCCCTGTTCTCTGTTGAGTGTGTATTTGGGAATTATATTTGACCTAGGTTAGAAAAGTAATTTTTGATTTAAGACTTGGCAGTTTCTTCTTAAATGTCAAGGAGCTAAGACTAATCCCTTGAAGTTGCTTCCCTCTTTCTCAAATTCCTCACTGAATTGTTCCTTTCTGATGAATGAGTCATTATTTTAGTGGTGATGAAATGTTTGCTGCCGGACATCTGGATGTATCTGGATGCAGAGAGACCTTTTTCTGAATCAATTTAATAGTGGATCCTACTGGATGAGTTAAATCTTGTTTTCATTTAAAAGTAAGCTACTTTCTGAATAATTACACTTCACGGATAGAGTAACTTTTAGTTTAGTTGGTGAAGACCTATACTGTATCAGCTTTTAATGAGACCACGTTTGTCTGTTATTGAAGAGGGGTGGATCAAACTGGAAATATCCCAATCCTAACGTGAAAGGAGTTCTTCCGTGTTGGATTAGGAATAAACTACATCGATGACCTCCTATTACTGGTTTATCTGTTTGAGTCCTGAAAGACAAGAATATTAAATTTACATTTTTAATTTAAAAAGGTTAAAATTCCATAAGACTTTGTCATGTCAATTTCCTTTAGAAAAATTAAGCACGCCAAGTCTAGGTAGACTACTTGGGCTCTTTCAGACAAACCTCCTGGAAGAGAATCTCTTTTCTCCCCACTAGCACATGTCAGCTCTCAGCCTGCAGCTCCAGCCCTGCCTACCCCCGTGCCGGCCCCGCCCCGTGCCGGCCCCGCCCCGTGCCGGCCCCGCCCCGTGCCGGCCCCGCCCCGTGCCGGCCCCGCCCCGTGCCGGCCCCGCCCCGTGCCGGCCCCGCCCCGTGCCGGCCCCGCCCCGTGCCGGCCCCGCCCCGTGCCGGCCCCGCCCCGTCCCGCTGCCAACCTTGGCCCAGCTCCAGCCTCCTACCCCATTCCCTCTGCCTCCCACACCGCGTCTCCTGCTCCCAACCCTTTCAAGCAATTTCTCTCGCCCCGCCCCTCGGCGCCATAGCGTAAAATCTCTTTGGGCCGCTCTGGTCCTTTGGAGGACTTGTCATCTGTTTCCGGCGGCGCCCAGCTGCGGCGCTGGGCGGTTCTGACGTGAGGCGTCGGGAACCATCTGGGTGCGCAGTCGCGGCTGGTTTGGTTCTCGAGTGCTCGGTGATTAGGCAGCTGGAGATGTCGGGCCTCTTTGCGAGGTGAGTGAGTGAACGAGAGAGAGTTCCGGAGCAGGCCCGTCGGCTGCGCTCGCGGAGATGAAAAAGTGTCGGGACTGGGGACTGCCTGGCTTTGAAGCTTCGAGTCGCCCTTGGGGACACAACATTCAGACTGGAGTCCTGTCCCGGTCGCAGCGCCCCCGGCCCCACTTCGTGTCACCCTTCCTCCTTCTGGCATCTTCTTTGAAGCATCTCCTGTTTCTGCCTCTCTGGATCTCACTCATCCTTGACCCCACAGGGTTTTCTTTCCTTTCTAACTCCAGTCTCTTCGCTTTCTTAACAGTTGAGTGTAGTTTGTGCGAGCACATAGGGTTTCAACCTGGAGGAATTCCATGCCCTGTTTTTTGCAGCTAGCAAACGCACGTGCCTTGCTAGTGATTGCAGCTGTGCTCTAGGTGTGACTTTATAGTTCGGCTCTGTCGGATGGTTCCAAGCGTTAACACAGGTGCCTGGAAGTTCCAGGTCAGTGTGGCGGGCACAGAAAGTGGGTTGGTGGAGTCCGTGTGCAAACCTTGTGTGTAATTTTTGGGGGTCCTGCTTCGTGCAGCCTGCGCTAGCTGAGGACATCTGGGAGCCGTCATTTTAGGAAGTTAGGCTGCACCCCGAGTCTTGAAGCCTACTGTCTGTCCCCGTGCAATACCATCCATCGTATGTCCTCAACAACTGAAATTCCCGGGTTTTTCAGCCTTTGAGGGAGGGAGATATCTGGGAATGTTTCTTTGACTTAAGAGAAATGGCTGTTGCTTTATAACACTGTATCCACAGACCTGATTCTCAATAAACATTTGAAGAGAAATCGAAGAATTGCTTTCCTTTAAAAATACCTTGAAATTAGTGGTGCCAGTGCCTCTAAGAAGCTCAGAGAGAGAGACTTGGTTGATACTAAGAAAATCGGTACATGCCATTGCTGCTGATTTTTTGAATTTGTAGGCAAATGCCAAATTATTTAAGAAATAAATTGGGAAGTCACGTTATTAACAAAGTTAACTGACTTGGGAAATAATTTGTCAGTCCCAGAGTTAATAATTTGTTAAAAGCCACCCCACATTTCAAGGCGCAGACTTGATTAGATGAGTTCTGGAGTAGGTTTGGGGCTGTAGCCCTGGAGTGGATATTATCCTAGCAAAGCAGACAGGGGATCCCAAGGTCACTCAGACTACAGCAGTCTAGCCCACAAATGCATTAAGAAATAGGGCATCACAGGGAGTGTTACTGAGAAAAAGGAAGGCCTCTGTCCTGTGGTTGACGTTGTTGGGTAATCCCTCTTGAGCTCCAGCCTGCTTCTATTCTCCAGCTGGGTCTTGATTTCCTCCTACCACTCTCCACTACTTACCTAGAAGTAGTGTCATTTCAGCCCTTGGACATTTTTTTTGTTGTTCCTGTTTCCAAATAAAGCACCACTCTCTGAAGATAACTCTCAAATTTGTATATTCTGAGCTTGATTTATCCTGAGATCTAGTGCTACTGAGAAACACCTATTTGCTTCATTTTGCATTCAAATGTTGGGTTGGCCAAAAACTGTTGAGTTTTTCCTGTAAACTAAAAAGACATATTTCATTTTCACCAATAACTTGTGGATTTGATATTTTGAGTATGTCGGCTATTTCCCACTATTGTCATCCAGTGGGTAGAGATCAGGGGTGCTGCTAAACATCTTCCAATGCGTAAGACAGCCCCACAGCATTGAATTATTTGGCCAAAATCTTAATAGTATCATGAAACTTTATGAACCACTTTTGACATGTTTGATCAGTCACAGTACCTTCTCCATACACTGCACAAAAAATTTTTTGTGTTTCAGTTGTGTTTTTACCTTTCTTGAAATAATAAAGCATAATATGCCAAAAATACTGCTTATTTCCTTCCATTTTCAATATTAAAATGGCTGCACAAAAATTCACCAATTTTGATAAGTTTTTTAAAGGCACTCTGATATGACAGCTATCACAATACAGTGTAACAAAATTGTTTCTAATGAAGTTAAAGACAACTAAGCACTATTAGAATCACCGTACAGAAAAAACTAAATGAATGAATTTTGACCAACACATTATAAATTTGCACAAAAGCGCAACCTTTATTCAGCATCTGTACTTTCAACTTCTTGGCATGATCATTCTAGATTCCTGAAGTTATCTGAGGTCTCCCATGTTCCGGATCCTCATCTCTAACTGCTAATTAGAATTTGAGCAATCCTCAAATATATCACTAGTCAATTTTTTCCAGAAATTTGATTGGTGGACTTACCTCTCCCATTTTGCATCTGCACATGACTGCCTTGTTAATCTTGGCTAAAGTTTTCTTTGGCGCCTGTCATTCCACCTCTCAGAAGCCCTTAGATAAGGTGCACTCCTTCCTTCGGAATTAACAAAAAAAATTCCCAGCCTAGGTTTCAAGATTTGGCCCAGTATTCTTCATGAATTCAGCAATACTTTCTGTTATGTCCTTATTCCTGGGAGGCACTGTTCTAACTGGTATTAGTAATAATTTTAGGACTGTATAAATGTAACTACTCCTTAACTGTTAAGGAGTTGAAATTACATTCGGCCTTTTGAAGGCTACCACAAGGCTGATGTGGACCCAGTGAAAATGAGTTTGACACCCCTGTATTATACTGTAGCCAACCTGGACTACTTGATGTTCTTATTGTTTCTTATGTAAGACCCTTGAAGTTTGAAAATATTTAAACAAAAGTAATACTTAGTAACACTTATCAACTCTGATAAGTGTCTTAAAGGAAAAGTACAATTATGAGAGAGCCAGAGTTAGGAAGGAAGACGGTTCAGGGCACTTCAAAGAGGTTCATCTTCACGTTGTTAATAGTATTCATTGCTTTCTCCATCTTCTCTTTTGCTCACCTACATGTTTTGATTCTTGCTTCTTGAGCTGCCTGTTTCTTTTACTTCTATGTAGTTGTTTTGGAAGGCTCAGTATTGGATTCTCTGCCATGTGTTTTCTATGCTGGGAGTCACCCACATGCAGAGGCTAAGGAGGAAGCACTGAGTGTTGCTGGCTGGATGGAAGCCCCATTCTGTCTAAAGGAGGCAGCTTCTCAATTCCAGGCATTGTGGCCATGCCAAAATATGGACCTGGGGTTTCCATAACTACTGATTTTTCTGGGAGGCTGGAAAACTGCATTTTTTAGGTGAAATATTTTTTATTTTTAAATGTTTGTATTCTAGTTTTAAAACACTGCTGACCAAACAAAACACATTTATAGACCCAGGCTGACTCCAGGCCACTAGCTTTGGACTGCAGCCTGTTTCTCAGTGATTCCTCATTGAGCTGCCTCAGGGATGTTGAATGTGCCTGCCTAATCTGTTTTCAGTTATAACCTTTTTTATATTCCCTGACTTGAAATCTGGGAGTCGTTTTTGGCATAATTCTTTTTTTATTGAGTTTTTACTTCATAATTACTTTTAATAAAATCATTCATTTCTGTCACCACCACTGCTATGCTTCATCAGTTCATACTTGAATTATTTTGCTTTGTACTTGATTTTTTTGCTCTAGTCACATTTCACATTTTGTTTAATACCTTGCGTACTTCTGCTGCATAAGTTTCAGTTAGTGGGGGGGAGGGCTCTGCCTGCAGAGCCACCCCCTCCCCTGATCTGCCACAGATGAGAATAAGACTACCAAAACATGATCTGCTTGGGGAGGAAAGATGGCTGATCTCTCAGAGGAGAAGGGTTCATTTTGCACAGGAATACAGGTAAAGCTCATCAATCATTGTCAGGCAGTAAGGGGTTCTTGCCAGAGCTGCACCAATGTCTGTCATTGTTTCAGGCTTAAGTCAGGCAGGGAAAGTAAGGCAGTCAAGAGATTAGGAGACTTCTTGCAGACAGAATGAGGACTCAGAATATGTCAAAGCCAAGGGGCGAGGGTCCATCACCCACTTTTTCTGTAGCCCCCCAAGTCCTTCCCTGGGGGCCCCTTTGTGACCATGCCTGTCTTAGGTCGTTCCTCCCTTGAGGAATCTTACCTGTCGATGGCTAACTGGTCATCTGCTTGGGGCCAAGCAGGGTGAAGTAAAGGGGGCAGAGGCAGTGCCCCTGCCAGGGAGATAAGCTTTGTCTCCCTAGTGGCTTAGGGTCCCAAGGTCTCTCACTCAGCCTTAGGCATGGGGGGTTACAGCTTCTGAAACCAGGCAGGGCAGTTCCCCAAAATTTAGCTTCTTAAACAGTTTCATGAAAAGTTGTTTAATTTTGTAAGCCTGTGTGTGTTTTATTGGATAATTGTAAAAATCTCCTACGATAAGTTTCTTATCCTTCCAAGACAGCTGTTTTTAATTTTAGCATGTATCAGAATCACCTGAAGGGTGTGTTAAACAGATTTCTGGGCTTCACCTCACAGTTTCTGATTCAGTAGGTCTGGGTGGGGCCAACAGTTTGCATTTCTCACAGGTTTTCAGGGGATATTGATGGTACTGGTCAAGAAACCACACTTTTGAGTACTGCTCCAAGCAGCCAATTTGCATAGAACCTGAAGGAAATAAATCTGATCAAGTGAACTAGTAAACTAGTAGTAATCTAACAATACAGCGATATTTTATTTTTTATCCTCACCCAAGCACATTTTTTTTTATTACATTTAGAAAGCAAGGAAGGGAGAGACACATCAATTGGTTGCCTCCTGTATGTGCCCAGGCTGGGCATCATACACACCCGGACTGGGGAAGGAATCTGCATCGCAGGCAGGAATGTGCCTGCACCAGGAATCTAACTTGCAACCCATTGGTCATGGAATGATGCTCTAACCACTGAACCACCTTAGCCAGGGCTCTAGTAATATTTTTAAAACTCATCTATACACAAACATTACATAGCCAATAAAATATTTATTTAAAAATACTTAAATAATATGAAAGATGGAAAAATAGTCATGACAGAAGTTACAAAAAGAAAGTAGGCTACAAAACAATAAGTACAGTACACTTTTGAATTTGTTGTTTTAAAAGTGTTTCTTAGGCTAGGAATACAGATGTGCTTGGCAAAAGAGATCAGTACTAACAAGTTAGAATGGTGGAGAGCAGGGGAGGCTGGGACGGGGCATCCTCGAGGCAACACTGAGTGTTGAAATTGTCTGTATCTAGAAGATGGTTACAGGACTGTATACATATGTAAGAGTTCACTGAGATACAGACCTCAAAATAGCACATTTAAGAACTTCATAATTAAATAAGAAAGTAAGAAGAACATAGGAGAGGGTAGTGACTAGAGGGGTATGAGGAGGGCTTCTGGGATGCCGGTGCTATCCTGATTTTTGATCCAGGTGCCAGTAAAATGAGTATGTCCGGTTTGTGAAAACTCATCAAATTGTATCTTTATGTTTTTGGCCTTTTTAAAAAAGTTCCCACAAAGACATCACTCTTACTATTGAGGAACTCGAGTACAGTGAGAGAGATCCATATGAAAATACTATAGTTAGAATATACTGGCATGCATGCTAAACAGAAATGAAATTTAAGGTGTATGGGGAGATGTCAAAGCTGGAATCAGTAGCAGCAGCTTAGTAAGCACTGTGCACATGTATAAGTACATAGACTATTTGATAAAACTGAAAACTTGCCCATTTATTGATTTTTCAAGGATACTTTGAGATTATTCGAGGGGCAGTAGTGTAGATGAGGTATTCAAAAAAAGGGGTAGTATGACCATTGTTACCACTTGTAACCACCTCTTAGGTGATTGAATTTATAAAATTATTTGTAATCTACCCTGACTGGTGTGGCTCAGTGGGTTGGGCATCATTCCACAAACTGAAAGGTCACCAGTTCGATTCCCAGTCAGGGCACATGCCTGGATTACAGGCCAGGTCCTTGGTTGGGGTGTGTGTGAGAGGCAGCTGATCAATTCCTTTCTTGCACATCGATGTTTTTTCTCTCCCTCTCTTTCTCCCTCCTTCTCCTTTCTTTAAAAATAGATACAATATTTAATAAAAAAATTTGTAATCCAACTTACTTTACAAAATTTATATTACTTTCTTTTTACATTATATTTTAATTAATCAATACCTCGTAAAAAGGGGGGCAGGGAAATCACTAATTGGTTTAAGTCAGTCATGCCTCTCATTCCCGGATTAGCATATTTCGAATACACTTTGCTTGCCTCAAGTGAATATTCTAGTCCACGGACTCTGCAATTTGTATGCACATTTGAAGCACCTGGAGACTCTTGTGAACATGCCAAGGCACAGGTGACATCCAAGACCAATTAAATCATAAGCTCTGGAGGTGGGACACAGGCAATAGGTATTTTGTTTGACACTCCCCCAAATGATCCCCAAATGATTCCAAAGCATAGACAAGTTGTCATTAAAATCAGTACTTTATAAAAATTAAACTGAAGTGATAGATTCTACCTTACTTAGGGATGTTTTCTTTCTTTTTTCTTATTAATACAGTATTTATTTGTGTTCCCACTGTCAAACTGTGAACCTACCACTTTCTCCAGGCTGCCTGGGGAGTTACAGGAAAAGGAACAAACAAGATACGGCAGAAAGAACTATGGGAGGTGGAGATGCCTCCTTCACATGGCAAAGAGGATGAGAAAGGCCACTATCAGGCAAAGAGCCCCATGGCCTCTAAGAGGTCAAAGCCCTGAATGGCGAAGGAAAAGAGCTGTTGCTTGAGAAGGGGCCTTGCCATAACCGATGATGACGCTTCCAAATAGTTCCCACTGCTGCTCCACAGCCTGCCATTCCTACTGTGGCAGCTCCAACCTCGCTGAGCTTGGCTGCTGTGTCAATGTCCCTTGAAATGGCACTGATTTGGAAGCTGTGGCTAGAAATAAGTGAGGCTGGAGGACACGGGGCTGCCAAGCTCTGAGGCTCTTATCTGTCAGTGTCTCTGGCCATTTTAGCGCCACTGCAGACAGTGACCAGCTCCGCAGCTGAGGTGCTCCTGACCAAGGAGGGAGTGGAGCCAGACTTGGCACTGGTGTACATTTTCAGGGGATGAGGGGTGGGCTGTGGTGGAAGAGCTGCTCCCAGTGCAGAGAAGACAGAGTTAGGGATGCTTCCAAATAAGGTTTTCACATTTAAAATCTGAACTATACTTACCCTGTAGCACCATTTCTACAGCTTTTTTCAACATAACTCAATTTTATTTTTGGGGAAGTTTTAAGTATCAAAAAAATGTAAGTGCTAAGTTTTTTTTTTTCTTTCATTTTTTAAATCGTTCAAGTACAGTTGTCTCCATTTTCCCTCCATCAGTCCCTACCACCCTAGCCATCTCCACTTCCCACCCTTGGTCCTACCCCTTTTTGGTTTTGTCCATGTGTCCTTTTTCTTTAAACCAGAATAACTCTGAATACCTTAATGAGGCCAGTGCCAAAATACCAGTTCAAGGTTAAAGACTGTGCTGCCAGATTGGTCATTTCAAGCAATTTAGAGAGTAAATAGCAAGAAAAACAGGTTTAGCTTCAGGTCCCAGTTTTATTTGTGAGACAGAATTTTATTTCACTTGAAAATTAATAAAAACCTACCAAATACAAGTACAACACACAGAGCACGGCATTCATAGGTCACAAAAATCTCTGGATCAAAACAGAAAACAAACCGAACTACAACTGGCCCTGGCCGGGTAGCTTGGTTGGAGCATTGCTCCCAAATGCAAAGGTTGCAGGTTCGATCTGGTCAGGGCAGATACAAGAAGCAACCAGTGAGTATATAAATAAGTGTGATGACAAATTGATGTTTTTCTCTCTCTCTCTCTCAAATCAATAAAAAACTAAGTTCCTTGTCAGATTTTACATAGTCATATTGCTTCTATTTGATCTTATTCAGCATACTCATATTCGAATATTGAGTCCCCAAGTAATTCTGAATTTATGGCCTTCTCTTTCCTTCCTATTGGCTCCAAAACTGCCATCTGGTAGAGATGAAGAGGAAACAGCCCAGATGTCATCACTTAATCTGGGTATCTCCAAAACCTTGGAGTTCATGCCTATAGTACAAAGGAGAAAATGCCTTAAGAGATATGCTGCTGGATCACAGGCCATACAGTATCTGATACTCCCCACCTCATTCCACTTAAGAGAGGCTATTGATACCCTTTGGGGATCTGTAAGTTGAGATCGACAGTGTCCTCTAGAATCACTGGAGCAAGGTCTGTTTTCTACACTTATTATCAAAAATAGTGAGTGATGCCTTACTTCTTGGCCTCTAGTTGTGTGACCCAATTTCTTTTGTTTGGGAAGATAACCTGGGACTTGTCACAGGGGGTCTACTTTCTGTTCACCCTGTGGTTGGTGCTGGCTAAATGGGTTCCCTGAAATCACCACAGTCAAAGCTTTGAGGTAGGGACCAATGAGCTGTAAGTTAGTGTCTTGCCTTATGGCTTTGGCAAAGTTCAAAAAGACAGGGTCATTTACTCTTTGTTCCTTCTGGTACTTCTAGCCCCTCACAGTTCCTAACATAAGTTATAAAAACTAAGCAGAACTGATGTGCCGATCAGCTGCTCCTGCCTGTGATGCCTGTTCCCTGTTCTCTGTTGAGTGTGTATTTGGGAATTATATTTGACCTAGGTTAGAAAAGTAATTTTTGATTTAAGACTTGGCAGTTTCTTCTTAAATGTCAAGGAGCTAAGACTAATCCCTTGAAGTTGCTTCCCTCTTTCTCAAATTCCTCACTGAATTGTTCCTTTCTGGTGAATGAGTCATTATTTTAGTGGTGATGAAATGTTTGCTGCCGGACATCTGGATGTATCTGGATGCAGAGAGACCTTTTTCTGAATCAATTTAATAGTGGATCCTACTGGATGAGTTAAATCTTGTTTTCACTTAAAAGCCACTTTCTCTACTATTACAGAATAGATTCACTGTCCTACATAAACCTTTTTCTTTTTCTAATTTTTCATTCTAATACTTTTTAGAAGAGGCTAAAGCAAAAGGGAATAAGAGTGTTTTATATATTGAAACACGACTAATCACATTACTTTGTTCATTATATTCTACATTTGTTTCAGGTTTAATTCCTTCAAAAGGATTAATATCACACTACATCATTTGGTAAGTTTGTATTTTGTTTTGCTGGCATTATTAGATTATGATGTATAACTTAAATGTCATTGTTTGGGAAGTAGAGAAATACTGGCAGGTGTCATTGACCTTGGCATATCATGGCTCCCAATTTTATAGTGTCTGGACTTGACAAATATAATTTGCAGGGGGTGGCATAGGGTTTTGGATAAGAGCATGGATGGTCAAATTTGAATTGGAATGCCTACTTAACCTTGGGCAGATTACTTGTCCTTTCTCACCCTCCTTTTTGACTTATATAAAATGGGGATAATTATATCCGTCTTAGAGTGCTTATGAATAATAAAGGTACTTCATTTAAAAATCTAGCCTAATTCTTAGCATATAATAATTTTATACATGTTAACTACTATTGTACTAACAGTTCCCTTCTAGAGCTGAGATGTCTTTATCACATTGCAAGGAAAATAATTTTTATTCATATTTATCTCTCTCTGCATAGACTGAATGTTTGTGTCACCCCCAAATTCATGTTAAAACCTATCCCCATTGTGATGGTAATTGGAAGTAGGGGCCTATGGGAGGTGGACAGGTCAAGAGGGTGGAGCTGTCATGAATGGTATCAGTGTCCTTGCAAAGAGACTCTAGGGAGCTTCCCATCTCTACTGCCTTGTGAAGGAGGACACAGTGAGAAGGTGCCTGTCTATTAACCAGGAAATGAGACTTCAGGAGACACTGAATATGCAGATGCCTTTATCTTGGACTTCTCAGCCTTTAGAACTGTGAGACATAAATGTTTTGTTGTGCGAGCCACCCAGTCTATGGCATTTTTGATATAGCAGCCTGAATAGTCTAAGGTGCCTTTATAGAGCCTGAAAAGTACCTCAAATATAAAAACAAGTTACTCTGACGTAGTTCTTACTGTATGCCAGGTGCTATTCTAAGTACTTGATATGTATTAACTCAGTTGATTCTATCTGCAATTCTGAAACCTCAGAACCAAAAGTTTGTGGTTGTTGCTTTTAGTGACAAAATATGACTTGGAGCTATTTTTGTTTTTATCCTAACTAGTGCAAATGTATATGGTTTGGTGCAGAAGTGTTTGATTAGAGTATACTGACTCAGACTCATCTTGGGATGTCTCATATAGTACCTAATATGTACTTTGTTACCTTTTCAAAATCTAGAGAATTTTCTAAATTCTGAAACACATCTGGAATTAAGGGTTTTTGATTAAGAGATTATGGCCTTATTCCTATTTAGTGGATTAGACATGGAGGAGGGACAGAGAGGCTAAGTAATATGCCCTAATGTCACACAGCTAAAAAATAGGAGGTGAAATTTAAATCCAGGAAATCTGGCTCCATAGACTAAACCTACTTCACTCTATAGCCTCTGGCAGTGTTTCTCAGTTAAGTCTAAGTGCTGATGGGTTAATGAAGGTTGAGGGCTGAATGGTTGGAGGTCCCATTGTTGGATTTTACCTGTGCTTTAAAGGCAGAGAGACTGTATCCCAAGCAGTCCATCTGGGACCCTTCTAATAATACTGCCAGTAAAGAGAAGAATGATGGAAATAATGCCACTGGTGGCAGTACTGTAGACAGTTAGCAGAAGTGGAGAGGATAGGAGAGGCAGATTTGTTGGAGAGACATTTTTGGTAAATTTGGTTTTTAACAAGTTGAGTTTTGGGTGCCATGTATTATAGTTAACTCCTGTGATAAGAAAATCCTGTGTAGTAGGCATTCATTTGGAAATAAGGGCCTGGGCCACTGGAGCAGTAAAGATACAGGTGCAGGTTTGATTCGGCTACTTAGAGGTAATAATTGTAGATGGAAAATAGATATCCTCACAAAAGGTGAGAGAATAGAGCATAGCTAAGGATGATTTGAGGGATCCTAAACTATTGATACGTGGAGGAATTTACCCAGATTGAAATTATTCAAATGATGCTTTGAGTAACTAGCATTAATTAAATGTTTTTTGATGCTAAGAATTGTGGTTGTATTATGCTTTGAGTCATATTTGTGTTATAATAATTTAAATGGCATTCTTCAGGGTTGGCTGGAAATTGATAAAAAATCTGAGGAATGGGAAGGATGTGAAACTGGATAAAGAGGAATGTCAGCAAAGGGTATCAAAAGAATCATGTTCTGCTAATGGTAGAATACGTCCCTGGGCATGTCTTTGAATTGCAACCCTGTTCAATGGCAGTGGATGGCATTTACAGTGAAAGGTGAATGCTTAGTTAAGATGGGGACTTGGGTATCCACAGTGTGAAGGTTGTCCTAGGCCATTGTTACAGTGAAACTGCATCAGTAGAATAATAGATTATTTATTAAATGAACTAAACATTTTTGAGACACCTGCTATCTATTAGGCACTGGACTTTCCTCAAAGGAAAGGGTCATTTCTCAGAATGTTTATGAAGGCTGTAAAGTGTTTTCCAAAAATGTAGTCTGCAAAATAAGTCCCAAGAGATAGTTCATGAAAACACACACACACACACACACACACACACACATGCACACACCCTCTTTAATCAAGTAAGAAATTTGCTGCTTATTGTATCTTGAAAATTTACATTGTATATTTGCATTTCAAAGATGGAAAGTCTTATAGAAGTGAAACTTGCTTATGTTGTTTTAAATTTTTTCCCAAACTGATTTAACCAGGGACCATTTTCTCCTTCCACATAGCAGAAATAAACATCCCTTTTGCACTCTTTGGAAAATGCTGCTGTGGATTTTCCAAGAGTAGTTTCATGTTCCAGCAGAGCAGATATTCCAAGTCATGTGTGTCTCATGGGTTTTATTTGGGCGGACTTCACACATTCAGTTTAGCACAGAGCTGTGTGTATTTGGTGTTCAGACATGTTAGCAAGTGTCCTTCACATTTGTCCTTTGAATAGATGGAATTGATGGGTCACCCAGTCATTGAAGGACTGCAAAAGACTTTTGTAGTGGGTTAAAATGGGTGGGATTACCGTATTTGCCATGTATAATGCGCACTCATGTTTTTATGTGCATTATACATGCGATTATTATACCCATGGTGTGTAGTCATTATTCCTGTGTATAACGTGCATCTTTATTTTTCCCTCAAAAAATTTGGCAAAAAAAAGTGCACATTCTACACGACCAAATATGGTATATAGTTTGAAGAAGATGACTGGGAGAGTCAGTTTAGGACGCATAGTGGTTAGAGCATGGACTTTGAAATGAAATAAATGAAGTTTGAATCCTAGTCCTGTCCCAAAGCTGTGACTCCAGGCAAGTAATCTAACTTCTCCAGGCCTGAGTTTCCATATCTTGGACAGGAACTCTCAGTACTTGACTCATGGGATTGTTTTGAGGATTAAGTGAAAAGCTTTTCAACTGCTTAACATAGTGCCCATGGAAACTTTAATTGGTAAGTTAAAGTAAAGAACAGTTTTTTCTGGGCAAGATGGAGGCGTAGGTAAATATACTTTGCCTCCTTGCACAACCGAAAGAAGGACAACAACAAATTTAAAAACAAAAAACAACCAAAACTCCCAGAAAATCAAACTGTATGGAAGTCTGACAACCAAGGAGTTAAAGAAACATTCATCCAGACCAGTAGGAGGGGCAGAGACAGGCAGCCAGGGAGGAGAGGACTCACGGTGAAGAAGTGGCTGGCAGACCTGCACCAGTGAGGTGGCTGATGGCAGACTGGGCAAGGCTGTGGCTGGTGGACTGGGTGGTCCCACGTTTGGCTGCAGATAAACCAGAAGGAAAAACTGGAGAGCAAGACAGACCACACAACCCAGGGTTCCAGCATGGGGAAATAAAGCTTTAAAACCTCTGACTGAAAACCCGTGTGGGGATTGCAGTAGTGGGAGAAATTCCCAGCTTCACAGGAGAGTTTGTTAGACTCACAGAGTCCCAGAACATACACAAACCCACCCACCTGGGAATCAGCACCAGAAGGATCCAATTTGCTTGTGGGTACCAGAGGAAGTGAGTGAAAGCCAGCTGAGAGTCAGGTAAGCAGCACTGTTCCCTCTCGAACCCCTCCCCCACATATAGTGCCACAATGCAGCCATGTGGGTTGCCCCGCCCTGGTGAAAACCTAAGGTTCCACCCCTTACTATGTAACAGGAAAGGAGATAGTTACCTACAAAGGAGCTCCCATAAGACTATCAGCTGATTTCTCAAAAGAAACCTTGCTGGCAAGAAAGGGCTGGAAAAAGTATTTGAAGTCATGAAAGGCAAGGACCTACATCCAAGATTACTCTATCCAGCAAAACTATCAATTAGAATGGAAGGGCAGATCCAGTGCTTCCCAGATAAAGTGCATCCCAAATAAGATAAAGCTAAAGGAGTTCATCCTCACCAAGCCCTTATTATATGAAATGTTAAAGGGACTTATCTAAGAAAAAGAAGCTAAAAACTATGAACAGTAAAATGACAAAAAAAATCACAATATCAACAACTGAACCTGAAAAAACAAAAACAAACTAAACAAGCAACTAGAGCAGGAACAGAACCAGAGAAACAGAGATCACATGGAGGGTTATCAGTGGGGTGGGGGAGGGTGGAGAATGGGAGGAAAGGTACAGGAAATAAGAAGCGTAATTTATAGGTACAGAATAGACAGGGGGAGGTTAAGACTAGTATGGGAATTGGAGAAGCCAAAGACCTTATATATACGACCCATGGACCTGAACTGAGGTGGGGGAATGCGGGTGCAGGGTGGAGGAGAATAAAGGGGGCAAAAATGGGACAACTGTAATAGCATAATCAATAAAATATATTTAAAACCAGTTTTTCGTAATTGCTTAAGAAAGTATTCAAAAATACAAATCAACTGTGATCCTCTTGTCTTCTCGGGATGTATAATAAAGATTTAAGAAAGTCTTAATTTTTCCCATTAAATCTTTCTGGCTCTGGGCTAGAAACATTTCTTCTTTTCTTTCTCTGTTCTCCTTACTCCTTCTGTCCCTCCATCCCCCACACACTTTGGGTTGTATGAGAAGTTAATTTCTGACTCTAGTCTCTGTAGTCTTTACTAATATGATAAATTTTCTTCATAAGAAACATTTCTAGCTTTTAGTTAAAAGTTTGTGATGTTTTCTGAAAAGAGATTTAATTTTTTGTAGAATTAACTAATGCACTTAAATGACACACATAGTGGAGATTTCCATTTTTTCCCTTTTGACCTTTGCATGAATGATTTTGATTAATGAACCAGTAGTTTGGAGGTTTGTAGAAGGACATGAGTTTTAGAAGTAGGAACAAATCTGTTCATTCATTGATATACATCATTCTAGTGGCATTAACAGTAGAAGATCCTGTAATAACCTTTACTCAAAGTCTGACCCTCTGTAAACATCCTGCAAAAAATGCTTGGCGTAAGTGCTTGAAGATCTGTGCTTAAAGATATTTGTGCATCATTGTAATAATAAGTGGAAATTATGAGTAGGGGACTGATAAATTGATATGTACAAATATATAGCTGTGAAGAATAAATATGTATCATGTGGCAAAATCCATACTGGGAAATTTTACAGATTATGTGGCCTGTTTTTTTTTTTTTTTTCTTTTCCAACAAGTTATAAGGAAAACAAAGTGATGGAGGGAGCACCTATAGATTAAAAGACTTGAAAGATATTCCAATTTTAAAAAATGGACAGATTGTTTATGGATGCATATTGTGCATTTATTATAAAAATCAGGACAGTTATTGCTTTTGTAGGGAGGGAGATGGCTGTAATTGGAATGGGGCAGGTGGAGGGCTTTTGGGCTAGCTGGACAGCTTTGAGTCTGGGGTTTGATTTTACCCCAGTTACAAGCTAATAGTTAGCCTGTTACTATTTCATGCATGCTGACAGAGGACATGAAACTCTTGAGTTTGAGACAAAGGACTTTGCTATTAGTGGCACAATGAGCAGCATTGAACATCATGTTTGTATTGCCTCGCCATGCTCCCCAAGTCCCAGGAGGTGACATAGAAGGCCCAGATGGATGCCTGTATATGCAGTGGGCTGTTTTACAGGACAGTAATACTGAATTTGAGGAACCTTCCTGTTCACAGCAAGCTGTAAGCAAGCCTACTCTGTGTCCCAGAGCCAGGCCTTACCTCTTTCTCAGTTGCTTGAACAAATACAACCCTGAAAAGTGACCCAAGCAAAGAGTGGTTCATGGCATGCCCAGCAATGAAGTGCAGGGAACCTCAGGGCACGTGACAGATGGCATCTTCCACCAAGTTGGATATGGGCTCATTGCAGATTTAATCAGTTAAGATGAGGTCATACTGGAATAAGGATTACTGGGGTAATTCAATATGACTGTTGTCCTTATAAAAAGGGGAAATTTGGAGACAAGGTACTAGAAGATGTGCTGGTGCTCCTCTCGGGGTTTCCCTATCCCAGCCATGGAATCAGCCATTTCTCCAAGGAGTCCTGGTTTTCTTTATATGAGAATGGTGTTTGGAAATCAAGATCTAAGCTCTAGGAGTGTTCTTAGCTACTGGGGTGTCATGACTTTCTCTTGGGCGATAGAACTAAGGTAATGTATGTATAGTGGCATACATACACACTGTATCCTAATCCATGTGTATATACATGTCTATAATTATTTATGTATTCTGTGTGTGAGTATGTGTATAAACATGAGTTCATACCGATGTCTCTGACTTTAATTCAGTACCACAAGGCAGGGTTCATTTTAGCCATCCCTACTTGCAAATCTGTACGTGTCCTACTGACAGTGGTTCTCACTGTTTATTGAATTCCAGTATGCATGCAAAGCAGTTTCAAAATTGTTAACCACCCACCATGAGAAACAAATTTACCAACTAGAGCACAATGCTGATGTATAGTTCATTTTGTATTTATCCTTACAGTTTCCCATCAAATCACTATTAGGTTGGCTATACTGCCAGGACCACTGCAATCACTTCAGTGACATTATGTCATACATGTGTAGTTCAGTTAAGATTCATTTGTCACAGTCTCCCTCTGGGACAGAGTTTGGGCTTGCTTACAGCTTGCTATGAACAGGCAGGTTCCTCAAATTCACTATTACTGTCCTATAATACAGCCCACTGCACATGCAGGCATTCATCTGGGCCTTCTATGTCACCCCTGCAGGCTTCCCTTGCCTCCCTCACTTCCCTGCATATTTAGCCTTTTGTTCTGGATGGAACAGGAAGGGGAAGGATTTAGCTGTATCTGTTTTTTCCCTTCCCGACCCAGCGCTGTGCAGGGGAGCTTTCTCCAGTCTTTCCTGGGGAAGCCTGATTGGATTCCAGAGGAAAAGACAGCCAGATTGAGAACTCTTCCTGACTGTGACCCCCAGGAACTTCATACTATCACATTTGCCCACACTTGGCCTCCCGCAAGTAATCAAAAATTCTACTTAACTTTACTAAAGGCTTCTGCCTGAGATGTTCAAATATTCTGGTCCTTTGTCTCTCTGAAGGCACCTCTCTTCAGACTTTATGAGGCCTGTTAGCCCCTGTGACAGTTTTCTGATTGAGCTCACCAAAAGTCATTAATTTGTAGTCTGTTCAGCTCCCTGCCTCCTTGCTGTAAAATCAGAAGGAGAATCTTTTCTACTCTCAACATTTCGGAGCTGAAACCAAATAATAGAGTTTTAAAAGATTGCTTCTGGCACTGGGTGATAATTTATGTTAAATTGTTCAATTAAAACAGTCATGAAACTTTTTTTTTTGGCTGACAAATGAGACTTGGTTCAAATAATGCTTTAAAAATTGTGTTGTCAGCCATGACTGATATAGCTCAGTGGTTGAGTGTCATCCTGCAAAGGGAATGGTTGCCAGGTCGATTCCAGGCGGGACACATGCCTGGATGTGTGGGGGCGTGCAAGAGGTAACCAATTGATGTTTCTCTCTCACGCTGATCTCCCTTCCCTTCCCTTTTTCTAAAAATAAATAAATAAAATCTTTTAAAATATGTGTTTTCAGGCTGTTTTTCCTAGGCTATAGTAGTAGTTTATGCTCTTGCAGTTTGTCTGTTTCCTCATACTCTGGATATCAGAGGATATCAAACTTCTTGATACTTGTGAATTTGTTTAAAAATATGTCTTAAGCCCTGGCTGGTATGGCTCAGTAGTTGAGTGCCACCCTGCGAATCAAGGGGTTGCCGGTTCAGTTCCCGGTCTAGGGCACATGCCTGGGTTATGGGCCGGGTCCCTGGAAGGGGGCATAAGAGGCAACCACACATTGGTATTTCTCTCCCTCACTTTCTCTATCCCTTTTCCTCTCTAAAATATAAATAAATAAAATCTTAAAAAAATATATATCTTAAAATGGTTATAGTTTTAATTTGAAAAGATGCAATTTTTTTTTGTTGTTTAATAGCCTTTCTTGTAGCCTCTTTAAGTGAATATAAATTATTACTTTTTCTGGTAATTAATGTTAATAAAATTAACTCCAACATTACATATACAACATGATTTTATAAAGGAGGACTTAAACATTGTGTAAAGATACTGCTTAATGCTGTCAAAATATGGACTTTAAGGTTTTATTAGATTTTTGTTAATAAGAATGCGTTCTCCAGTTAAAAATTTCCAGTTTAAGGTGACTTTCAGTTTTATATTGTATGTTGTTCCCATGTGAAATTTAAAGTATTATCCTTAAAGGAATGTATTAAGTAGGTTGTGCCATTAGCCCTGATAGCTATATATAGCAGCGACCTGGGAAATGGGTGTGTAGTTTAAAACATGTTACTTCCAGGTATTGTATTAGTACTATAGTACATGAGCAGTGAGACCTGATGGTTAAGTTATGGTGTGTGAGGCCCTTGTGTAAGCATAGTAGGCAAGTTCTTCACAACTATGTGACATGTAAGTCTGTCATTTTACAATCTGGCTTCACACTACTTGTTCTTCTTACTTACCCATCACTCATTTCTTCAACCAGCCTTTAATCTGCTTAGGTTTAACATCTTAATATTTTCAAATATTCATTGCTATATTTTTGCGTGTACTATTCTCTAGGATACTCACCCTCATTTTTCTTGATATACATGAAGGCTGAGTTCAAGTATCATCCTTTTTTCCCCCAAGTTGTTGGTAACTACTGTAGTCTGAATTATTTGCTCTCTATTCATTTTTACTTTCTAAGTGCCTAATATATTGCTTGGTGTACAATAATAAATTAGAAGATTTAAGGTTTTATAGTTCAGGTTGACTTAGTTCAGTTAGAAATAAAAATTAAAAGATTTAAGTGGTATGTAGAGTTTGTTTTGGAATCTAAATAACTTCAGAAATCTTTGTCAAGTGTACTTAGCTATCCATTTGATTAGCTACCATTAACATTGTGCGAAAGATGTGTATTTTATGTATGTGTTTTGGTGTTGGCTTGTGACAAAAACTTGATGAATTTTAATGTTATATGTTTACACAGAGAATGTGTAACCACACAGATGCAGAACAAGAAGTACTATTGGAAAGAAAAGGTTGTGCAGGAGTGATAACACTGAACAGACCAAAGAATCTAAATGCATTGAATCTTAATATGATCCGACAAATTTATCCACAGATAAAGGTTTGTAATTTTCCTAAAGCAATTATATGGGTTATTTTAAATGTATATCTTAATAGTACATTTCTGACATTGTCTCCTATAAAACGATTGGACTGTCTGGGATCAGCTCCCAAGGCCCATCGATTCTTGAATCTTCACTCCTTTCCCTGTGTTGGTTAGCCTGAAGCACCCCTAGTGAAAGAGTTCATTGTCTCCTGAGACAGCCTCTTCAGCTTTTACATGGCTCTAAGTTTTTTCTGGTGTTCTGCCACTCCTTCTTTCTCTGACCTTTTAACCACTGATGCTGGTTCTGTCCATTGGGGTATAAATGTACAAATCTAATCTGCTTCCACATGACAGCTTATTTTATTTGAAGACAACTGTTTTTTAACTCTGTGGTCAGCCTTTATTAGAGAAGGCCATAAGCTTTTCTATGTGAACTGCAGGTGCAGTGGACTACTTGTGTATAAAACTTGGGTTTCTATTTATTAACTGTGTAGATTGGGAGTGCCAGTCACTGTGTGTCTGTCTTTCCTCAGCTGTGCAGTAGGGATGATAATATATCATAGGATGGTGAAGATGAAGTAAAATGGTATATACAGTCAGCCACAGAGATGTTACACAAAATCTAGTTCTCTCCTAGTCACCTATTTCTTGGTTGTTCATTTGGTGAGTCTCTCTCCCATTTTGCTGTGTCTGTCTGGAATACCTCATATGTCTTTAAAAGTGATACAGAGACATAAACCAGGTGTTCCAGATTAGAGTTGGACCAGAGTGGAAGAAAGGAGAAACTTCCATGTTAGAATGCCAGATTTCTACTAGTGTAGTCCAGTATTGCATTAATCTTTTGCACTTTTTAAAAATTTTATTGATTTGCTCAGTGGATTGAGCGCGAGCTGTGAACCAGGCTTCGCAGGTTCGATTCCCAGTCAGGGCACATGCCTAGGTTGCAGGCCATGTACCCCAGCAACCACACATTGATGTTTCTCTCTCTCTCTCTCCCTCTTCCTTCCCTCTCTAAAAATAAATAAATAAAGTCTTAAAAAAAATTTTATTGATTTGAGAGGGGAAGGGACAGAGACAGGTAGACAGGCACATTGATTTGTTGTTCAACTTATTTATGCATTTGTTAGTTGCTGCTAGTATGTGCTCTGACAGGATCAAACCCACAACCTTGGCATATCAGAACAGCGCTCTTGCCAACTGAGCTACTTGGGTAGGGCATGTATGAACCTTTTGGACAACCACAACTGTCCAGCAACATTTTTTCCTTGTGCATTTATATTTTTAGTCTCAAATGTAGATTATAGAGTGCTTGTTAGCATTTCTGTCTCTAGTTAACTAATTTTTTATTGGTCCATTGTTCTAGTATTTAGAATTGACATTGGCTCTTTATTCTTTTATCCTACTTAATTATTAGCTGTCCTTACCAACCACACATTACTTTAAGATTTGATCTATGTTACTATTACTTAAAATTTTTTAATAAATAGGAAAGAGCCCTATGTTACCTCAGTAGAAAAAGTTTATTCCTCTGTTTGTCAACAATCTTTGGTTTGATTTGTTCACCAGGTTTCTAAGCTTATGTAATATGTACTATGATTAAGCCCATATTTTTTTTTTAACCTTGGTCTAAAAGTTGTCATGGCGAAGATTTTAGATGCCATCATTAAATGTGGATCATAAAATACAGTCATCTAGCAACTTTATTGGAATAGCCTCTAATTTATGTCAGGAAAGAAAATGAAGTTGGGATTCATTCTTCTGGATATGTGTTATAAAGCTATGCTTTATGTATATGGGTATATACATAAGGTGGGGCAGAACTAGCCTATCCTTATACTATATCTGTCTATTCACACAGAGATGTATACATGTGTAGCTGTGCAAGTGGGTATTTGTTTAATGAGTTGTGTAGTCATAATATGTTTATACCATCTTCTTTTCAGAAGTGGGAACAAGATCCTGAAACTTTCCTGATCATTATAAAGGGAGCTGGTGGAAAGGCTTTTTGTGCTGGGGGTGATATCATAGGTAAAAACTGTTTTCCTCTCACCCAAATGTTTTTCCCCCCTCATTAGAACAAAGTATTAACATATTTTTGTAGTACTTCATAGTTTGTGTTACTTTGTTTGTTTTGTTATATTCTTGTATAGTTAACTTAGAAAAAGAAAAAAATTAAAGACTTACCTTTTGTAGTTTATATTAGAAAAATAGGAAGAGTGAATTAAAAAAAAAACCTGCACAAATCAGACTCATAGATACAGAGAACATTTTGATGGTTGCCAGATGGGAGGAGGATTAGGGGAATGGGTGAAAAGGTGAGGGGATTAAGACATACACATTGGTAGTAACAAAACAATCATGGGGCTGTAAAGGACAGCGTAGGGACTGTAGTCAGTAATATTCTAATAACTTTGTGAGATGTCAGATGGGTGCAAGGTTTATCAGGATGATCACTTAGTAAGTTAAACAGTGTTTAATCACTGAGGTGTACAACTGAAACTACTATAATATTGTATGTCAACTGTAATTGGAAAATAAAAAATGATTAAAAAAATAAAATAATACTATACTATGCTCTTCAGATATCTTGTCTCTTTCCCTGAGTCATCCCATACAAAATGTCCAGTTATGGTATGTGAGTCCACTTTCTATTTTAGAATAGCAGATATTAAGCAGTTCAGTGTGTCACGTAATCTGACAACCTGGCCAGGCGGAGTGACTTGCCACTCTCCAGCATCACATGCTCTCACATATTTCCATGCCTTTGCCTGTACTTTCCCACTGTTCATGATTCTAAAGGCAGAATGAACTTAATTATAGTGTTTTCCTATATATTTTTAACATATTATGTTTGTTTAAATAAATATGATATAAATAAGATTAATTCTCCTTATCTTTCTAATTGTTTAGGTCAATCTCTTTTACACTTTTAACTATTAAAGATAGAAGAGATGAAATGCTTGCTCTCAGGACCAACATCATGTACTTACTGTTATCACAACTGGTTATCAATATTTTATATATACTAAAAACTGTTTTTACATTTTGTATTTTGTTTCTGATGGAGTTGGTAGGGTCCAAGGATGGTTTTCCCTTGTATTTTTATTTTGTATATCTGTGTTTTGTATTGTGTTAAGACACTCATGTTTGGGTTGATCTAGTTACTAAATTTATAAGTTTTTGTAAAGCATTACATTTGGAATAGGAAGAAACAAGACTGATTCAGGACATAATTTCAAATATCTTATTAAATTGAAAGAAAAAATTAAGTCTTAAAGCTATAGTTTAAAATTTTTTGATAGCTTAGATTGATTTGTTAACTGAATTGCTTTTGACATTTATTTGCCCACAAAATGAATATTTTTAAAACATTATTTTTCAGCCTGGAATTAACCTTTCCTTTGGAGCTGAGCTTATGATCTTTGTCAATTTAAAGATGGGCAGAGCCTTAGGTATTGATTTTAGCTTCTTCTGACTGTGAGCTATTTTTGCAAAAAGGCCTAACTTCATATTGATGTTTGGAAATACAGTCACAAATTCTAGAATTATTCTAGTTTACATGAAATAAAGCAGTGGACTTCCACTCTAGGAAATTTAGTTTCTTTAAAGATCATAGTTTAAGATGATAAGTGGACACTAAAAAAAATTTTAAATGATATTATGAACATCATTTAATTTTACTTTATACGGAAACAATTGATTAGAATAAGATTAGTAGGAAATTTAAGAAGATTTTTTAGGTAAAAGAGTTTCAACTACAATACAATTTATACTCCTTTCTTTTTAGAATTGGGAAGTAGTGATGCGGACAGCATAAAAGACAATAAAGGAGAGGGTTTTTTTGAGGGAGGGGCATATATCAGGGAGAGCTTCAGAATGACTAAAGATGATAAATCTTTCTTTTAAAAACCAGGAAAAGAAGTCAACATTTGGGACATTTTAAAGGAAGTTAATCTGAAACTATAGTCAACAATTTTTACGTAACTCTTTCTCATAAAAGAAGAAACATGCATATATTATACATTTAATTTGTATTTGAATAGATAATTCTCTTACTGCTAAAAGATAGGAAAAGGCATATGCGCTTGTAGTGTGCATATGGAAGAGAATGGTCTGATAGTATATTAACATTGACTGCAGTAAGAGTGCAGTAGATGTGAACTTTCAATTGCAGTAGGTAATTGCAATAGAAATGGAACCATTTGATAGCATTTCTAATTCAGATATTTACTGAGCCAGGCAGTAAGTAAGTAGTATACTGTAGCAACATTTTTGAGAAGATATATTTCCTTTATGTTATTATACCTCTCTAGCCTCACCTTTTACCATTCTTCTTGATTTTACTCCTTGCCTATGCGCCTG
The DNA here is from genome assembly GCA_004024845.1 of Tonatia bakeri. Lineage (NCBI taxonomy): Eukaryota > Metazoa > Chordata > Mammalia > Chiroptera > Phyllostomidae > Tonatia > Tonatia bakeri. The sequence continues at coordinate 516,220 of PVIA01000187.1, forward strand.
TGTAGGTACTCCTTTCTCTACTCAAATCTTTGCCTCCATCATTTTCTAGGAAATATCTATCTATCGTTCAAATTTGGCTCAGACTATGTCTTCTGGGAAGATTTCTTTTTTAAAAAGGTTTTTTTTAAATTAATTGATTTGTATTTAAAAGGAACTGACTCTTGACAAAGAGTCACTGAAAACCTGAACATGTAGAAAAGTACAGTTAATACTGAAACACTACTAAAGTAATCTAGAACATATAGTTTATCTGATACAATATCTCTTAGATGCTGTCATTGATACAAAACCTGGCTTTTTTACATTTTTTAAACACACAGTGGTATAATTAACAATGTTCAGTCACTCTGTACTTTCCTAAAACACAAAACAGTTAAAATTCCAAGAAGATACATGCAGTTAGGCTCTGCTAAGCGACTGGCCACAGAACTAGAACATTTGATAGGTGGCAATTTCAGTAGGATTCCTGACGTTTCCAAACTCATCGTGAACTCTCATTTTAGGCTTTGTATTGTGCTTTTCCACTTTCACTAATAACATAAATATGATTCAGATCCCTGAAGTATTCATTATAGTCAAGGGCATATTCTACAATAAACTTGTCTGGAATTTCAAATTCAACAAAGCTTGGTCTGTACCCAACACTTTGGGGGTCCTTTTTACCAACAAGTTTGAGATCTTGGACATCTTTGGATTATGCTGCTTGACCAAGGAAAGCAAAGTTTGCATCGTTTTGCCAGTGTCTGTTATACCTTGAACAGTCAAGCCATTCTTTCTAGTTAAAGTTGAGAAATCATCTCCACCAATTACTTTTGTGTCCCCTGGTGATTGGTCATTACAGTAGCTCTCCAGTCTGATAAAATCTACAGTCATAGGAATGGATCTATCAGTATTTCTGTTTAGTGCTTTGATGTAATCCAGTAGATTAGCAAAGAATTTACAGCCCCACCTTGAGCACTCAGAGGGCTACAATGTGATGGCCTCCCATCTCCTTCATCACATATTGGGCAAGCCGTTTGGTCCTGTCTGCAATCAGTCCATGAGGAATAAATACCGTTTCCAAATTCATAGCATAATGATTAGGTATACAGAATAAATTTAGGTCATAACCTGGTTCATCATCACTAATCAGTGCTAGGGCTGCAAGTTGTTTGGGAAGACTTCTTTTAATTAACTTCTGTGCGCATTTCCACAGCACCCAGCCTTACAGTGAGGATAGCACTAAGACTGTCTTTTAATAATCTTCTTTCTCATTAGTCTGAACTTCAAGGCAGCCATTTTATATTGTTATCTTGTTTTCTACAGCATCTAAAACAGGGCATGACACTTAGTAGATGCTCAGTAAATGTGTCATGGTGAAATGAATGTGACAAATGTTTAACTACATGGAATACATATATTTCTCTGTGTATGTATACTTTGTATTAAGATGTATTATCAAAGAAAATGTATATCCAGCAAATGTTTATTCAGGTGCTACAGAAAACAGTTAAAAGAAAATGCATTTTGTAGCAATATATAACTTCTAATTTAAGTGTAACAACTTGTAAGAAGTTCTTAAGAATTTTTGCTTTGAAGTTTTGACATTGGACTGTGAATCTGGGGCTAATTATAATATATGTGTGGCATGGGCAACTTCAAGACATTAACAGATCATTCTAGAGTTTCTCCAGGTACTGAGTATTATAATATTTTAAATTTATTTGTTTGACTATAATTGACTGGAAAACTTTTTTAAAAAAAATCGTAATCCTTCTTTCTTTTTTTTTCTTTTTGCTAACAATTTCAGAAATTGTAAAGGGAAACCAGAAGATAACTCAGAATTTCTTCAGAGAAGAATATATACTAAACAATGCAGTTGGTATGTGTGCTCTGTTGAGAGTTTTGAAAATGGAATCAAGAAAAGCAGCCACAGTATGAATTATTAAAAATGCAATCAATAGACACTCTTATTTAATATTTTATATAGTATGTTTCAGGTATAAATAAATTTGACTAGGCTATTCTGGTTGCTTATTCCAAAACAGTTCACACTTTAATATTATTAATATTAGTAGGCTATATTTATGAACTATTTGTCACTTAGTCAATATGAAAATGTGATTCTGATCCTGTGGCTGGCTTTCTTGGGGGGGGGGGCGGGGAACGTGGGTCCCAGTTTTCTCTGTAAAATGAAATACCATTTTCTAATACTTTCAGAATTTTGGGATGAAAATTTCTTTATAGTTGATGTTCCAGATTTGATTGGAAGTGAAACAGTAGTTTTACCAAGTATGTGTTTCAAATGTTAAATTACAAGACATAATGCAATAAATACTGTGTACCCACCAGCACAGAATGAACAGATATCAGTATTTTATTTTTACTTGAAGTTTTATAATTTATATAAAAGAAATTCTACAAGTTTTAAAATTATAGTTGAGCTTATCTTGTTGCTTTCCTCAGTGCCATTTCTTTCTCTCCCCACAAACTACCATTATCCCTCCCCAGAAGCAACTGTTGTCATTAATTTATAGTTTATTCTGTTATACCATAGTCTGTATTTTTACTACATATTTATGAACAAAAATAGTATTACTTTGTTTTTGAAATTTACATAAATACTATCTTACTGTATATATCATGTCTTAAATTTTTAATAACATGGAATTTATCTGTTCTTTAGTATTCAGTATTATGCACATATCCCACATCATTTATTCTGAGATAATGGATAATTAGATTTCAAATTTTTTACCAGTACAGATTGTTGTATCTTTAGATATGCCCTCTTCATGCCCATGTGCAAAAGCTTCTCTAGAAAATAATGGAAGCAGAATCAATGTATCTTAGAGTTCATACATCTTCAGTTTGTTTCCAGACTATTCACTAAACTCCAAGACATTATTTTCTACACATCCTTTTAATTTTTTTTTGTGGTTAAACTTGCATGTTTAATATTTTATTGTGCCTTTAATTTGTATTTCACTGAACAATGGCTAGATGGAACGTTAATTAACATTTAGATTTTATTTTTAGTTTTATTCCTTATTCATCTTTCTTTTGGATTTTTTGTCTTTCTGACTTTGTAGGTCTTTAAGTATTCTGGATTCTTCACTTTTATAGATTATACCTACTATAAGTTCATTTCTCTGAGTCTGTTGCTTTAAGTTACCTTTTAGTATATATGAGTTTTTACCAACATTTAATGGAATGACCTGTACCCATTTTTTTCCTTTGTGATTTCTGCTTTTTGCATTTAAAAAAAGCACTTAATACTGAAGTTAAGATGTTCTCTCATATTTTCTTTTAATAGTTTGACTATTTTGCTTCTTTATACTGCAAGTCTTTAATGTACTTGAAGTTATTTTTGCACATGATATCTAACTTTTATATTCCAGCTAGAAAGCCAGATGTTTCAATATCTTTTATTAAAAAGCATATCCCTTGCCCTGGCTGGTGTGGCTCAGTGGATTGAGCACTGGCCTGCAAACCAAAGGGTTACTGGTTCGATTCCCAGTCAGGGCACATGCCTTGGTTGTGGGCCAGGTCCCCAGTGAAGGGCAGGTGAGAGGCAACCACACATAGATGTTTCTCTCCCTCTCTTTCTCCTACCCTTCCCCTCTGTCTCAATATAAATAAATAAAATCTTTAAAAAAAAAAAAAAAGCATATCCCTTCCTCACTAATTTTAATGATGCTTTGTTGGGAACTGCCCTGCTTGGTTTCAGAAGCTGTAACCCCCCATGGGTAAGGCTGAGTGAGAGACCTTGGGACCATAAGCCACTGAGGAGACAAAGCTTATCTCCCTGGCAGGGCTACTGCCTCCACCCCCTTTATGTCACCTGGCCCTGAGCAGATGACCAGTGAGCCAATGATAGGTAAGATTCCTCAAGGGAGGAACGACCTAAGATAGGCACAGTCATGAAGGGGCCACCAGGGAAGGACTTGGGGGGCTATAGAAAAAGCGGGTGATGGATCCTTGTCCCTTGGCTTTGACATAGCCTGAGTCCTCATTCTGTCTGCAAGAAGTCTCCTAATCTCTTGGCTGCCTTACTTTCCCTGCCTGACTTAAGCCTGAAACACTGACAGAGGGTGGTGCAGTCCTGTGCTGGAAAGGGCAGGTTCCCTGGGGCAATCAGGACTAAGAAAGAATGCATAAAATCCTGTGAAACCTGCTTTGCTAAGAATGCCCTCAATTTTCTGATAGGGGTCCAAGCATGAAATGAGTTTGTTTCCCAAAGTTTTATAGCCCTTTAGCTAACTTCCTGTGCAAACTGAACCCAATAAAAGCCCATTGGGGAACAGGTTCCTGACCCTTCTCTTTTGAAAGATCGGCCACCTTTCCTCCCCAAGAAGATCATGTCTTGGGAGACTTATTCTCATCCATGGCAGTTGGGAGGGGTCTGTGAGCGGAGACCCCCACAATGTCTCTGCCATATATCAAGTTCTTATATGAGACCAGGTCTGTGTCTGGGCTGCTTATTCATTGATCTGTTTGTTTGTACTTTAGTTGAAACTACAGGGTCAAAGTCATTACAGCTTTAATATATGTCTCTATGCGCTAGGACAATTTGCCCTTGTTTTCTTTTAGAATTGTCTTGGTTGCTCTTGCACTTTAGAGCTTCCATATGAATTTTAGAATCATTTTGGCTGATTCCACGAAAGATTCTATTGAGATTTTGATTGAAATGATAATGATTTTTTAATTAATTTTGGGGAAATTAACATTCCTTATATCAAGCCTCCTCATCCATGAATGTGGCATATCTCTGCTTATTCATGTAGAAGACTTAAAATTATGAATTGTAACTCACATACTATAAAATCCAACATTTTAAGTGTAAAATTCAGTAATTCTTAGTAAACTTGTACAGCCATCACCATAAACCAGTTTTAGAACATTTTCATCGGTTGACTTTCATGTCCTTTCATAATGTTTTGTGATTTTCTCCATGAAGATCTTCCTTTTCAAAAGGGTTTTATTCTTAGTAACTTATTTTTTTTTGTTACTTAATTTAATGGTAATATTCCTATTACGTTTACTAATTGACTGTGTATGACATATAGAAATGCTTTTGATTTTAACATTTTGTCCTTAGATTCAGTAGTCCTGCTGAAATCTATTAATTCTAGTATTTCTGTAGATTTGGCTTTTTTCCCAGGCAGTTCTACCACCTGCACATATATTTTTTTAATCTTTCCAATTTTTATGTTTGTGATTTTTCTTGTGTTATTTTGACTAGGACTTCTTTTATAATGTTCAATAATTGTAGTGTTGTCTTATTTTTGATCTATATGTGAAAGCATTTAGAATTTCATTCTTTAGTGTAGTCTTTTAGTAGACACTTTTTACTAGGTTATGGGTGATACTTTGACTGCAGATCTGTTAGGAATGTTTTGTTTTGTTTGCTCAGACGCACTGGTGGAGGTGGTTGTCATCCAGTTCTTGAGCATCTACTTTCTCTGACTTTTCTCTCTTGTCCTGGCACGAACTTAATTTTTTTTAGTCATGTTTTACATATTGAATAGCTCTTCCTAACGTGAAACTTTGTGTGGGTGGCTCATGGCATAAATATGTGGCCCAAAATTTATTCCCAGATGAAAAATCAAATAAACCCATAATCTTTGGCTATAGCTTCTACTCAGCTATTGATTTGAGTTTCTTATTTATTTCTGGCATGTAAAGATTTCCTTTGTTTTGCTTTGAACTTGGATATACATTATTTTTTCTAGAATTTCTATGTCTTTGGAGAAGGAGTGGGAGAAAGAGGATGTTTCCCATTTTTGCTTGTGGCCTAATTGAATGGACATTTCTCATTTCTTTAAGTCTAAAATTGTATTTATCAAATTTACTTAGAATGTTTTCTTCATTCTATAAATGTGTACCAGTACTGTCCATTAGGACCTTCTGCAGTGATAAAATATTCTGTGTATGCTGTGCAATATGACATCCATTAGCCACATGTGGCTAATGAGCACTTGACAAGAGGCAAGTGTGATCAAGAAACTGAAGTTTAAATTTTATTTAATCATAAGTAATTAAATAAAAATAGCTAATTTTAGCTAGAGGCTTCTATTTTTGACAGTGTAGACTGTACTAAAAAGGAGATGGAAAAAACAGAGCTCTAAGTAGTTTGAAAAAAGAGTTTGGTAAAATGTTAGTGTACAGAGAGAAAGCCTTCAAGGTACTGTATTTTTCAGACTGTAAGACACATATTCCCTGCCCCCCAATTTGGGAGGGAAATGGGGATGCATTTTATACTCTGAATGTAGTTGACATGGCTCACTGTGGGGGGAGGTGGCGGTGGAGCGGGATCACAGGAGGCAGGAGCAGGGTCGTTGATGCATTTTCCTCCTAAATTTGGGGGCGTTGGGAGGGTGTGTCTTATAGTCCAAAAAATAAATATATTGCTGTACATTGTAATGACAGTTAAGTCAATAAGGAACTTGACAAATTCTGGCTTCATGTCTTACATCAATTCTGATAATTTATATCTGAAATATATGTATCTATACTCAATAGAGAAATTTTTTCCACCCTGGCCAGGTGGCTTAGTTGGTTAGAGCATCGTTCCCAGTACACCAAGGTTGCAGGTTTGCTCTTGGTCAAGGAATATACAAGAAACAACAAATGCATGTATAAAGTAAGTGAAACAACAAATCGACGTTTCACTCTCTCTCCCTCTCTTTCTAAAAAGTCAATCAATAAAAAAAATTTTTTTAATTAAAGAAAAATTTCTTTCCCTAGTTTCTAGGGAATTATAGTTCAAAATTGAAGGCTATGAATGTCCTTGTGAATATGAAGTTAGATTTGTGCTTTGGTAGCCTGTTTAGTAAATTGAAAATACTTATAGAAGTGCTAGATGGATCAAAACCACAGTTTTATATTTGTCTTTGGTAAGGAAGTAATATTGGCAACAAACTGTAACAGAAGCTCAGCTCTTTACATTTTTGTTATGTTGTGAGCAATTTCTTCTCTCAGTGGGAGTAAGAAGGAAAAGGAACAGAGTAAAAGTTTATAGAATTCTTGAGCTGGAAGAGACTTCTGAGGCCATATATTGTCATGTAATAGATAAGGAAACATATTATGTATATGCTCTGTACTTAATGTGACATGCATGTAACTTGTGTGTGTTTATACACACATGCAAATATGTATATTTATGCCTAGTGTCAGTATGTCTATTGAATATAGTTGAAGTGCTAGTTAATGACAAAGCTGAGACTACAGTGTGGGGTTTCTGTCTGACTTCCAGTCCATGCTTTTTCCTTTAGGCTACACTTCTCTTTGGACCCAGCTACTACTTCAGATATTTAGAAAACAAATTATGTTCTTTAAAATACAACTGTGAATATAAACATCAGTGGCTTACAGAGCAGTTAACTATATTTCTTACCAGTTGAATTAAACAGGGCTTTCATTTGTTTCATGGAATTGTTGTTAAATGACAATGAACAGATGATCAGGATTGTTTATGGACTGACATTTTAAAAAGAACATTTTACAAGCCATACATTTAGTCTACCTTGATATCTCTTGCAAAAATTTCCCTGGGATGCCCTGGCTGGTGTAGATCAGTGGATTGAGTGCAGGCTGCGAATCGAAGGGTTGCTGGTTTGATTCCCAGCCAGGGCACATGTGTGGGTTGCAGGGCAAGTCCCCAGTGGGGGCCACGTGAGAAGCAACCACACATTGATATTTCTCTCTCTTTCTCCCTCCTGCGCCCTCTCTCTAAAAATAAATAAATAGCCTTTAAAAAAATTTCCCTGGGAAAATACTCAGAGTTCATGTGACCTGTAATTTTTGAAGAACAAAAAAGAAGAATTATTAAACATTGCAAATAATTACAGCTCTGTTTCTTTTAGGTTCTTGCCAGAAACCATATGTCGCATTTATCCATGGGATTACAATGGGTGGGGTAAGTAGACTCTTTTATTCCAATCATTAATATGTGAGCCTTATTAGAAATGTGTTAAATAATTAAGTGTTTTATCAACTGTTGACTTTTCTGAAGTCATTTATCACCTTTATCAAGTGTTATGTACTGTACCTAGTAGTGTGTGCTATATTTTCATGCAACTGTAGGTTTGTTTATCCCATCACCACAGACATGAGTAATGTGTTGTGCTACAGTGTCACTGGATGACAGGAAATTTTCAGCTCCATTTTAACCTTATGGAACCGCTGTGGTATGTGCGGTCTGTCACTGACAGAAACATAGAGATGTGATCCATGACTATGTAATAGATTTTTTAAGTGTTTTTATTATAAAAGGATAGTGGATTTTGTCAAATGCTTTTTGTGTATCTATTGAAATTATTATATGATTTTTATTCTTCATTTTGTTAATGTAGTCACATTATCACATTGATTTCATATTTTTTGTTTTTTTATTTTTATATTTTTAACTGTTTTTATTGTTGTTCAAGTACAGTTTTCTACCTTTTCCTGCTACCCCTTCCCTCCACTCCAGCCCTCCCCACCTCCCTCCCTTGTTTCCACCCCAGCTTGTTATTATCCATGTGTCCTTTATAGCTGTTCCTGCAAACCCTTCACCCTTTTACCCTGTAATCCCCTCCCCTCTCCCCTCTCATCACTGTCAGCCTGTTCTCTATTTCAATGTCTTTGGTTATATTTTGCTTGCTTGTTTGTTTTGTTGATTAGGTTCCTGTTAAAGGTGAGATCATATGGTATTTGTCTTTCACCTTCTGGTTTATTTCACTTTGCATAATGCTCTCCAGTTCCATCCATGCTGTTGCAAAGGGTAGGAGCTCCCTCTTTCTTTCTGCTGCATAGAATTCCATTGTGTAGATGTACCATAGTTTTTTATCCATTCATTTACTGATGGGCACTGAGGTTACTTCCAGCACTTAACTATTGTAAATTATGTTGCTATGAACATTGGTGCACCCTAATTGGTATTTCAGGGTTCTTAGGATATAATCCTAGCAGTGGAATTGCTGGGTCAAAAGGCAGTTCCATTTTTAGTTTTTTGAGGAAATTCCATACTGTTTTCCATGATTTGCATATTTTGAATCATCCTGGCATCACAGAAATAAGTTCCACTTAATCATGGTGTATGGTACTTTTCATGTATTACTGAATATGGTTTGCTAATAATTTGTTGAGGATTTTCTCATCTGTGTTCATCAGGAACATTAGCCTGTAATTTTCTTTTCTTGTAGTGTGCATGACTGTTGGTAGACATTATTGTTGCTAAGCCTGGTTGTGTAGATCGAGGTGATCTGATTTCAGATACAGGAATATGTCATATATGAAGTGAGCTCTGTGATCCTTTGCAGGTTTAGGGCGGAAGCTGCCAGTCGTAAGTGTGATGAAACTAGATGGGAAGTGGATGTGCAGTGGTAAAGGGTGACCAGTCAGAGACTAAAGAAAGATACTGCAGTGCAATCACAAAATGAAAAGGCCTTTCAAAGTGAGAGGCAACAAGCATGTATCTGAGATTAAAAAAAGAATAAGAATAGCTATTCAGGAAGCATTGATTCAGATAGAAGCCCAAATAATGTTCTGATTAGGAAATGAAGGTAATGGTTATTTACGAGAAAGGGAAGGGGAACAATTACATCAGCAGAAGGAAGGCATTTCTATTGGTGCCCAAAACATAACACAGTGATGCTAATTCTAAGCAATTAAAAAAATTTTCAAACCTATAGTCATCAGTCTAGTGGTTGTAATATCTGCTCTCTTGTTACCTCTGCAAACACAATTTTGCTTTAGGTTCAATCCAAAGTTATTTTGCTGTTTTAATGTTCCAAAAATTTGAGGCATAAGAGGTGCAAGGCAGTTCCTCTGGCATGGCAGCTCCAGCTCCATTTTAAAGTGGCTCTATTATTATTTCTTTGACAAGAGGAAGAATAATCAGACAGAGGAGGATATGAAAAATAGTCTCCTTTAGGACTGAAATATTAGTAACAGAACAGGAACTGTGAAAAGAGGAATATAGAGGAAATTTCCCTTGGATTTCTAAGTGTATGGAGAATGTGTTTATACCCATTCATTTTTATGTGTTTACTGTTGAACTTTCTCCAACTGTGAATGGATGTCTTCTGTTTCTTGATAGGGATAGGTCTCCCTCTCTTCCATGGGATTCTCTCTACTTAGATTTCCTTCTGCTACGTCAGGGGAGAGTTAGAATTGCTTTTAGTTGCAGGATTTCTCATAGTAAAGTTTTGGAGTCATTTATTTTCACAGTGAACCTTTTTCATAGTAAGCATGATGTTATATTTTTCAAAATGCAGTGAATTATCTTTAACAGATGTTCTTGTGGTGTTCAACTCCATCTCACTCTGCTCTCTCTTATTAGGTAGAGTCCTTTACTCTTCATTTTCCTCTACTCTTTCCCCCTCTGACTTTTAGCCCAGGGATATTTAAATACAGAATTGGGGAGTGCTTCTATTTCCTTAATAGGAAATTGGCTTTATTGCCTGCTGCCACCCTCCAGCCCCTGCCTTCATTATAAGGCAGTGATTTTCAACCTTATTCATCTCATGTACACATAAACTGATTACTAAAAATCTATGGCACACCAAAAAACATCATTTTGACTTAAAAAATAGGCATAATTTTGACTTGTTCACATTGGGTGGCTATCATTGTGTTGGCTCTTGTAATTTTTTAATTTGACAATCTAAGCAAAAAGAGGTCAGTGCCCCTGACTAAATAGACAAGTAGTGCATGTTTTTTTTTTTTTAAGATTTTTTTTTAAGATTTTATTTATTTATTTTTAGAGAGGGAAGGGAGGGAGAAAGAGAGAGAGAGAGAAACATCAATGTGTGGCCGCTGGGGAACATGGCCTGCAACCCAGGCATGTGCCCTGACCGGGAACCGAACCTACGATGCCTGGTTCGCAGCCCGCGCTCAATCCACTGAGCCACACCAGCCAGGGCACAAGTAGTGCATGTTTTAAAAATTTTGTGGCACACCAGTTGATAATTGCTCTTATAAGGTATTGAATTCTGGGAAATAGAACTTTGACTTTCTAGGGTAATGGGTAGTCTTGGCAACTTTATGACTTACAGATTCACTTTAAACATCAGATCTATAGAAGTTCTTTTCCTTTTTCTTTGGCCATTTCCTGTAGACAGGTTGGTCAAGATTCTGGTTCATTTTGTTTTTAACTGTAAAAGCACCCTTGGTTCCTGGTGAAGTGGCAGGACCCCTGCTCTCCCTTGTGCCATCCTCACCCTGCCTCCATTCCATCTGCACCATGTTGGGCTGGAGATAATGAAGGGGCAGGAAACTAGACAGATTTAAGGGAGATATTTAGGAGTAGACTTGGTGGGATTTGATGATATTGAATATGAGGGAGAAAGGGGAGAAGGAGGTGAGGTTATTTCCAGGTTTCTAGATTGGACAGTGAAATTCAGATTTTTACTCCCTTGCTTTTTAAAAATTGAGATAATTAACATGTAATATTGTATTAGTTTTAAGTATAAAACATAATGATTTGATATATGTGTATGTGGTGGAATGATTACCACAATAAGCTTAGTTAACATCCATCACCACACATAGTTAACAATTTTTTTTCCTTATGATGAAAATTAAGATTTACTATCTTAAGAACTTTCAAATATCTTCCTGGTTCTTTTGTTTAAAGTAAAATGATACCTTCAAGAATGATAGACAGTTATATGTAAATATTTCTGCCTCAATTATTTGTTTCTGTTGAGTATAATTTTTGTCCAAAAATAATGTGAATCATGAGGCCTGCCCAGAAAGTATCCATGTAATATGAAAAAGAGACATTTATTGAAGAAGATACAAGAAACGTTGTGCATAGGACAATGACCCTCCAGTTCCCTTCAAAGCAGTTACCTTGAGACCTCACACAGTTCTCTCAGTGTCTCTTCCACTGTTAAAAACATCTGCAAAATCCTTTGTTGGAATCACCATCAGCTGCCCCATTATATTTTCCTGAATCTCATGAGGGACCAAAATCTCTTCCCTTTCAAAGGTGATTTTAGTTTTGGGAAGAGCCAGAAGTTTCAGGGCACCAAATCTGGGCCGTGGGGAGGTTGAGTCACCTGGGTGATTTGAGATTTTGCCAGAAACTCTGCATAAGATACTGTGGGGAGGCTCCACCCACAGGCCCCTCATCCCCCAGCTGCCACGGATGAGAATAAGTCTACCAAGACATGATCTGCTTGGGGAGGAGAGGTGGCCGATCTCTCAAAGGAGAAGAGCCAAGAGTCTTTTCCTCAAATGGCCTTTTATTGGGTTCATTTGCACAAGAATACAGGTAAAGCTCATTAATCATTGTCAGGCAGTAAGGATCAAACAATAGATAACATACAAAGAACTCTCAGGGCCTATTATGAGTCAGGATCAGATACTAAAGAGCAATAAAACTTTGAGGAACAAATTCACTTATTGCTTCGACCCTTATTTAATTGACAGCATTCTAAACAAAGCAGGTTTTACAGGATTTTACATATTCTTTCTTAGGCCTGATCGCCCTAGGGAACCCGCCCTTTATAGCACAGGGTGGTGCCCACCACCAGCATTTTCTCAGGCTTAAGTCTGGCAGGGGTAGTAAGGCAGCCAAGAGATTAGGAGACTTCTGGAAGACAGGATGAGGACTCAGGCTTTGTCAAAGCCAAGGGGTGAGGGTCCATCACCCTCTTTCTCCATAGCCCCCCAAGTCATTGCCTGAGGGTCTCCACGTGATTGTGCCTGTCTTAGGTTGTTCCCCCTTGGGGAATTTTACCCATCATTGGCTCACCGACCAAGCATTGGGGGCCAGTTATAGATGAAGTAAAAGGAGCAGAAGCAGTGCTCCTGCCAGGGAGATAAGCTGTCTCCTTAGTAGCTTCTGGTCCAAAGGTCGCTCCCTCAGCCTTAGCCATGGGGGTGGGGGGTTACAGCTTCTGAAACCAGGCAGGGTGGTTCCCAACAAGATACAATGCATGAGTAGGCACATTGTCCCGATGAAGCTGTCAGTCACCAGTTGTCCATAGCTGTGACCAACCATTTTTGTCATATTGCATCTCTCAAATGATGAAGAACATTGAGGTAGTACTCCTTACTAATTGTTTGGCTTGGAGGAACGTACTCATGATGGACAACACCTTCCCAGTCAAAACACACAGTTAACATGGTCTTGATCTTGCTGCAACTTTGCCAGGCCTTCTTCCTTCAGGCATGGACAACCAGGGAACTTCCATTGGGATGACTGGGACAACTGGATCTTTGTTTCCAGATCACAGCTGTAGACCCATGATTCATCTCTAGTTATGACCTCGTGCAAATGTGGTTCATTGGTAGCAGTTTAAATCAAGTCATGAACAACTGTAGCATGATGTTTCCTTCTGCTCTGGTAGCAGAAGCTGTGGAATGAATTTTTCCACAACACGTTTCATGTCAAGATCCTGTGTCAAAATCTTGGACACACTATCTTTGGAAGCCCCAGATCAGCTTCTAGTTCTTGCACTGTCAATTGCCGATCTTCTTTGATTGCAGCCTGTACATGTTCAACATTCTCAGGTGTTCTGCTTGTTGCAGACCTTCCAGAACGTGGATCACTTTCAACAGATTCTTGACCATCTTTGAAGCTTTTGTGCCATACTTTTATTTGCACTGCACTCATTTCATCATCCCTGAAAGCCTTTGGAATCATCTGAATACTTTCTGTGGAGGAATGTTAAAGCCTAAGGCAAAATTTGATGCAGATTTGTTGCTCCACTTGCTCATTTAGAATGCGATGGCCACACAGTACACATGCTCACTCAGCAGTGTCTACCGCCCCCACTGACTAGTACAGTGAAGTTGTCATTGTTTAAACATGTGAGTTCCAGTCCACTCTCCTTGGCTGCCAGGACATCAGTGTCACACAAACTGTTCTCTTTATATTAACAATGGCTGGCCTTTTTCCAGACAGACCTTGGTATAGGCATTTAATGTGGGATAAAAAATGTGTTTCCTGCCGATCTCTGTATTAGTCTATGCAAACACATTAATATTTATATAATATATTAATATGTGCAGTGTTAGCTTATTAACATTAATGTGTGATGCGTAGTAAAGTTACTTGTTTTTACTGTGGAGCCTGCTGACTAGACTGCTAGCATTCCAGAGATACGTTGTAAAACTTGTGATATTTAATTTTATAGCTTAGTAAAATAACGCACCATTTATGACTGTAAATGATGGTGAGGAAAGTCTCTCACATACTCTCTGATGCTGATGCAGTGCTCACTCTGAGCAGGAGCTCACACATTCTCTCTGACTCGAATTTAAATCCATGACTGTGTGAGCATGCATCACATCTCCCCACTGAGTACCTTTCTGAGTTCGTTTTCTTAGCTGTGGTTGTAGGCTCTATTCACTTTGGGACATTTATTTTTAATTTTTAAAAACATTTTATTGTGACAGCCCTGGCTGGTGTAGCTCAGTGGATTGAGCGCGGGCTGCGAACCAGGCATCGCAGGTTCGATTCCCAGTCAGGGCACATGCCTAGGTTGCAGGCCATGTCCCCCAGCAACTGCACACTGATGTTTCTCTCTCTCTCTGTCTCCCTCCCTTCCCTCTCTAAAATAAATAAATAAATAAAATCTAAAAAAAACCCCATTTTATTGTGACACAATTTCAAACTTCCAGAAAAGATGCAAAAATAGTGTAAAAAAACTCTCCTGTATATCTTTCATCCACGTTCCTTGTTCTCATTTTCCACGTTTGTTTTTCTCTCTCCCTTTCTCCCACTTCTCTCTGTGAACACTTTTTTCCTGAACCATTTGAGAGGAACTTGAAGACTGATAACCCTTTATTTCCCTTTCTATTGAGCTCACTTTTATAGAACTCTTAAAGCCTGACATTGTTTCAAATATTTTATGTTTTAACTAATTTAACTGTGTGACTGGGTAGAAAGGGTTAAGGGTGAGAACTGAATCTAACAGAAGTTCTGAACAGTGTGAAAAGAACATAGGAAATGTATGTTATAATGTGACATATATTTGGATACTTTGTTATTTGCATACCTCTTATTTTATTCAAATGTCTGTTTGTTCACTCAAATATGTTTTTATTCAGAGATGATCATTAAGTGTGCCCTTTTCAGTGGCTTTCAACAAGTCAGAGACAGAGAATTTTCAGCCATTCATGTTGTTTCTGAAACTTGTGTTTTAGTAACCATTTTTAAAGAGTTATATAGTTGGCCCCATTGTATCTGAAAAAATGATGTAGTTAATTGTATTTGATAAAATATATGAATAAATATGTTAGTATTCTACTTAAAGCTACTGGAATTTTCCAGAGTAGCTTGGTTGTGTTTTTTGAAGATTGGTTCCACTAACAACACTCAGTAGTTCTGAGAAGTCAGTAGGGTTTGAAGTGAGAGGGACCTGGGGAGGAGGCCATGAAGCATAACACAGAAATACTGAGTGAAAACATCTTAGCCAAAGCAGATCTATCCCGGGTACCAGGGATACCCACAGATTTTTTGCCTAGTAAGATTTTCTGAAATTGTGTGGTTTAGGGTTTCTCTTCAGCCTATCTCCTGAAAGAAATTCCTGTGGAATATAATTTACTCGGTTCATAATATTGTGAGTGTGTTTTTATTTTTCATAGTATTTTAAAACATTTTTTGTCTTATTTCCCTAGGGAGTTGGACTCTCGATTCATGGGCACTTCCGAGTGGCTACTGAAAAGTCTCTTTTTGCAATGCCAGAAACTGCAATAGGTATAAAAAAAAACCTCAAAATTTTTCATAATTACTTTTAAATCATCTTATTTTGATACATTTCAGATTATATTGTTGCTGAAGAAATTGATAGAATCTTGTGTGAGAATCAGGCTAGTGCAAATTATTTTACATTATGTATTCTACTCAGTGCTCCATGAATCACAAATTTTTCTAATCTGACTAGTGGGAACAGGGACTATTCCTAGCTTTATGTGGGTTCCTAGTACTTTTGTTTGTAATCCTTTTTTATGGTTCTTGCCCTAGCCTCACGTAATTTCCTCATATATAGGTATTGTTTGATACCAATCTAATCTAAAGAAAGTTATGTTCATATCCTTCATTTGAATCATTGCTATCTCTTTTTGTTATTTAATTACAGGACTATTCCCTGATGTGGGTGGAGGTTATTTTTTGCCAAGACTTCAAGGAAAACTTGGTTACTTACTTGCATTAACAGGATTCAGGCTGAAAGGAAGAGATGTGTACAGAGCAGGGATTGCTACACACTTTGTAGATTCTGAAAAGGTAATTACTTGGATGGTTGCATTTGGTATTGTTGGAATAACTCTTATTACATGGGGGGCAATATGAGTGGTTGAGATCATAGGCCTTTGGTAGATATGAGTCTGAATCCTGGATCTGTTCCTCAAAACTCTGTGAGCTTAGGGAAGGTTCTTAAGCTCTTCAGTCTTCATTTTCTTTTATTTTTAAAAAATATTTTATTTATTTTTATAGACAGAAGGGAAGGGAGGGAGAAAGAGAGGGAAAGAAACATCAATGCACAGTTGCCTCTCGCGCACCCGCTACTGGGAGCCTGGCCCACAACCCAGGCACATGCCCTGACTAGGAATTGAACCAGCAACCTTTTGGTTCACAGGCTGCTGCTCAATCTACTGAGCCACACTAGCCAGGGCTTCATTTTTTTCATATACAAAATAGAGATGATTTTATCTAGATTCAGAGCTATTTTGTCTGGTGCCGTCAATGAATGTTTTTTAATGAATAATTACATTCTGTAAAAAATATATGCATTAAGGAAGTCTAATATATAAAATCTAGAGTTATATAAAAGATAGGCTTTTTTTTAAAGATTTTTTATTTGTTTATTTTTAGAGAGAAGGAAAGGGAGGTAGAAAGAGAGGGAACCATCAATGTGTGAGAGAAACATCAATCAGTTGCCTCTCACTCATCCCAACTGGGGACCTGGCCCACAACCCAGGCATGTGCCCTGACTGGGAATTGAAGCAGCAACCTTTTGGTTTGTAAGCTGGTGCTCAGTCCACTGAGCCACAGCAGCCAGGGCTATGCTTCTGTTTCATAGAAACATTTTTGAAAGTGTCTTTTGGTTTTTAGTTTCCCAGGTGCATTTGTAAAATATGGTATTAAAAACTTCCATAAAGGATATCTGTTGCAAGGGACAGTGTTATTTTCTCTTTTTAAAAAAGTGTTCCAATTTTCTTAGCACAGTGGCAAAGAATATGTAGCCAGCCAGCCTGGATTTAAATCCTATATTGCATTTAACCTCTTCAGCCTGTGTTTTCCCTCTTCCAAAATGGGGGCACCAGTTTTATCATAGTAGTTGAAACTACTTGTGTTAAATGTAACAGAAAACCCAATTCAAGGTGACTTTGTCTCGGAATTCCCAGAAAGATGTTTGGGATTTATTCTGCTTCAGCTGACTTAGCTCACTCTGATTGGACTGGTTTATATCACCCTTGAACCACACGGTGGGTGCAATACACTGACTAGCTTACCCTAGCTAATGTGCTCTATCCCTGTAACTGTGGGGTGAACTCAGCTTTTCAGGAAGCATATAGATCTCCAAATGAATATCTACTCCCGAGGGAGGGGTGTTTCGTCATAGCAGAAGGAATGCTGTAAGAATGAACGAAGTAGACAAAGTTGAAGATTGTCCCCTCTGCACTGCTGAGTACCTTCCATCACATTTGCTTGAAATTTCAGATGTTGCTCCATGTTTGGCATCCTCAGTCACATTGAGTAAGGTGACTGTCTCATCCTTCTCTTGAACTGTAACAGGAAACAAACATGGGCACTCCGTTATCCACTCTGGGGAGACACTCTTGATTGTAGTGGAATTTAGTTAAGGATGGCAGAGAAAGCTGATTGGCAGCCTTTTCCTTCTTTGTTAGCTTGCCCAGTCATAATATCTGCAGTGAGTAGATTGCCATTCACAGGGTCTATGGAGGATAACAGAAATGAGTAATATGCAATACACGCTGGGGATGGGGCTGGACAGAGGTGGGTACAAAATGCAAATAACTGTCTGTCTCATAGGACAGTAAAATATGATGAGTGTAAAGACAGTACAAAGCAAGTACTCAGTGGTTACGGAAAGAAAGAAGGGCTTACTTGAAGGACTGGATGTTTTCTCAAAGAGTTGCAGTTGAGCTGGGTTTTAAGATGTGTATGGTCAGGAGAAGGCATTCTGGATAGAGGAAACATTTAATGAGCAAGCACACAGGGGCAGGAAGACATTAGCTCTGTTCTGGAACAGTAAAAAGCCCCACTTGGCTGAGCAGAGGATAGGTATGTGAGGGGTATAAATGGAGATTTAAGTGTGGCTATGATATAGAGCTGTGTGATTATAGTAGTCATTTGACACACGGTAATTTTAGGTAAAATCATTATAATTCAGATCTTTGGTTGCATTACCACAACCAGAGGGAAACAAAGGCTAATGTCTCTACTTGTCCTCTTTCATTTCCCACCTTATTCATTCCTTGCAAGGCAACATCTGCTGTGTGGAACTGTGTATGCACATCTTCAGTGAACATGTCCTTCTTTGACTCAGCTGAAGAGAGTGAGCATCATAATTTTAAGACAGGGATTTTAAAAAATAATATAAAAAATAAAAATATAAGATTTCTAAAAAATTGTTTTTGTGTTACTATGGTATTTCAAATCTGTCCCCACCTTTTTTTTTTTTTTCACCTTTAGTTGGGCATGTTAGAAGAAGATTTGTTAGCCCTGAAATCTCCTTCAAAAGAAAATATTGCAGATGTCTTAGAAACGTACCATACAAAGGTAATACACTATTCTAAATTCAGATTTTAATTCATGGGGAAGGGTAAGTGATTGGAAAATAGCAATGGATGAACATTATGGTTTGTGGATGTAAATAAATCTACTGGGATTTATTTACTTCGAAGCTTGATGGGAGGATTGTTACAATAGCCGTCTAAGAGTATACTGCTGTGCAACTACACAGCTTGTCTTCTCATTGCTTGTGAATTTCAGTGCATAGCCTTGTGATTGGCCCTTGCAGGGGCTTTTTGCAACGCACTGTGGCATTTCTGTAATGGAGGTTCAATGCTGACATTGTTTGGGGAGATGCTAAAGTGAAACTCTGGTATATAAATAAATATAATACAGTATATTGCAGTGTTTACTTTTAATTCCTTAGTTATATTATCTACTTTTAAGAGCCAAGAATCTATTAAAATGCTACATGACTTCTAGTTAAACATGATGGATGGAATATATGCTGTCTCCTAAAACCCCACTTAAATAGTAATAAGAAATAAAATGGTCATGAATCCACAAAGACAAATAGGATAGAAGAGGAAAGAATGGCAGGCATGAGTTGTCAATATTTTGGAACCCTGAAAGAAGGATGAGGGCAGCGACTTTAGAGAGAAAACACTAAAATCTTATCCTCCAGTGGGGGAAGCCAATAAGAGGCAAGCCAGTTGTTGCTGTAGACCCTTTGTAAGGTACCACCTCACTCTGAAGACACAGCTGTGGAATAGGGCAGAAAAATAGGAAGCTCTCTGCACATTTTTCCAAGCAGCAGCTGCCCTCTCGTAGCCTGGCACGACAGTAGAGACTCCTTAAAGAGGCGGAATCAGACAGGCCCAGCTGGGGCGAGGGCAGGTGAGGTGATCTACTGAAGCGAAACATACTAAATGCTAAGACTTACAGCCTGCCTCCCTGGTGGCTTCCAGAACCATTACATACCATCTACCTTAGTCAGTTTGGATGACAGCTATAACAAAAATACCATAGACTAGGTGGCTTAAACATCAGAAACTTATTTCTCACAGTTCTGAAGGCTGGAAAATTCATGATCAATATGCCAACCAGGTAGGTTCCTGGTGAGGGTCCTCTTCCTGGTTTGCAAGTGGAAGCCACCTTGCTGTATCCCTGCACAGCAGAGCGCGAACAGCAGAGAGCCTTTGGGAGGGCTCTGGCCTCCTGACCTGATGGCCTCCCGAAGTCCCTGTTTCCAGATACCATCACACTGCCGGGTAGGGTTTCAGCGTGAATTTTGGGCGGGATCACAAACATCCAGTCCATAGCATCATCCCACTCTCAAGCAGTACATTAGAGGAAAAAGAAAAAACCCGTAGATGCTGACATTTGAGGAGTCTTCTACTGAAGTGCCCAGGTCCTTGCCTGAACATCTTCAATGCATCAGACGATTGACAGCCCTATAACTGCAGTCGACACACACAAAGCTTCCTAACTTTAGCGCTTTACATAGAAAAACAAGGATTGCCAGACATAAAAAAACAGAGATTGACCAAAGTGAACAAAAAGGGACTTGAAGGGAGCAGACGCTGCAGGGAGAAGAAGGAAACTTTAAAAAGAAACAAACCTATCATTGTTATCATCAGATAAGAGGAAAATATTTCATGTATGAATAAGAACAGATGCTATGCAAAGAAGTAATCAAAGCACAAAAAGAAATTTTAAATGGGATGGCAAGTGGGGGGAATAATCTTCAACAGATTAGATTAAAATTGATGGTTGAGGGAAACTCTGAGGACAAAAATAATAATAAAATGGAAATTGGAGAGAAAGGAAAATTAGAGGTATTATTCCAGGAGGTCTAACACATACTTTGTTAGGAATTCATGACAAGAAGGTAGAGGGGTGGAAATATTTAGAGAAATAGTACCAAAAACTTACCCAGAAGTGAAGCACATATGAGTACCGATCGACAGGTGCCGTGACCAGTGCCGAGTTGGGCCACCTGAGTGGGGTCGGCGGGAGATGAAGAAAGACAACACAGACAGTCTAGGAAAAAGCAGGGATGAGGTGGGACGTCATCCTCTGATGGAGAGACAATGAGCCCTGAACATGGTCTCCGCGTTTATTTTATAGGGGCTGGTTAGAGACAGCTCGAGGACGTTTTGCAAACCCAGGGGGATGCTGCAGGCACAGCTTCTTCTGTTCCCAGGCTATCTAACCGATACATGTGTCTTCTGCAATAGTTGCAGTCGCATTCAGCTGAGGCTTGCGGTTCTCTCTCTCCTGTTCAGCCCCCTCGGGCTCCGGCTGCATGATGCCAGCCTTCACTGTCCCCCACAGACAGGGCCCTTGAATGCTCAGTGCAGTTGAGTGCAGCATGTGAGGCTTTCTTCTAAGTTTTGTCAAGCTTTTGGCAGCCTCTCATGTTGGCAAATTGGGTAAACCTGGGGTGGATTGCAGTGTGTGGGGGTTGAATAGCCTTACCAAAGAGTTCTGTTAAATCTGTAGCTATTAGTCTGTGAGAAAAGTCCTGCTGGCCTTGTCTTATTCAATGTTTTCTTCCGTGATTTGCATGAGAGTGTTGACAGCATTTTGGATCAAATGGATTTCAAGCTAAAAATATAAATTAAATTAGGTAAAAGACTATGGATTAAAAACAACCCTTTGAGTTTAGAGTGATCTAATAGCAACAAATGTGAAATTTAATAGATTTATGAGGAAAACATGCTGTGTTTTTCTTCACCAGCACTGTACTCCTACATTCACTTCTGACACCAGATGTGTGAGTTTTCCCCCATTGGGCAATTCTCTGTGACACCATCTGGGCGTCCTTTAATTCATTTCATGCTAACACCATCTACCTAGAGTTAGCACCAGATCACCCAGCTTAGGGACCCAGTCCTACAAGCCTGACCCCACTTCAGATGGCAGTCCTGTGTCCCAGGATGGCTCACAAAAATAGGGAAACACTTCACATTTATTAGTTTATTAGTTTATGATACAGAAAGGGACATGAATTAACAGCCAGATGAAGAGCGAGGTCTAGAAGGGTCTCAAGTGCAGGAGCTTCTGTCCCCATGCAGCTGAGGTGCATCCTCTCTCTGAATGCGATTGTGGTCACCAACCCTAGAAGCTCTCCAAACTCATCCTTTCTGAGTTTTTATGGAGGCTTCATTACCCAGGCATGATTGGTAAAATCACTGGATATTAGTGATTGAGTTCAGTCTTGAGTTCCTTTCCCAGTTGGAGGTGACAGGAGGGAAGTGGAGAAGTGGGGATGATGATGGTGGGGGATGGGACTGGAACTTCCAGCTCTCTAATACAAGCTTGGTTCCCCTGGCAACCGGACCCCTTCCTTTGGGGCTTTCCAAAAGTCACCTCATTAACATAAACAGCGGTGTGGTTGGAAGGGACTTGTTAAGAATAACAAGATACCCATTTCATATTTATTTCAGGAACTGAAGACAAAAGACCAAATATTAAAACAAAAGATGCTCTGCTTACAATATTCCAAGGGTTTTGGGAGCTGTGAGCTATGAACGAAAGATGAAGTAGATATTTATTTTAAATTACAGTATCACAATAGAGATAAGTGAAAATTTTGGATTTTAGTCCAAAATACCAACTTCTTAAGCACTGGATAGGGAAAATGTAGCCTACAATGGCACAGGTTAAAAAAAGTTGTAATGTTTAGTGTAAATCAGCAGCTTAATAGGACTGCCCCAAAACTAACCCAGAATTAGTTCTATTAGTAAAAGCATTGTATCCAAAACAAACAAGGATATGTGGAGTCCGGTTGTACTTTCCTATGATTCAGCTACACCTGCAGCAAAGGTATGTGTTCCACACTTTAACAGTGACCTTGATAAACTGGAATAAGAAGGACCTGGATTGTGAGCGGGCACAAAACTGCACTATGTGAGAAGATTAAGGTAGAAGAAGGATTAACCAGAACTAGAAATATGAGAAGGCTTATTTTTGGTTCAGAATTTTAAAGAAGTTCTAATTATAGTTTTCAAGCACTTTTGAGTTTCTTCCTGAGGTCCTGGTTTCCCCTGAAGGTCAGTGTTGCCAGGGGTATCAGGGACGTGGTAGGAGTTTTCACATCACGTGGGAGTTTGGGCAGGGTGACTTCTCAGGTCCTTTACAGTTCTTAAATTTATTGACACACTTTAATGATAATATAGTGTATATAATGATATGAAAATAAAAATACAAGAACATTTTTGGCCTTTGACACTTTCAAGTGCTAGTTTGAAATAATACGTCTGAATTTTGAACATACGGTAGTAGTAATTTATGAGACTGTTGGGTGTAATTTGAGTGAAGGTGATAATCTGTCACAAAGTATATCATTAAATATAAATTTATTAAGGATTTTTTAAAAGATTTATGTTACTTCAAATTAAAGATTTTTCTTTTCAAACAGTCCAAGATTGATCAAGGCAAGTCTTTCGTACTTGAGGAACACATGGACAAAATAAACAGGTACTTAAAGAGAGATCTCAATTATGTCTGTTTCTTTGGAAATTCTATATTAATTGGAATTTGCTAACATTGTAATTACATTGTGTTTGATAATGTACCTGATTCTGAACTCAAATAAGACAGTACTTTTATTTTCACTTACTTTTGAAAATAGCATCTTGACCAATTTTCAGGGGAAACAAATCCATTATATTTTAAAAAATCTTTTTTTCCAAGTGGGGGTAGAGAGACTAGAAAATAATTGAATTAACTTACCTTTTATCTTTGTAAAGTCATCTTCTCTGAAGGTCTTATCAAGCCCATCTGCAAATGGTTTTGTGCAGTGATTTGAGAGATTGACAGACTGGCTTAAGGAACACAGGAGAGAAAAACTATTGGAAAATAAGACAACTATCTCCACATTTTAGAGGCCTCAATTTTCCACAGTTAAGATATCATTTATTTATAAATAATAGATGCAAGAGAGCAAAAGAGAAAATTTTGGCTTTATTTTATATTAGTGAAGATAGACTGAAAACACTTACCCAGAGAAGCAATGTTTTATTTCAGCATCCTGTAAAATAGGTTGGAAAAGTTTTCATTTTTGAAGTGGAGTTGGGGAGCCCTATGTTTAGGTTCATTGCTATCTCAGGAAGAAGAAATATTACACTGGTGAAATCACGTGTTTCCTTTCTTATAGTTGGTTCTCCGCCAATACTGTGGAACAGATTATTGAAAATTTACAGCGTGACGGTTCATCTTTTGCCCTAGAGCAGTTAAAGGTAATATATGGATCATTTCTGTCCTGAGCATGGAGAATTCTTACGACAGGGAAGCCTCACTGAGGGGTATCAGAGCTTCATGGTGTCACATAGCACACCGGATTTTTTCTTTTATTGTTGTTAGTTTTTTGTTTTCCTGAACTCAGTTGAAACTCAGAAAGCAGTTTCACAAAACCTTACCAAAAAGCCCAAGTGTCTCGTCTACCTGCTGGATGCTGAAGGTGATGCTAAGCTGTTTTAGGTCCTCCAACTGTACGGAGGACTTCAGTCAGCATGCTTCATCTACACTGGTCTGCCCTGTCCTGTGGGAGAGACAGCAGGACGTTTTTATTAGAAGGGCTGGGTAACTGTAGGATAGCCACTCTGCAGTGCATTGCTGTTGTGATCATCTAAGTGCTACTGAAATGCAGGAGCTCAATATATGATCTTTCTAAGCAGTAGGTTTAATAATAACAATAAAAAAGTGGTCCTTTTTAAACTAACAGGAGATTTCATCTACAGCCATAGCTGAATCTTAAGCAGTGTTTCCCATTGTTTGGTACACTTTGATCGTTTCCACAGTGTGACTCAACTGGTAACAGCAGAAAAGCTATTTTGTAGCAATGGACTGCACTTTGGGTACTGACATTTCTTAGAGCTATCATATGAGTATGACAAGTAGTTTTTCAGACTTCTAGACGAAGGAAAGAAAAAAACATGTATACTTACACTTAATAGAAAAGTTGTTTTACTTTGTCTTTATCTGGTACCTTTTTTTCATTTCGTTGGTATGATTATAGCCTTTCAGTTGTCAGGAAACTTGATGAGAAAATTTAGATAAGGTCTTTCCTGTGAAGATGAAAACCATTGTTACTCTATCCTTAAGAGGAAATCCCAAGTTAATTTGTCTCTTAGGATCTTACTCAGTATTAGAACTCTATTAACTTTTAAGGATAAGCCTACATTAGAATAATTAGAGCCCTGGCTGGTGTGGCTCAGTGTATTGAGTGCTGGCCTGTGAACCAAGGTTGCAGGTTCGATTCCCAGTCTAGGGCACATGCCTGAGTTGAGGGGCCAGGTCCCCAGTAGGGGGCATCCATCGATGTTTCTCTCCTTCTCTCTCTCTCCCCTCTTCCCCTGTCTAAAAATAAATAAATGAAATCTTTAAAAAAATAGAATAGGTAGAACTCACAAAAGTAATTAATGTCATTATTAACTACTTTTAGGAATGTTTGCATAAATGTAGGTAATTATTTTATATTTCAAGGATTCTGACTTTGATTCTCTTGTTTTGAGAACAATGTAAAAACAAGTATTTCTGCTATTTTTCTTTCAGCAATATGGCCCAATTAAGTATGCACTTAGCAATTCCATTTGAAAACAGTCATGCAGCACTTTACCAAATAGGCTATATGGTGTCACTTTAAAGCAGTACAGACATGCAGCTAAGCATGCTATTTTAAAAACACTGAGATAGGATGCAGATGGTCTTCCAGTTTTCCTTCCATTCCTCTGGCAATATGATTATTCTGCACCCAGAAAAGGATACTTGGCAAGCCACCAATCACAGCTAGGATCCCCATAAGCACCTTCACTGAAAGGATAAATTTTCATTTTTATTCAGTTTATCTTTAGCTCTAGTGAATGAACATGGCTCCAAAATACTAGTATCTTCTGTAAGTAAAATGAGGTGGGAATAAAAAATTTCCCACTGAAACTTCCTTGACAGAACTTAGATACAGGATTACTTTTAATTATGTCAATCAGAAACACACCAAAACACGATCCTGAAGGAGAATATAGTTGTTAGTGCTTAGGTAGAAGGTTTGTAGGTGAAGGAAATGCTGAAAACCATGTTGAGGAGATTCCAATGTTTGTTTTAGTAGGCCCCTAGTATTCAGAGATTCCTGTTTGCTTTCTGCAGGTCCTGAGAATTCAGTCTACATTCATGTTCCAAGTTGCAACCGTGTACTCTATGTCTTAGGGGTTCCTTTGTCTCCTGGACTGTCTGTGGGGAAAGACAGTTTTTTCCAACATACTTTCTAATCATTAAATAAAAACATAGGATTCTTTTTTATCCTTTGTTTAGGTTTTTAAAGTTTTTACTGCTAACCACTATAGGATAACAGGGGGTTAAAATATATATGAAGTTGTAAATTCTTTATAATTAAAGAATTTTCATAGTACTTCATTTTATGGGTTCTCATGTCCTTTTGTAGATCTTCTAGATTGTCATACAATATGTACTACTCAACTATATAGTCATACAGTAGAATACTACTCAACTATAGGAAGGGGTGAGCTATTGATACATAAAACAGCACAGATAAATCTCAGAAGCTTTACAAATTTTAGAAGCTAGTGAAAAAGGGCAGACACAGACTACCTACTGTATGTTTTTATTTTTATGAAATTCTAGAAAAGGCACAACTACAGGGACAGGAAACAGATCAGTTTCCCAGGGGTGGAGTTCAGGAGAGACCTCTTGCTCTATTTTTTTATTGTGAGGGTAGTTGCACAACTATAAACAGTTGTCAAAACTTACAGAACCAGGCCAGACATTTGCCCTCTCCTTCAGCTGCCAGCCACCGATTTGCCGGCCACCCATACCCTGTCCACCATCCAGATCTGCTGGATGGTGTGGCCAGATGACGCCAGCATGGCTAGCAGTATGCACAGAGAAACCACCCTGAAGACTACTGAGGAGGCAGAAGGACAGGGCCAAGCAGAGCCTCGGCCCCACATGCTGCCTCCTGCCCCCGGGCTGCTGCAGCCCCAGCACCAGTCACTGAGAAGTCACCCACCTCGGCCAAAAACCCAGTTCCTACTGAGAGCTGGTGTTATGTCCAGTATTTGTCTCAAGGTGTTATTCTGTCCTCCTGAAAACCTGTACACCTAAGCTTTATTTACTGACGCAGACACTGGTCCGCAGTGTCCGTGGTATCATGGATGAGACAGACGTTCACATGGACTGCCGAGTCCTGTGTGGAGGAAAAGGGATGGCCTGGCTACTCTCTCAAGGGGAGGGCACCTCGGAGTGGCCTGGCCACTCTCTCAAAGGAGAGTAACCCCAATCCTAGTCTTCACTGGGTTTTTATTGGCTTTTGATTTACCCAGGAATACAGGTAAGTTCATAAATCATTGTCAGGCAGTAAGGATCAAACAATAGATAAAATACAAAGAACTCTGAGGGCCTGAGAATTCTGAGTCAGCGTCTGTAGGCTAAGGGGCTACAAAACTCTGGGAAGCATCTCATTTCCTGCCTGGGCCTTTATCATTTAATTAAGAGTATTCTTAGTGAGGCAGGTTTCACAGTAGTTTATGTATTCTTTCTCAGGGACATCCACCCTTTCCAGCACTGGGCTGCACTGTCCTCTGTCATTGTTTTAGGATTAAGTCAGGCAGGGGAAGTAAGGCAACCAAGAGATAGGAGACATCTCGCAGGCAGAATGAGGACTAAGGCTTTGTCAAAGCTGAGGGGTGAGAGTCCATGACCCCCTTTCTCCATAGCCCCCCAAGTTCTTCCCTGGGGCCTCCACATGATCATGCCTTAGGCCGTTCCCCCCTTGGGGAATCTTACCTGTCATTGGCTAACTGATCAAGCATTGGGGGCCAGTTATGAAAAGAGGAGCAGAAGCAGCACTCCTGCCAGGGAGATAAGCTTTGTCTTAGTGGCTTCTGGTCTTGTTGCAGAAAATAACTCACATGCGGGAGAGAGGGCGGAGCACGATCCTTTATTACGTGCACAGGCTCAGAGGAGAGACTCCAAATTCTGAGTGCCGAACGCTAACTTTCCAGGGTTTAAATAGCCTCAGACCCCTTGCCTACGTGGCAAAGCGAGGTTACAGAAGCTAAATGCGGAAGTTAGGTCTAACTACCTTATATGGGAGACAAAGAGCAAGGCGAGGAGGCAAGAGAGAAGGGGCAAAGGTCACAGGGCTACGTGCAGAAGTCAAGGCCATCCCTCTTATCTCCCTAACTTGGGGAACAAAGGCACAGGCCTTGAGGGATGGAATTTGCTAAGACTACAAAGCACAGGAACTTAACAGGATCACCAGGCACAGAAACTTAACAGGATTATAAGATACAGAAACTTTAACAGGATTTTTCTACCACAGTCTGAAGGTCACTCCACTCAGACTTAGCCATGGGGGGTTACAGCTCCTGAAACCAGGCAGGATGGTTCCCAACAATTTACATCATTCCAGTATAAGTGCTACACAGTATTGTCCCTGACACCTGGAGGCAGTCCTTGGAGCCCTGGGGAACAGCCCAGGTGCACTGTATGGTCTTTAAAGACTCCAGCATCACTAATAAAGCTGGTTTTTGGCTAGGAGGAAAAAACTTACAGAAATATGCACCTAAGAGAGTGAATTTTATCATAGGTAAATTACACCGTAGTAAAGCTAATTATTTTTAAAAAATGCTTGTTTATATCCTATTATGTGTTCCTTTATGTATCTTGTCTTTTTGCCTTACTGAGTGCTATCGTTGGCAGACCATAAGCTCTCGAGAAGCTCACTTCTGTATTTTCAGACACCTGTCACAGAGCATTTCACAGGATAGGTATGATAAATGAATAAGGTGCGATGCTTCCACTGAGGCACAGAAATGAAAACCCAGCACTCGTTCTCAGTCATTTCACAGGCAGTTCACACTCTGGAATAAACACATACACAATTATTAGAGCATGGTAAGTGATGCCAAAATAGAAGATTTTATAAGTTACTGTGGGTATCCAGAAAGTGATTGGAGTCTGACAGGCTTCACAGAGGAGGTATCTGAACTGAAAATAAAAGATGGGAATGAGAGGCCGAGTAGCAAAGGGTAGTCAAGACAGAGCGAAACACATACTCAGAGGACAAATATTTGGAGAATGCAGAGCCAGGAACAAGAAGTGAAGTTTCAGAAATATGACCCCAAAGCAGATTAGTGCCAGATTGTGAAGGTTCTCATGTTATGCTAAAGAGCTTGAAATCAGTTTTTATGAGTGTATTTTAAGAATTCATTTTTGAAGTACAGAAAAATAAATCATGAATGTGTAGCTCAAAAATTTTGACTGCAGCCCTGACTGGTGTGGCTCGGTGGGTTGGGCATCATCCCACAAACCGAAAGGTCACCTGTTTGATTCCAGTCAGGGCACAGTGGCCTGGGTTGCGGGCCAGGTTCCCAGTTGGAGACATGCTGGGGGCAACCAGTCATTTCTCTCCCTCTGTTTGTCCCTCCCTTCCCCTCTCTCTAAAGATAAATAAAATCTTTAAAAAAAATATTACAACATAAGTATAACCAACACCCAGAATCAATCATCAAGCACTCCAGATGTCCCACTTGGGTTTATTCCCAGTGCCTACCTCTCCCCCAAGGCAACCATCACACTGACTCAACAGCGTAGATTTTGTTTTCAAGTTTTATATAAATGAAGTCTGTAGTTTTGTGTGTCTGTGCTGAACATCGTGAGATTCACCCGTGTTGTATACAGCAGTAGTTCTCATTGCTGTAAGGTATTCTGTTGTGTGATATATCACGTTTTATTCATTCATTTCCACTGTTGATAGGCTTTGGGGCTATTTTCAGGTTTTTACTGTTGGTGCTGCTGTAAAGATTTTTGTCCACATCTTTTGGCAACACAGATACACATTTTTATATGTACCCAGGACTAGTATTGCAGTCATCTTGTATGTTGTTGAAAAGATAAACTGAAGCATATTAAAAATTTTAATAGTTCATTTATGCCAAAAACTGTTTGGAATCACACAGAGCCAAACCAAAAGTGGTTAGGAAAGCTCCATTGATAGAAGCTGGAAAAAGACTTTTATAGAGAGGAAATAGAAACAAAGCAAAGCAATTATTTGATTAGTTATAGCTTAAGTGGTTGGATTATTTGGGAAAGCCCAGTTGGCTATTCGTGGTTGATCGTCCTTAGGTTTCAGTTTCTTAACCTTGAGTCAGTATATGCGTAGGTTCTGGTTTGCCTGTAGACCACTAAAGCATGAAAGTCACCTCAGTCTAATGGCTTCCTTTTTAAATTAGTTTAACAATGTGTATACTCATCTTAGTAGTTATTGTCAAATAGCTTTCCAATGTGGTCGTATTAGCTAATATTCTTTTTAATCATTATTTTTCATTTACAGTTGGCATGCAATATTTAGATTCCGGTGTACACCCCAGTGATTAGACATAACATGCTAAGCGATCATCCCAATAAATCTCCAGCCCATCAGACACCATACATAGTTATTAAATATTATTGACTATATTCCTTGTGCTGTACTCTATATCCCCGTGACTATTCTGTTACTACCAATTTGTATTTTATCAACACTTCTTAATCATCACCTTCACTTCTGTCACCCTCCCTCCCATGTGGTAACCATCAACATGTTCTCTGTATGTATGTCCATTTCTGCCTATTTGTTCATTTATTTTGTTTTTTAGATTCAATTTTTTTTAAGATTTTATTTTTAGGGAGAGAAGAAGGGAGGGAGAAGGAGGGGGAGAAAAACATCGATGTGTGGTTGCCTCTTGTGCACCCCCAACTGTGGACCCGGCCCGCAGCCCAGGCATGTGCCCTGACTGGAAATCAAACCTGGCGACCCTTTCATTTGTGGGCTGGGACTCACTGAGCTACACCAGCCAGGGCCATTTTATATAATTAAAAAAAATTTCTTTTACTTACTGATTTTTAAAGAGACCAAGGGAAGCAGTGGGGGAGAGAGAGAGGCATCAATTTGTTGTTCCATTTTTTTAATGCATTCATTTGTTGATTCTTGTATTTGTCCTGACAGGATATTGAGCCCACAACCTTGGTGTGTTGGGGCAATGTATGTAATTATTTTGAGTAACTGTTGGATTTTATCATAGGTGTTTCTCCTGCATCTATTGAGATGATCATATGATTTTTTTCTTTTACCTTCATTAATGGGTACAGTACAATAATTAACTTTTTGATGATCAAAAGCTGTTAATTTAGATAAGTCTAAATAAGTTAACTTATTTTTTCTTTCATGTGTATTTTCTGTATCCTAAGAAATCTTTACCTATTCCCTACTTCAAAAATATCCTCCTATGCTTTCTTCTAAAAGCTTTTAGTTTTATTTTTTTTTTTTTGCTTAGGTCTAGCTAGATCCATCTCAAATTAATTTTTTAATAAAAATCCTGGGATCCAGGTTAATTTTTTCACATAGTGTTATAAAATTGTTCTAGCACAATTTGTTGAAAAGAATTTCAGTGTAAGATGTTGGATTGCATGGGTGCCTTTTGTCGAAAATCAAGTGATCATATAGATAGGGATCTCTTTCAGGATCAATGGTTACTTTTTAAATATTGAACTAATTTTGCATTCCTGAAATAAGCCCCATTTGATTATGGTGTATTATTATTTTTATATGTAGCTGGATTTGACTTACTAATATTTGTTTAGTATTTTTGCATTGTATATGAGAGCTATTGGTCTATAATTTTTCTTGTAATTTTCATGTCAGATTTTGATAATTAGGTTATTCCAGACTTATAAAACAAGTTGGGGAATGTTCCCCTTTTCTCTAATTTTTGGAAGAGTTTCTGTTAATTTTTTTTTTTAATCAGGGAAGCCATCTGGACCTGGAGTTTTCTTTGTGATAAGGTTTGTACTTGTGGATTTAAAAAAAAAAAAGATATAGGACTATTTAGATGTATTTGCTTCTTGGGTCAGATTTGGTACTATCTTTCAAAGCATATGACACTTCCATTTAAATTGTCAAATTTATTTGGAAAGTTATTCATGATTTCTTTTAATGTTTGTAGTACCTATAGTTACTGCTCTTTAACTGCTGCTACTAATTCCTCTTTTACTTTCCCTGATCTACCATCCCCGTTTTTTCCCTTTATAGTTCCAGGTTCTTTACTGGTCAGAATTGTTGTTGCAGAAAACAGAGTCCACTCCAGGTACTCTAAGAAGAAAGAGATTTATTATAGGGAATAGATAGTCCACAAAACCCTTGGGATACCTAAGCAGAAACTGTTTATTCAGTTTTATCTACTAGAAAGGTAGAGCTGACACTGAGGGGAACTGTCCAGCTGCGGAGAAGGTGTCCAGAAGGTTGGGGTCAACCAAAATGACAGATTTAATGATAAACTCTCTACATTAACCAACTGTAATGTAAAGTAGGTGTTTGTTATTTGGGGGTTTTGATACCCGTCCATTTAACTGTTATGTTTTTATGGACTTAAAAATGATCAGATATACTATTTTAGATTTTTCCTTTAGAAAATAAATCCAGTGTTGTAAGGTGTTTCTATCTCTAGCATCCCTCAGTTTATCTTTATTTTCTAAGCACCATTTACTCTTGTAGAAAACATTGTTTCTAACAAAAATGATTTCTGTACCCTTACAAGTAATTTGTTTTGGCCTGTTTTGCACTGATTTATTTCTCTTGTGCCTTGCAAGCATTAAAATATCTGCTACTCAAATTAAGCAATTTTTGCAGTATGATGTGAACAAATAATTTATCCTTTCCCCTCTGCCTTCTATAATGTGGAAACTGCATTGTATACTTTTTAAGTGGCTACCGTGTGGCTTGCTTAAACTTTTTGCTCAGTGGCATTTCTACTAGTTCAGAGAAAGTTTGTAGAAATAGTGAATTTGGTTTTTTAATGGAAGGAGTAGAAAGTTCATCTCATAGCATGTTAATAGATCTGAAATATACTGTAACCTTTCTTCAGAGGAGAGCAGATTTATACCCACTTATTTACGCTATACCTTTATGTATTCTTTTATATTGGGTAAAGGACAAGCTGATTTGTTTTCTCTAATTAGTTTTCTGTGCTCATTTCCTGTTCATTGTCTCTACCCCCTCTTTAGTCAGCATCAGCTCTATTTTTAAATGCATTTAAAAAAAGTAAAATGATATAAATATACATGAATTCCTAACTGCTAGTTCCTTTTGGGGGTGATTAAATATGGCAGAGCCTAGACTTTCAGAGGGTTATAAATGACATCTTTCTCTATAAAGACAAAAAATTCACTAAGACTACATAGTGAATCGGAGAAAGAGCTGGGGCTTATTGTCTCTATAGCCCTTTGTCAACCCTGTGGTTCTACTTGGTAGAATTCTTCTAATAGTGTCAATAGGCTTGTTGAATATTATTCTTCTACTTGTATCAATAGTCTTATTGGATATTGTTTTTGTCTTGATAATGCAAGTCAGACGGTACATTATTGGGTGTTGCAGTAGATTCCTGAGGTGAGAGGCAGAGGCAGTATCCTCAATTTGCCTTTTGTTGAAAATGCTCTTTGAGTACAAGGACCATGTCCTGTTTATTATTGTCTTCCCTGAAGTGTCTGATGCATAATAGATGTGTAATATTGTTGAATTGAGATGAGAATGTGAATCATTTGATAAAAAATAAAGGAAAAAGAAGGCTCTTTGACATACAGGGGGCAAGTAAAATTTAAAGTGTCAGATGAATTGGTTAGAACACTGACCAGTGTTCTACCAAGAAGTAGCATCGTGTTCACCGTGGTGTGGGTACAGGATTGTATCCACGTACATTTCCAGCATAGCTGCGGACTCAGTCCTCATCATTCATCAACACTTCAAGGACCATCTCGGTGCTCCCTTGCTAATGAACGAAGCTGTGTTAGATGAGCGACTTTCACTCTCTTCCATCGTCCCCTTCAATTCCTCTAATCTGTGTCGCATCTTACTTCCTTGTCACGGGACACGTCCCTACTGTGCTCTCATTCCATGTTTTCCTGCCTCCTCTGGGAACTGACTGCGTCAGTTATCTCTGACGTGGAGTGTCTTCACTTCTCCGTCCTTGAGTTAGTGGCACATTAGCGTTATTTTCAAACCTTTCAACCCTAATGAAAAGCCTTTCTTTGACTTTTTTTTCTCGGGCTACCATCTTTTGTCTTCCCCTTGCCATCAAAATTAAGTTTTTAATTTCCACCTGACACAATTTACTGTTTTTATCTTTGTTGTTTTTTCCTTTTCTTCGGCCTTCGACATTCTTGACTATTTTTATAGCCCCTGTAGCAGAAGGAGGTAGGTTTTGGAGTAGGCAGGTTCAGGTTTGGATTCCTGCTCTGTGTGACGTTGGACAAATTCATGTCCGAGTCTGGTTTCCTCATCTGTAAAAGACACCTACATGTGAAAGTACTTGCCTTAGAGATAAGGAAATGTGCTCAATAAGTGTTCCATCCCATCCTTGTTTTGCGTGGTTTCTGACACAGTGCACTATCCTGTATTGCCATACTGTTTATGAAGCGGGTGGTATTACCATCTCCATTTTACAAGTGAGGAAATGAATATCACGTAGGAAGTGGTGCTGCTGGGACTCTACCCCAGTGCTATCTGACTCTGCGTCTAAACCTACGTCTCTGTGCTCAATTGCCAATGTACATAGAGTTGTTGAAAACTACAGTTTCTTTGGGTTGTCAGTA
The DNA here is from genome assembly GCA_004024845.1 of Tonatia bakeri. Lineage (NCBI taxonomy): Eukaryota > Metazoa > Chordata > Mammalia > Chiroptera > Phyllostomidae > Tonatia > Tonatia bakeri. The sequence goes on from PVIA01000187.1 coordinate 550,547, forward strand.
CACCTGTTTCTCCTTATACAGGGTGGGGCAAATGCAGGTTCACAGTTGTATGTGAAACAGTTTATTCTTTTATAATTTATTATTGTATTATTTTCCATACAAACAACTGTAAATCTACTTTTGCCCCACCCTGCATGTCTGTCTGATGAAAATATCTTTAATTAATACAATTGACCCTTGAACAAGACAGGTTTGAACTGCTTGGGTCCATTTATACATGAGCATTTTTCAATAAACACAATAAATGTATTATCCTGATTTTCTTAAAAACACTCTTTTCTCTAGCTAACTTTATTACAAAAATATGGTGTTCACCGCCTGTTTATCAGGAAGGCTTCTGGTCCACAGTAGGCTCTTGGCACTGTTGGCCCTCTGCATCAGCACATTCCCAAGTGCAGATTAGAAATACTGACTTCAGTCTATGGTTAGTTGAACCTGTGGATGCAAAACCTGCTGATACGAAGAGCCAACTGTAGCTAAGTTTTGGGGGAGCCAAAACTTACATGCAGATTTTCGACTGCATGGTGGGGTGGGTGCCCTGACCCCACTGTTGTTCAAGTGTCAACTTATTTCACAAAATGTCTGAGCCAGTGGACCCTTTTGGTTGAAGTTGTCTTCCCATTTTTACCTAGTATGTGTGTGTGACAAAGCAGACAACTAGGGCCCTTAACTAGCTTTTTAAAAGGAAATTGATTGGCAGCCAATTGAAGAAGGATAGCAAGAGTTGGAGTTTTATGTTTTGATATTGTAAGATAGTAAAGCGCCAAACCCAGAAATGAGGACACCAGCAGTAACTGTACCTGTGACACTCAGGCACACGAATGTGGGCTCACACAGCACAGCACTGTTGGAAGGGAATTTGCAGCAGCATGGACTTTGTAGGTGGTTTGGCAGGATAGGAGGTGGCTCTGTCACTCCTTGAAGTACACCTTTTAGCACTGTAAGTGAGGTACCTACAGGATTTCATCTGTGATAATAATGGACATTATTCTGGCTAGAGAAAACCAGTGGTTTTGTTAGCAAAATGGACCCATTGTCCTAGTTGCCTATGGAAATGAGGGGCCTCCTAGCATAGTATGAGGACATACTGTGCCATCATCCTCTTGGCCTGCAACCGAAAAGGCAAGAACATGGGGTTGGATTGCTATTTGGGGCATTATATGAGGTTGTCCACGTAGCACCAAGGGCAGAAGAATGAGTTCCTGCGAAGATGAACCTGATACTAAAAGCCTTAGTCATTTGTCTCTTCTTTTCAGCAGCATGTGGCTGTAGGTAGGAAGGATACTTTTCTTCCCTGGAATTTCTCTGTGCAGTAATCATCTAGTTAAGCTGTGACAGCTAAGATGCTCTCCCATCCACTCAGTCTGTTCTCTGAATCCGTGTGCCAGACTTGAGGATGCTCCAAAGAATCTGGAATCTTGATGTGGGGAATTCTTTGAATTCAAAAGTGAAATTTGTATCTCTGAGACAGTCACTCAGCAATACGCCTGCAAACTGTATATTACAATGATAAAGTAAAGGGCAGACACCAGATTTACGCAGCATGGGACGGGCCTCTGGCAGCAGCTGTTGTAACCCTGGCCAAGCATGTGCATTGGAGCACTGGTACCAGCATATTTAAATTGAAAAGGCAGTGACATGGCATTGTAGCTAAGGAGTTAAGCCTATAATCCTTATTTTATTAAATGTTTAAATACTATAGAAGAGCACCTCGTGATACTGTAAATAGTTTTCTGTTTTTACTTTTAAGGTAAGAGGATTTATTTATAGTTGAAGACAAAGTTTAGACACTTCTAGAGTCACAAAATGGGAAGGAAGAGCTACTGTATTTCTACCCATTTGCCTTCTTTATATTGTAAGGTGAAATGTCCTTTGATGTATCAGTGGTTTCTAAGATGTGCATTGTTACATTTTCTTAAGCATAATCTCTTGTTTACCTAGTTGGGATAATAATTTATATCAGGTAAGCTACAAAATGTAGATTTATCTTTTTACTTAGGTTATAGGTGTAGAATTTATTCCACTGGTGGTATGATCTGTTTTCTTATCATAATGGACTAGAAATCTTTTGTTTGGTGCTTTGGCAGGATTAACCCAAGATGTAATCTCACTTTTATAGAACTTTGTCATATGAAACTGCTATTAAGGAGCAAAGTTTAATATGGTTTATATAAAAAACCAATAAACTCAGCTGGTTTATTGTAGACAATAAAGGAAATATTGGTCTAAAACTAGTAAAAAATTTTTTCTTAATAGGTAATTAATAAAATGTCTCCAACATCTCTAAAGATCACATTAAGGCAACTCATAGAGGGGTCTTCAAAGACCTTGCAAGAAGTATTAACTATGGAATATCGGCTGAGTCAAGCTTGTATGGTAAGACTTTTTTAAAAAAGTATTATTTTACAGTTATGAACATAATATATGGTCATTGTAGAACATGTGAAATACAGACAACTAAAAATAAGAAAACTGAAATTACCTATAAATGTACTCTATGAAAACACAATGGGCCAGTTAGCTTAAGGTGTGTGGAGGTATTGCTCTCAGGCTGTTACTAAGCCTTTATGAAACAGCAGTTGCATTAGTGTGTAAGTGTAAGGCCTCTAACCTTATAAGGAATTCAAAATAGGAATCAACCATTTTTCAGGCATGGTCTCTGACCTTGGGCAAAAGGCGTAAACTTTCTAAATCTGAATTCCATCATTGGTAAAATGAGGAATGGTTGTGTGTACGTGTAATGACAAATGGATGTTATTAGTTTGATACATGTTTTAATTGATTAGCATTGAAAGTCCCATTGTAAGAACACTTAAAATAGGTAGTAATCACATGGAATATTATTGATTTCATGAAACATTTAGAGTCATAGTGATTTCTTCTTGCAGATGATAAATTTTTTAAAAGCAGAGTCATCCCTTTTGTGTTATGTATAGAGGGCCTTTAGATTATTATATGATCTAAAGGAAATATTCTCTTTAATAACTAGGAAAAAAGACATCCCTAATGGACTTTCATGTGCTGAAATAGGTATTAAGATATTCAAAGTAGTTCCTCTAACCCTAAGTCTCTATTAGTCATGTTGTAAAGTTACTCCTGGCAGTTGAGGTCTGTTGTTATTATGAGTAAGTACTGTACTAGGTACTTGTACATGCATTCTCCCTACTGAATCTTACACTATCTCTAGAAGGGTAGGTACTCCACTGTCTCCATTTTACAGACGAGGAAACTGTGGCATAGGGGAGTGGCACAGACCCTGCCAAAGGTGGTGGAGACACATGGAGTAGGAAACCAGGTGGTTTTACTCCAGGGCCTGCACTCTTGACCACTGTCTGGTATGCCTCCCGCTGTGCATGTTTTCCACTGCACACTTGGTGCGCTGCCTAGACTGATCGACTCCCTCCCTCCTTCATGCTCTCAGCAAGTGTGTTAGCTGTGTGCTAGGGACAGTGCTAAGTGTTATGTTGTTGAAAGAATGACACCGCCCTTGTTCTTAAGGAATTTATAGTCTCCTTAGACTATAAAGAACAAGTAAACAAGGTAAGTAATATAATTACAAATTGTGGTAGTGCTCTTAAAGAAGTGTAATGGGTTGCTGATACAAGGGAATGATGCGGAGACAGGAGGGAGAGAGGAGACAAAGGTTAACCTGCTTTTGATGGGCAGGTTGGGGAAGACATCTCTGAGGCATTAGCTCATCCGTGACCTGAAGGGTGAGGAATGAGTATGTTGGGAAGCCTCTTGGGTTTCAGCAGGTGCTGATTTGTTTCCATTTTTTCTAAGGTAATTATGCTGCCAAATGGAGATTGTGTTGCAGGGGCTCAAGAGTGGATGTAGAGCCCAGATAGTTTATTGCAATAATCCAGGTGCAAAATAGCAGTGGTGTAGACTCGGCTAGTGGCAACAGAGAAATAAATGGATTTGAGGCAAATGTAGGAGATAGGATTGATAGGCCTTGATGATGGATGTGAGGGAGAGAATGCATTTAGGAGTTGGAGCTTAGCGGTCTGAGAGCGGCTTAGAGGTTTAAATCTGAAAGACACAAGCACAAAATTTTAAAAACCTGTAGAGATTTATTTATTTACTTAACCAATTAGAGTACTTACCATATGCTAGGCACTGTTTGAGGCACCAAGAATACATAGGTAAACAAAACAGACAAAATCCCAACCCTCATGGAACTTCCTTTGTCATGGGGGAGATAGATCATAAATAGACTTGTAAAATACACTGATTATAAATACTAAGGAGAAAAATGTAGGGTGGAAAGGGGATATGGATTATCAGGGTAGAGAAGGGGTTTGAAATTGTAGATGGGTTGACCAGAGAGGACCTCGCTTAGATGTTGCATAAAAACCTGAAAGAAGTGAGGGAGCGAGCTCCACAAGTGTCTGGAGAAGAGCATCCAGGCCGCGAGCACTTCCAAGTAAGAGCTCAGATGCAGGTGTGGGCCTGCCTCATTTAGAGACCAGAGGAGGCCCTGTGGATGGGTGGGCTGGGCGTGGCTGACGAGTGAGAGGGCGGTGAGGTCAGAGATAATAGGGTGGGGCTGCCTGGAGCATATATGGCCTTGATGGTCTTTATGAGACTTTGGCTTTTGTTCTGAGTGGGGAGCCACTGGATGTTTTGAGCAGAGAAATGACACGATCTTATATTTTAACCAAATTGATCATTCAGTTGCTGATATGTTGAGTATAGAATGGATAAGGTCATAGAGAAGGAAAACGTTTGAGAGAGCACTGATCTGAGCCCCAAGGAGCTCCAGCATTTTGAAGTAGGCTGGAGGAGAAAGTGGTGATGAGGAGGGACAGAGGTGGGAGAACCAGGAGAGTGAGGTGTCACGAAAGCCAGACAGCAGTGTCTCAAGGAGCAGAGACTCCTGCCGAAGCATCTAGTAGATGAGGATACAGGCATCTCATCTCCTGAAGTTATGGGTGATTTGGACAAGCCGTTCCAGCGGAGTGCTGTGGCAGAAGCTGTAGTGTGGTAACTTGGAGAGGAAAGGAGTACATGGGAGGTGAAGCAGAAATAGGGTAGAGGCTGGGACTGTGGAATCAAGTGAGGTTGCTTTATCATATATGGTGGAAGATACAGAACATATTTACAAATGAATGATAGTGATCCAATGGAGAATGCATATTATGTTGATGAACTGATAAATATAATAGTTAACATTTACTATGTATCAGGCACTGTGCTGGGATCCAGATAATCCTATGATGCATGTATTAATATTGCCATTTCAGGAAGTTGGGGGTTAGGGAACTTGCTATGCCAAGGTCACATAGTTACTATGTAGTGGAACCAGGAGGTGAGCCCTGACAGGTACTGGGCCACTAAGTTACACTGCCTACATTACTGAAGCCAGGAAAAGAAAAAGAGATGGTAACCTTCTCAAGCAACGCCCTCGAGGAGGTAACAGGGAGTGTGAATGTGAATGCAGGGGAGAGCTGGCCTTTGAAAGAGGATGGTCCCTTCTTCCGTCATCAGGAAAGGGACATCATGGTGCAGGTGGCTGCAGTTGGGCTACAGGCGTTTTGGTGGTAGGAAGAAGGGAATTACATGTGTTAGGGCTTTTTCTTTTTCTTCTCTTTTTTTTTTAAGGAAGTAGAAGGTTAACTCATTAGCTAAGAATGTAGTGACAGTAGAGTATGCTGGGGGTAGAAGTTGAGGAGACAGAAGATAGTTTAAATCATTATCTTGGGGAGTGGGGAAGAGAACACGGACTATTGAGCAGTTTTCCATGCTTGAGATTTATGCTCTTGAATTTTAAATGAAACAAGTCACAGTTGTACGATTTTACTGCTGCAAGATTTAGTTGCTGGAGTGCAGGCACAGTCAAATGGTAGGGTTCAGCTGATGCTGGAATTTTGCCAGGACAGAATAAAAGGAAGAAAAAGGCGTGGGGGAGATGAGGATATTTTCAAGGAAAAGTGACCACATTAATGGAATGGGGAAACAGGGCTGGATGAAGAGCAAAGTGAAGTCAGAACAAATGGCGAGAAAGCTGTAGGATCAGTGGAGCCCAGAGTCAGATGAGGGATTTGCAGCAGTGGAGACACTTGCGCAAGTAAAGATGGGGTGGTGACTACAGCGGGCTGGCAGAGTTGGTCCAGCCTCTGATGTCGTGGTTCAGGTTGTGGCCATGGGAGTGGGAGGCTGATGTGGGGGCAGAGAGAGATCACCAGGGAAAAGGATACTTAGAAACTCTCCATTTAATCTGGATTTTCTTTCAGAGAGGACATGACTTTCATGAAGGCGTCAGGGCAGGTAAGTGACGGTTGTTCCCCTCCTGGCTATTATGGAAATAGAGTTTATGAGTACACACTGTTAATCAAGATGATAGTTGTTTTATTAGTGAAAATTAGATGTGTGTAAAGGTTGTGAAGTATTTAAAAAACATTACCAACTGGCATATAAGGGAAGATAAATCTTTGCATCCAATATTGTTTAAAAGTTCACATAACCTGGTCACAGCCCCCTAATTTCTGTGTAAGAGGTAATCCTGTTTCTAACAGTCACATGCAGAGGCAGTCTGAGCTCATAAACTCATTTGGCTGCTGAAGCCTTTGAAAGGTACATTTATTCCCTGCAAAAAGCCCTCAGGTCCTCCTCCCTCTCTCTCCCTTTTGTGCAGACCTGGCACAGCTTGGCGGTGACCAGCCCTTCGTCCACCTCCTTGCCTGTATCTGAGCAGTTAAACACTGACGTGGAGAAAAACCATATGACATCATTAGCAAAACTTGCTAATGTTTTTATTATTTTTATCATCTTCAGAGTCAGCATATTTAGAAAAAGCAAGTGAAGTGGTTGATATTTTTTTGTTCCTAGCAAATTTGCAATAATTTTTTAGGTATATGCCCATATCCCTAAAAATAATAGCTATTAATTTCTGTTGTATGTTTTATTCATATACTTTGCATATCTAATTTTCCTATATATTTTCTGTTGATCACTTTAATATAGCAAAGCCTCTGGATATACTTTATCTGAATAGAAGGTTATGTTCTCTGAGATGGAAGCTTCGATAGACACTGATCACTATTTGTGGAATTTTCTTAATCTATGTCATGATATAATATCAACTAAGCAGTGGGTTCAAATCCTTTCAGAGGACACATGGAATTGAATCAGAGGAAATAACTATATGTTTTATAGAAACCAAGTAAAGTATGCATTTTCCCCACTAATTACCAGCAAATTGTTACTGCAGGTGGATCAGCCTAGATTTCTGATTTTAGGAGGATCTGTGTGAGTTGTGTTGATCAAGTATTCAGTCTATGTTATAGCAATCCTTCTCAAACTTATTTTTAGGTATACTGTTGATGATTTTAAAGAACAATAGTTAAAACCGAAGAGCATCAAAGTTCTGATATACAATGCATGTTATTATCAAGCTTTTTAATATAGAGAAAGTATATTACCTCCTTTTTCAACGTAACCTTTTTATTCAGAATGCAGTACTTATTCTGGGTAAAACTTTGGTGTTTTGCATAACCAAATAGTTGTCAAAAAGTTTTACTGTTAACATCTTGAACAAACTTCTTGGTTGTAGAAGAAAATAAAAAGATTATCTCAGAGCTAGAGAGCTACCATTGGAATTTGAGTAGGTGTCCGACGAGACCTTCTGAAAAACCTGAGCTGCCTATAGGGCAAGAGCTTGTGATATCTGTGCTAGGCAAAATTTAGTTAGTCTGAAATAAAGTAACACCTGGATTTCATTATTCCCTGTCCTTCTGCCCTTCAGTGGACTGTCAGAGAGGTAGACAGCATTGGCTGAAGGGCTTAAAAGGGTTCCTTGTAGAAAAAATGTTCCAGGATTTTTACTTGCACAGTTCAGGGAAGGTAAAACTTTCAAGTTGGCAGGGACTGTAACATCAGTGTTCAATCTGATGGTACTGGAATCCTGAAGCTGGGCAGCCAAACTTGAAAAATCTCCTGTGTCCACATTTAATTATGCATGAAGCTCCCTTCCCTCTACTTCCTGAGACAGCCTGCTCCCTTGGTTCCCAGATTGCTTCTTTAATTATTTAGCCTTTTAATGCTAAATGTAGTTTTTTGGGTTCACTGTAGAGTTTGTATGTTTAAATAATTTGCATTCTTCACAAGAACTAAGCACATTTTAAGCATGATTAAAATACCATACCACAGCCATACTAAATAAATAGAGCCCCCTTCCCTTAAAAAGGTTTTTTTGAGGTAACTGTAGATTCACATGCAGTTGTAAGAGCAGCAATTTTCAACTGGTGTGCCACAAGAAGTTTTAAAACATGCAATACCTGACCTCTTTTCCCTTAGATTGTCAAATAAAAAAATGACAGCCAACTCAGTATCTGTCCAGTGTTAATGAAACAAAATTATGTTTTTTGCTGACAAAAAAGTTATATTTTTTGGTATGCTCTAGAGTTTTAGTAATCAGTTTATGTGTGCCATGAGATTAAGGGTTGAAAATGGATATTAAATAGAGATCCCGAATACCCTCTATCCAGTTTCCCACCCGGTAGCATTTATATAACTATAGTATACTGTCACAGCCAGGAAATTGACATTCCGCTCCCTTTTTAAAGGAGAGTATACAGATTGCCTCATACTTACTTTAATCCTGTGGGGTTACTATATGGCCACACTAAATGATGACTATATTGAAATAGGAGAAGTAAGGTTTCTCATGATAACCTTGAAGATGGTCTGGTATTTTAATTCAGAGCTATGTGAACTAGGGGACTCAGCAAAATGGCAGTGTCCACATTTAACTATGCCAAAGCCCCACTTTCCTCTACCTCAAGTAATTTTCCTCCTCTCAACTCATTGTGGAGGAGGTTAGAAGGCAGATCTGTACCCTCGCCTTTTCCTGCCTTCCCTTTAAACCACACCAACTCTGCTTTTAGCTGTTTTACCAGAGGGAGATTTCATTTACTATTTTGTTTGAAGGAGAAAAGACTTCGAGGCTTTAAACCACTGGATTCATTCAGTATTCAATCTAGAGGCATAAATCGGGCTGAACAGGTTAGAAAATAACCACACGTTCATCATCACTACATTGCTATCCCTTCAAAATCTGTGGGGGCTTAATTTATAAGGAAAATAGAACACATATAAAAACTCTTTTCAGAAAAGTGCTATAGAAAAATATGCCTGATACAAGGGAGTTTGTCAGTTCGGTAATCTGGCAATACCAGAAAGAAATAAACTAACATTTTTTATGTCTTCATTTGACAGTTTTAATAGATAAAGACCAGAGTCCAAAGTGGAAACCAGCCACTCTAAAAGAAGTCACGGATGAAGATTTAAATAATTCCTTCAAATCTCTGGGAAGCAATGATTTGAAATTTTGAAGTGACTGGACTTGGAAGGCATTTTGGAACAGGGGTTAGCAAACTATGGCACACGGCCCAAATCTGGCCTGCCACCTGCTATGTATATATTCCACAAGCTGGGAATGGTTTCTGCATTTTTAAATAGTTGGGGAAAGAAATCAAAGGCTAATATTTAATGACCTGTGAAAATTGCATAAGATTCAAATACTAGTGTTCATAAATAAAGCTTTATTGGAACACAGCTGTACTCATCCATTTACATATTATTTATGGCTGCTTTGAGCAATTACAGCAGAGACTGTAAGACCTACAAAGCCTAGAATATTTACCGTCTGGTCCTTTTCAGAAAAAGTTCACCAACTCCTGTTTTAGAAGATGGGAAATTTGAAGGTCTCTAGAGATTCTTGAGTTAGTGGATCTAATTCAAATGGGAGCTTCAAGTTTTGGCTTTGGGTAGTGGTTTATATGTTAAGTAAATCTATGTATAGATTATAAAAAATAACCCCGGAATGTTTTTGGCTATTGTGTTAATGCTTCATAGAATTTTCTTGATATATAAATCTGTTTAAAAATAATTAAGAGTTATTATAGCAGAAGTGTTCCTTTTGTAACATTAGAAATCTCAGGCAAAGAAAGATTTTTATAAAGTTTTTTCAGTATTAACTCAGCCTCGTCATTTTCTTAAGTTAACCACCATCCCTTCCTTTGGTGAAAGTGAAAGCATTATTTTCTGCTGTTTGAGATATTAACTAATCTGGCAGAATGATGGATTAGGAAACTTGAATCGCTATGATAGACTGTTTTCTGCAATTTACATCAAACTTTTATGTGATAACTGTTAACTTGCCTTTACACAGTTCAGATCAGGAGGGGAAAATGAAAAGAGGACTTTAAAATGAAGTAAATCCTTCAGTAGTTGGTATTGTTGACAAAATAAGGTTTTTTAAAGGTACACAAGAAACTGCAAGGTGTTTGAGACTTGGGACCTTAAAGTCTAGGTAAGAATAATTTTATGTTAAAGATGAGCTTATCATTTATTTTGTAACTTGTGTAATTTTTCCTTCATCATGAACCCCTCAGAAACTAAGAGAACTTCAGGTTTGTAAGAACAAAAGATAGCAGAACTGAAAATGACATCAAAGATTTTATCTTGTACCATTCTCATAGATGGGGAAATTGCAGTCTGGAGGAATTGCTTTAAATTTTGTTCTTAATATATTAAAAAAGAAGAATTTTTCTTCCAAAAAATTTAGAAACAGATTTGGAATAGAGGCGCCATGATAATGGCCATGTTTACATTTATATTACTAGAGCTCCTAAATTGGACCTGAATGATCCAAGAATTCCTTGTAAAGGTGATTTTTATTCACTTAGTATTTGTTAGAAATGCAGAAAATGTTAAGTCCTCTATGTGAAAGGTTTGAAAGTACACTGTTGAAAAGCACTGACTTACTGAAATTAAATGAGAACTCATAGCTAGTTAGTTGCAACTAGATTTTTATTTGTACAGTTACGAAAAAGTGGTTTCACAAAAATACTTGGAAAAAATACACCATTTCATAGTTTAGTCTGAGAGGGAAGAGAATTTGCTAATAAAGCTTGACCCTTGCAAAGTAAGATTTTAGGGAGTACATCTGAGCTTGTGCCCAGTACTCCAAGCAAGACGTGTCCTAATCGGTCACCCAAATACTGGATGAGGGCATTATGATTAAGCAAAGAGTATATTTGTCAGAACTTTGTTTTTAAGTAAACTTTTGATTTCTAAAACTGTATAATACAAAAGTACAGTTCCCCCATTTCATAAAATGTTAGTGATATTGAGTAGGATATAGGAGTATCATGCATTGCTCATTCAGTGTGTCTATTTTTCATACTAATAAGGCAACTGGACACAAATTACTCCTTTAGGACTATGTTCATTTTTATCCCCTTCAAAATTGTGCTTTAGGTTCCCATAATAACCATAGGTAGTTTGCAGAGAACTGGTAAGGCAACTGAAAGTGAAGAACTCACGCCATAGGCCTGTAACTGAAAGGCCCACTGAACTGGGGAAGGGGTGGTGAAGTGCGCTTGTGGGGTTATGTGAGTCTCTGTGAATGAGGAACGGGCATAGTTCCTCTGATAATCTGCTGCTTCTACTTCGTGCCATCTGCAGGTTCTTTGTCGCACTGGTAGCCTCTCACCTGGCCCTACACTGGATCCAGTGGTTGGGCTTGTGTCAAGGTGGTAAATTGCTGCTGTGTCCTTTCCCTCAGTTGAAAACACTGGCACCTTGTTTTTGCAGTGCATCTTCCGATGGAGTTTGGCATTAGTGCCGTTTCTTGGGCTCGCTTTTCCTGGTTTTCCTCTCCCTTACTGTTTGGCCATTATTCTTATTTCATCTGTGTTTGTGACATAAGGTGGAACAAATGTTTCCCTTCCCAGTAGCTAATAATCCTTTCAGTCTTCTGTTATATATGTCTCACCCTGAAACAGTCGTTCTACTCTTATTGCTCATGCAAGACCTTTAAAATGAAATCCAATGTTTATGAAGATAGGAAGAAGCTGAATATCTTATTAAGGATGTTATCTTTCTTATCAAGGCCAAACTATATCTTGATGACTACCATGTGCAGTATGAATTTGTTTATCCAGGACTTTTCCTGCCTGCTCCCAACTTGGTTTACCCACTAATACACCGATTATGCAAGCCTTGTACTTCCTTGTCCATGGTTTGACATGTAATGTGCCATACATGTACAAGATAGTCTCTGTATGTCACAGGACATTATACTCTGTTCGAATGATTCAGGGGCTAATGCTTGATGACAAAACTGTACTGCCACAGTGTCAGAGAGGGTGGCAACAGAGTTTACACTTCCAGCCAGATTCAGATCTGGAAGACATCCCACACCCCTGGAGAAACAGGAGCCCAGGGCAAAGGAGGAACCTGAGATTAAAATAATTAGATATAACCAAAACCCAGTAGCCTATGGCCCTATGTGTGCTGAAAATTTTAGTGCAATGTGCTGCCGTTATATGGCTTTGTGTTCTCACCATAATATGTACTACAACTGACCCTGCAGCAAGTGTCCTGAGAGATAAAATGAGCGAAAAACAGCAACATCTAGGCATTCGTCTGACTCAGTATTAACACTCAGAAACCTAAATTTTTCTTGATGAGCTGAAAATATGTTTTGCAGTTTTAGGAAACTTTCTGTTCTCAGCCTTACATAAACAGGTGTGGTGGTTTTTCCATCTTCTCAGTTGCTAAGGTGGCCTGGGAATAGGTGAGGGGAAAGCTGAATGACCAAACGTCCGAAAGCAAGGAAGGAGCACATCACTCAGTTCAAAGGATTTTCTTTGCCCAAATAACTTGGAGAATTCACTCTATTTGATTATGGGTTTCAAAGTATAATTGTTAAAATTAGAGGTAGCATTTCTGTTTAAAAGGCAAAATGCATATTTATTTCTTTAAAGAGGTCACAAGCCTTCCTCTTTCTCCACCTCCCTTTAGATTTCAGTGAGGAGAGTCTGTTGTATCTTAACAAAAGGATCGAATGCAAATGGGCTTAAATAATCTCCTATCCAGTTAAACTCAATGTGTAGCAAAATCTTGATGTAAAGATAATTCTAGAGACTGATTCTCAATCTTCCTACAAGTTACATCTCAGTATCTTCTTCCCTCTCTCCTAACTTTTTTGTCATCAGTGACCTCAAACAGTACTAAATTCTTGTTTTTAAAAGAAGATTCCTAAAAAGGCCAAGTTAATGACAATGGAATAGTATATGGCTGTAAATGCCCTGTGGGCATTGTTACCATAAAAAAAATAAACTAACCCTCCACATCTCTAAGACAGCAAAGCTTAATACACATTCAGCACGGAGACCAGGTTATGCTTTTTACCTTGCCAACTAGGGCTTCTGTTGTTTTAAAATTTATTGGATTGCTGTTTATTAAGGTACCCAAACTTGTTTGCTTGTACAGTTATATTAATATATCACTAGACTTAATTCAATGTGATAAACATTAATGCCATGACTTCTATAAATTGTGTCTTGTTGAGATGCCTTATACAAAATGCGTGAGCCATCCAATAACAGCTGTACTTAGGGCCCTGAGGGTCAAGGTGGATCTCTTCTATGTGGCTTGCTTTCTAATGCTTGATCATATACGTTAAGTAGCAGTGATCTGAATGGTTTGGACAAACAAAAGCTACTGCTAATCACTATGGCTTGAGTGCCATTCACTGCCAAGACATTTCAAGAACAATCCTTTTCATATCTTTGTTTTGGTGTAAATTAGCATTATTTTAAGAGTGTCTTTAAACCATTTGGAGACATGGGACATTTTTAAATACTTCTTTTTTGGTGATGCTATACCATCTGAAGCTGTATGTGACAAAGCTGATTAGTATGGTGCCACAGGACCTACGTTTAGCCCTTTAAGTGACTACAATCCAAGAACAAGCAGGTATAAATTGCTATTACCACTGAACTGCTTGAAACACATTTCATTTTAGGTATTCCTATACTCTTGATATGACTATAGACTGATTTTTACATTCAGATGGAATCAGTATTTATTCACACAACATTTTGCTTTTGTTTCATGTGTTTAAACTAGCACCAACTCTATCCACAGTTCAAGAAGGTGTCATAATTCTACAGCATCAAGGCCCCTCACTCTCAATGAATGGGATGTCACAGTACTTGGTGTTACTCTCTGCCCACTGCTGCAAGGCATCACTCAAGATTTCCTGGGACAGGCGATGTGCAAATTCGAAGACCACAATCTCGGATTCTGTAGGTTCCTTCACGTCCTTACTGATAGCTTGAGAAGGCATCCTAGGTTGAAATCTCTCATCTGACATAAAGCTCTCTGCACTCGTGTGCCGCTTGTCACTCTCAACTGTGGTAGGAAATGCGAAAATTTGCTTTGATTTCATGCAGCCCATGTTATGAAGAACTTTGAGTGAAGCAAAGCAGTAGAAGACTACTTCAACAGCATCTTTGGAAAACACTGAGCATCTGTCCACGTGATGTTGACCAGTGCTTTTTCTCTTCAGGCCACTTGAGAAATCACTGTTCCCTTTTACCACTCTTCGCATATAATGTTTATCTGTGAAGAGAAGAGAAGTTTCACTGTGAAGGTATTGAACACAAAATGCTACATGATTATGTATCATGTAGAAACAGTCCTTTTTAACACTTCAGTCACTTGGAGGAAGTGTGAGGTACCTAAAGTTTTGTCTTCTCAATAGAAGAAACGATAGTCACTCAAAAATGGCAAGTTACATACTAGGAAGACATTTTTTCAAGATCTTCAAAAGTTTATAAAACTGAAAACACAGTCGAACTTTTACTACCTTAGACGTATTTATGTTCACCAAGGATCCACAAACTCTGTCCAGTCTTTGGGCCAAATCCTAGCTGCCTGTGTTGTAAAGGAAGTTTATGGGACACAGTCATACCCATTCATCTTCACATCATCTGTGGCTACCTCTTTTTGGTGAGTACTGGGTGGGTGTTGTTTTTGAGTTTCCTCACTCTGCAGGGGTTTTACACAAGCTGACTACAAATCAGGGGATCAGACACACACAGCACAACATGTACACACTTCACAGTAGATCGTGGAGATTGATGGGCACCTGCTCTACCTGCCTAGCCAGGTGGGAACTAAGTGACTGGCAAGATACAGAGGTGACAGAGCCACAAGAATGATCAGACTCGTTTCTGGCCATGGCCTAGGTCTCCCAGGCTGAGGTGGCAGTGGTGTGGGAGCTGTAATCAAAGGCTCACAGACTGCATGCACACAAGCTGACAACACGGCCAGGCAGCGCGTCCTGGCTGGGGTCCCAGGTGCAGTGAGTGCCGCACCCGGCATGGCCTAGGCCAGCTCCCATGCATCCTTCTGTAGGTGGTCCTCATTCACTGGGCAGCAAAGGTGGCTTTTTTCCAAGCTAAAATTGGATGAGTTGATAGTCTTTGTCAGGTCTATCTGGTAATCCAAGAAGAATCTTTTGGAATACTCACTGGCCTCTTGATCTCATCCATATCCACACTGTCTAGGTCCATATCTTTAGGCAGAGAGACAGCTGCTGGCTCTGTCTCCCTTCTTCCTGTTTTCCTTGCTCTTGCCCCTAGGCTGAGGGGAGTCAGCCAGCACCGGACTGCTATCGTGTGTGTGCTCAATGGGGCGGGCCAGCTGGCCTTCCCCTCCTTGATGCGGTTCAGCTGCTGCCTGTTACTGTTGTTGCTGTTGGCTTTTCTCCCCTCTCTTCTGCTCCACCAGGGAAGTGAGGTCAAGACCTTTAAACTTTGGGTCAGTCTGGGGCCAGGGTCTGGGCTGGCCCTTGGAGGCTCTGGGGCACTCTGTGGGCCTCTTGCTCAGCTCCCTGCAGGCCTTCCAGGCCTGTTTCAGTTTCTGTTTGCCAGTCCCCTCCTTGTGGTGATGTATTATGTCCAGGAGGAAACACAGCAGCTCCTGCTGCTCCCCATTCACCTTCTCAGGCAGGAGGAGCTTGAAACCCCTGGTGTTTCACTATATCCCCATCCACTCCTGGCCTGGGCTCTGTGTGGTCAGTGAGTCTGGAGGGAAGTGAGATGAGGTTCTGGTTCTTCAGTCTCCCCTATGGAGCCACTGTGCATGTGCACAGAGTCGGGTACAGACTCTGTTGCTCTCTGGACGGTCTCAGCAAGTATGTCGAACTTGGGACAGTCTTTACTTGGCCTCTCCTTCCTCCTCTTTTTCACAGCTTGGAGCTTCAGGAGCTCCTGCAGCTGCTGGAACTCCTCTGACCTATGGCTACTTTCATGACACAGTGGCTCAATTGGGTAGTTGTGACAGACCATGGACTATCTGGTCCGTTATTTTTGCCAAACTGACCAATACTGTTAAGGGAGACAAACATACCAAAATTTGCTCCTGCCTCAAACCTCATGAACCTGCACATCTTGGGCTGTTATTAAGAGTGAGGCTTTGTTCCCTGGTCAGAGGCTTACAACTCAGTGGGACAGAATGATGGCCTTTACAAAAAGGCCATCAACTCAAACACAAGTTAGATGTGTAGCAAAGCCACCTATTTTTCTTCTGAATTAGATACTCCCTGTGAAAAGCTCAGATTAATTTAAAATAAGGTTAAAGGTTTCTCACCTTAAATATCTCACTTTTTTTAAAGATTTATAGAGGGAGAGAAGCATCAATGTGAGAGAGAAACATTGATTGGTTGCCTCTTGCACATGCCCTGACCTGGGACTGAACCTGCAACCCAGGCATGTGCTCTACTAGTGACTGAACTGGCGACCTCATGCTTTGCAGGATAATGCCCAACCAAGCCACACAGGTCAGGTCAGCTAACAACTCATTCTCAATCTTGTTTGATATATTGACAAAAAAGGGGTGCTATAATAAACCATGAATTCCTAACAGGGAAGGTAAGGTGGGTAGTCACAGCCAGGCCTATAACTTCTTTACTGAAAAGTTTTCAAGCAGGCCTGTCTATTGTTTTTGTACATCTAGGTTAACACACCTTTGAAATGCCAGAAGTAATTTGCTTACTCCTGGAAGGTGTAAGCACCCCTGAGAAAGTTCATAATCTTGTAATCCAGATCCTGCCTTGCTTTCTGCCACCCTCATGTAACGTTCTTCCTTACATTCTTACCTGAATTTCAGATGCTTAAAAGAAACTGCAAACTTATTCTCTGGAGTATTTTAGATTTTACTTTCACATATTTGTCATCACCTTTGGCTCAAATTCATAAAAATTCTCGAGAACTTCCGGTAAAGATAATGGCATAGGCAGACATGGCTTGCCTCTTTGCACAATCACATCAAAATTACAACTAAAATATAGAACTACCATCTCTCAGAACTGACAGAAATTGAGTTGAATGGAAAGTCTGACAACTACAGAATTGAAGAAACCACATCGATCCAGGCTGGTAGGAAGGGTGCAGTCTGCCCACACCCACGTGTGGTGGATAAAAGTAGGGGAGGGATATCTAGGGAGCAAGGAATCCCAGCCCCACAGCAAGCCCCCAGCTCAGGGCTCCAGGACAGAAAGGTAAGTCTCCATAACTTCTAGCTGCAAAAACCAGCAGGGATTCAGTTGGTGGAAGGAGCAGCTAGAGCCCCAAGAAGGTTCTCTTAAAGAACTCACACACAGACTCAACTACTCAGACTCACTTCCTTTGGACTCTGGACACGGGATGGCAAGTGGAGGGGCACCAGTCGTGTGCAGGGGGAGGCCGAGGTGTCTGGTATCAAGGCAAGAAAGGGCCATTTTCCCTTTTCTGGGCCCTTCCCACCCAGAGCCAGTAGACTGGTCCTGTATCTAACATTTTATCAACTGGGCTAACACTGTTTGACCTGCCTTAGAGATCCCCAGAGACTCCACCACTGCCAATTTATGGGCCCACCCAAGCTGCTTTTCCATATGAAGGGTCTTTGCTCATGCTTTCAACTTCCTAAATCCTCTGAAACAAGCAGCAGCTGGCTTCAGTGAGCCCCAAGCCTGAAACTAGCAGCCTAGATTCATAGCATGGCTTTGCCTATAAATCTCCAAGCCCTACAGAAGTAGCAGCGATCTCAGACTGATTTATAGCTCAGGCAGGGTTGCCCCGGACAAAGCACAGATGGGGGCTGACCTTGGTCTGCACCACTTGGGAAACCCCAGGGGCCAGTGCACCCAGTGGGCAGCTACAGACCATATAGGAGCACCACCACCCTGCCCCTGCACAGCTGATCCTCCACGGAGGGCAGATTGGTGGTCAGTGGTCACAGCCAGTCCTTGCAGCTGACTGGCCTGGGTATATCCCTCCCATTGATCTGCCAACAGCAACCAAGGCCCAACTTATAAGAGGAGTGTGTACTCAGCCCACATGAAGGGTGCACCTTGAGCACCCAGCTTGTGGGTGAGAGGGGAGGCTGTGCCACTGGACCCTACAAAACACCTACTACATTAGGCCACACTACAAAGAGTCAAAGCAGCTCTACCTAATACACAAGCAAATACAGGGAGGCTGTCAAAACACGGAGATAAAGAAACATGGTACAAATGAAAGGATAGATCAAAACTCCAGAAAAAGAGCTAAATGAAATAAGCAATCTATCAGATGCAAAGTTCAAAACACTTTATAAGGATGCTCAAGGAACTTAGGACCTGAACAGCATAAAAAATATGCAGTCAGAAATGAAGGATACGCTAATTGAAATAAAGAACAATTTGCAGAGAGACTTGAGTGGATGAAGCCAAAAATCATGATTTGGAATATAAGGAAGCAAACAGAACAGAACAAGAAAAGAGAATCCAAAAACAAGAGGATAGTGTAAGCAGCCTGCAGGGCAACCTTAACCAATTCAACGTTCGCTTCATAGGGGTGCCAGAAGGAGAAGAGAAAGAGCAAGAAATTGGAAATTGATTTGAAAAAATAATGAAAGAAAACTTCCCTAATTTGATGAAAGAAATAGACATGCAAGTCCAGGAAGCACAGAGTCCCAAACAAGATGAATGCAAAGAGGCCCACCCCAAGGCACATCGTAATTAAAAGGCCAAAGTTTAAAGATAAAGAGACAGGAGATTAGGGTTGGGGAGAAAGACTGAGAGGTGAGGGGATTCAGAAGTACAAACAAGTAGTCACAGAATAGCCATGGGGATGTAAAGTACAGTATAGGAAATGGAGCAGCCAAAGAACTTACACATTGGACCCACGGGCATGAACAATGGTGGGGGGACTGCCTGAGGGAGTGGGGTGTGCTGGGTGGAGGGAGGCAAAGGGAGAAAAATCAGGACAACTGTAATAGCATAATCAATACAATATAATTAAAAATAATTCTCTACAGGTCTGGATCATTCTCTCTCAAGGTAAGCAGGCCGTGGTGCTTGTGACGTGTCTTCCAAGCTTCCCAACTGGTTGTTAATCACTGAGTGAATTTCTGTTACAATAGAACTTAGGGTAACTAAATCAATACAAAGCAAGCTTTACTGGATAGAGGTTTAGACATAAGAAACCCCAGGCAAAATCTATGAATAAGGTTATGGTCCATGATTATATCTTAGTTTTTGGGTCAAAGACATAGCTCTAAAAATTCATAAAATATAACTCAGTTGACATTTCTGAAACCACTGATCTTAAGGTAAAAATTAGCATAAATTTAATTTTTTTAATAATTTGTAATTAAAGTCCAGAGAGGTGATCTTTGCCTAGGTCTTTTTGCTATACATTTTTTTAGGGTTCTATAAATTTTACCTCATTTCTCCCATACTACTACATTTGTTCATCACTTATACCCTTAATAAGGATGATAGGGGGAGTAGAAAGGAGTCTGGCCTTCTGCTACTTACGACCTTCAGTTCCATGTGCCCCGCTACATGCTCCAGAGATTACTTCAAAAGTGGAACAAGGGGCTGTGATGCTTGTCTTGTTTACTAGGCTGAACTTGAGGACAAGAACTGTCCTGGTTTTACATTATCAACATGTAATGACTTACTTAGTATCTGTTTTGTACTTTGTGGGATGATTAAGGGAATTGGACATAGTTAACCTGAAAACCATTACTTAGAAATTTCAGTGAGTGTCAATATAAAAGGCCATGAATAGAAGAATCTTTTCTGAGATGTTTGGTTTTGTAAAAGTGGTTTTATCATCCCATAACAAAGTAACTAGTGTCAGATTTGCCCTCTCACCAAAATCGGCTTTAAGCCTGAACAAAATATATGTGGGTAGTGCCACTGTAAAAAATGTCTAAATCTATAGAGAATTTTTATAGGAGTTCGTTTGGATGAGACTGATGACATACGCTGGGGTGAGCAAGATCTAAAATGCTCCAGAGAGTAACTGTTCTGCAGTTTCTGTTATGCACTTGAGATTAAGAAGGGAATACAAAGAAGATTACATAAGGGTGGGAGAAAGGAAGGGTGGGATTGGACGACCTCTTGCATGATTTAGAAGGAGGGGTCTGAAAGGGGGCATTTCAAAAGTGTGTTACCCTAGATGCACAAAAACAATGGGCAGAGCTTGCTTAAGGAAGAAAGAAGCCTTTCAGTAAAGAAGTTTAGGCCTGGGGCATGATCTGCCCAGTTACTAATTTATGATCAGATCACTGTGAGATTGCTTTCCACAGAACCCATTTTTTTCCCCACCCACAGCAGGTATTTTCAGGCATTGCACAACAGACAGCACAGGAGTGGTCCCCAAGAGAAGGCAGACACAATGTTAAAGGCCACAATCAATCATCGTTTCTGCCTGGGGGCATCTTCCAGCATAATCATGAGGAGGCTGAGCCCAGGCAGAGTGGCAGTTCTGTTGAACTGAAGAGGTAGAGTTTGGGTTACTGAAGCAGAAGGAATGTATATATAGCACAGTTCAAGAGAAAAGGGAGCTAGCTGTGGGGAGGGAGGCAGAAATATGCATGAGGTCTCATCACCAGTACTTATTTGAGGCTGGGATGTGCATGTACAGGAAAAGTATCTAAGACCCAGCAAAAGATTACCTGCTCTGGGACTTGACCAGTGACACCAGAAGTTAAGACAGTGCTGGGGAACTCTTGGAGTTTCCAGTTAGCCCAGGTGGGACGTCCTCACTGAACACTTCAGTAGTAGATTAGCTACTACTTTAGAAATGTGAGAAGTGTACTGGCAGGGGTTGGCACACTTTTCTTAAGGGGGCACAAAGTATATAATTGAAGTTTGTGAGCTTCATGGTCTATGTTCCAACTACTAGGCTCAGCCATCTTGCAGAAGCAGTCACAGACAATGTATAAACAAGTGAGCAATGGCTATGTTCCAGTAAAACTTCATTTACAAAAACAGGCAGCTAGGCCATGGGCCATACTGGACTACATTCAGACAATAGTCCTATTCTAATAGAGAATACAATTCAATACCATCAAAAGGGAGATGACATGATCCAGATTCCTACAAAGTATTATCCACAATCTTCATCATACAATAAAATTACTAGCCAGGGGAACAAGCAGAAAAATGTACCCCATGATAAAGGGAAAAAACAGTCATTAGAAATAGACCACAAAATAATATACCATTTGATAATTAATAGCAGTTTAAAGCAGCTTTTAAAATATATTGAAGAACATACAGGAAACATTCTCATAAGGCATGAATAAAGAATCTCAGAAAAATGGAAACTGTAAAAATCAAACAAGTGAACTCTTATGAGCTATTAGATATTGTAGAAGAAAGGATTAGTGAACTGGAATATAAAACCATACATGTATGTAACCTGAAAGTGGGGGGAAGGATTTTTAAAAACTGAACAGAGAACCCACTAAAAAGATAAGTATGGCATAAAAACAATAAGGAATTAGACATTTAAACTAGAAGACAGGAAAGGAAGAACATAGGAAGAAGACAAAGAATGAGACAATCTTAAAATAGCAAAGTGGCCCACTTAAACCCATACATAGCAAAAATTATATGAAAGGAAATGGACTAAATTTGAACTAAAAGGCATTTAAAAATAAGATCCAACCCACAAAAACAGCCAACTGATCTAGATTGTCTTCAAGCATGTGCTAGAGCAACTGGACATCCACATTAAAAAAAAAAGGAATCTAGACTTACATCGTCCACAAAAATTAACTCAAAATGAATCACAGACCTAAATATAAAAATATTAAACTGTAAGTCTCCTAGAAGACATCTAGCAGTTAAATCTAGGCAAATATAGATGACCTCAGGTTTGGCAATGACCTTTTAGATACAACACCAAATGCATGATTGGTTAAAGAAATAATTGATAATTGGACTTCATCAAAATTTAAAAGTTCTGCTCTGTGTTAAGATACTATCAGGAAAATAAGAAGGCAAGCCACATACTGGGTGAAAATATTTGCAAAAGTGTATCTGATACAGGACTGTTGCCCAAAATATACAAGGAACTCCCAAAGCTCAACAATAAGACACTGATTAAAAATTAGGTAACAGAAGTGAAGAGACACCTCACCAAAGAAGACATATAGATGGCAAATAAGCATGAGAAAGTGATTGACATTATATATCATTAGGAAATTGCATATTAAAATAACAGTGAGATACTGCTACATACTATTAAAATGGCGAGAATCCATTAAAATGCTGATAACACCAAATACTAATGAGGATGCAGAATGACGGAGCTCTCATTCAGTGCTGCTGAGAATGCAAAATCGTACAGCCACTTCAGAAGATAAGTTTGCTAATTTCTTACATAACTAAACATACTCTTATCATACACTCCAGCAACTGTTCTTGGTATTTACTCAAATGGATTGAAAAATTATATCCATACAAAAACCTAGACATGGATAATTTTAGTAGTTTTATTACATAATTGCCAAAACTTGGAAGCAAAAGTGTATTTCAGCAGGTGAGTGGGTAAACAGTGATCCATCCAGACAATGGAATATTATTTACTGCTAAAGAGAAATGAGTTACAAGCCATGGAAAAAAAGGAGGGGCCCTAAATGTGTATTACTAAGTTTTAAAAGCCAATCTTTCCAACTATATGACATTCTGGAAAAGGTAAGTCTGGACAGTGAAAAGTTCAGTGGTTGCCAGGGATCAGAAAGGAGGGAGGGTTGAGCAGGTAGAGCAGAGGGGATTTTTAGGACAGTGAATTAACTGTATGACCCTATAGTGGTGGGTGTGTATCGTTATACATTTATCAAAATCCACATAATGTGCAAAACCAAGAGTGAATCCTAATGAAAACTATGGACTTTGGGTGATCAAGGTATGTCACTGTAGGTTCACTGATGGTAACAATGTGGCACTCTGGAGTGGGATGGTGATGGTGGGTGAGGCTGTAAGGGCAGGGTGATGGGATAACTATACTTCCTGCTCAGTTTTGCTGTGAACCTAAAACTACTCTGAAAAATAAAGTTTAGTTAAAACAGTCCAACTATCTAGTACCTATAAGTGATGTAATTTAAATACAAGTATACAGCTTGCAAACAAGAGGGTTGGAAAGGATACATTATGAAAGCAGGAAGCACTGAAAGTTTGCTGTGGTTATGGGAATATCAGGCAGGGCAGACTTCAACACCAAGATTATTACCATTTTATTTGTCAGTGAGGAAGACATGACAATCATAAATGTGTATGAAACTAATGAGAGAGCTTCAAAATACATGAGGAGAAACTGACAGAACTAAAGGGAAAAATATAAACATTACACTCTCTCAGGAACTGACAGAATAGCCAAAGGTAAAAATAAGGAATTCAAATTTTTAACAATACTGTGATTCAACTTGAGATAAATGACATTACAATGTACCAAGCAACTGAAGGATACACATTCTTGTCAAGTGCATATAAAACATTCACTAAGATAGACTACGTGATGGTTTCCACAGATTTCAAAGGCTTGAAATCTCAACGTATACTTTCCAATCACCACAGAATTAAATTAGAAATAAAAAGATAATAGCCTTGACTGGTATAGCTCAGTGGGTTGGCCATTGTCCCACAAACCAAAAGGTCACCAGTGCGATTCCCAGTCAGGGCACATGCCTGGGTTGCAGGCCAGGTCCCCAGTTGGGGGCATGCGAGAGGCAACCTATTCCTATTTCTCTCACACATCAGTGTTTCTCTCCCCCTTCCCCTTTCTCTAAAAACAAATAAAATCTTTAAAAAGAAATAAATACAATAATAAAATACCTAGAAAATCCCCAAATAGTTGGAAACTATCACATTTCTAAATAATCCATGGAGCCAAGAAGAAATCACAAGGGATTTAAAATATTTTCAACTAAATATAAACCATAACATATCAAAAATTTTGAAATGCATTGTGAAACCCTAGAGGGATACTCATAGGTTTAAGTGCTTGTAATAGAAAAGAATAAAGGTTTAAATCAGTGATCTAAGCTTTCGCCTTAAGAAACTAGGAAAAGAAAAGGAAATTAGACTCAAAGTAAGAAGGAAGGAAATAATATAGATAAGATTAGGAATCAGTGGAGAAAGAAAAGGGATAAAAAAATAGAGAAAGTCAATGGAACAAATACTGGTTCTTTAACTAGAGCTAATAAGATAGTTAAGTTTCCATGTAGTCTAAACAAGAGAAAGGAGAAGACAAATTACCAAGATGTGTGTGAAAAAGGAACATTATAGATTCTATATATAGGTACATTAAAAGACTAACAAGGAAGTATTATGAACAACTTTATACCAATACGAAGTTACCAAAACTGGTACAATAGAGAATAGAAAGTCTGATAACCCTGTATCAATTAAATAACTGAATTTGTAACCTAAACTTTTCCACAAACGACAATAAACTCCAAGCCCAAATTGCTACACTAGAGCTCTAAATTCTTTCAAACACTTTAGGAAAATATAATACCAATCTTACCCAAACTCTTCAGGAAATAATGGAAGAGGAAACACTTCCAATTCCTGCTACGTGAGGTCAGGATTACCCTGTTACAACAAGAGAGTTCAAAAAACTCAGTAACACAATATCA
Organism: Tonatia bakeri; assembly: GCA_004024845.1. Taxonomy (NCBI): domain Eukaryota; kingdom Metazoa; phylum Chordata; class Mammalia; order Chiroptera; family Phyllostomidae; genus Tonatia; species Tonatia bakeri. The sequence goes on from PVIA01000187.1 coordinate 575,309, forward strand.
CTCATGAAAATAGACACATATAATTTTGTAAAATGTCAAATTGAATCCAGCAATATAAAATGGTTAGTACATGATAACCAAGCAGAATTTATGCAAGGAATCCAAGAAATGCAATGGAACAGTGAAAAATCAATAAACATAATTCTCTATTAACAAAGAAAGAAAACTTGAAAACTGTCTCATTATATGCAGAAAAGCATTTGATAAAACAGGGGAAGGAGGTGGGGAGGGCTGGGGGGAAAAGGCAGAAAACTGTACTTGAACAATAATTTTAAAATGTTAAAAAATAAATAAAAATTACAAACACAACACAAAATTTGTGATAAAAATTCTCAGAAAACTAGCAATAGGAAGGACTTCCTCAAACTAATGTTAAACTTAACGGTGAAAGACAACACTTTTTCCCTATGATAGGAACAAGGCAACAGTGTTCATTCTCATTGTTCTTATTTAATCTCATACTGTAAGCAAGGAAGAAATACAAAGCATAAAAGTTGTCAGAAAGAAAAATATAACTGCCTTTATTTGCAGATGACGTGACTGTATATGTAGAAAATCCTAAGTTACAATTTTATCAAAGTCCCAAGACGAAAAACTGATATACAAAAATCATTTGTACTTCTGTATATTTAGGCAATAACAATTGCAATAACAAAAATATTGCACTTAAGGATTAATTTAACAAAACATGAACAAACTACATTACATATTATATGTATAGTACATGAGAAATATGAATTGTTATTGGAAAAAAAAATAAAGAATCCAATTGGATAAGCAATGCTCATGGCCTAGAAGACAATACTGTTAAGATGTCAGTTCTCCCCAAACTGAAACATAAATTCAGCACAATTCCAGGTAGCTGTTTTGTAGACACTGACAAACTGATTCTAAAATTCAAAAAAATATCCCAGGAGGATTGGTTATAGATACAGACATTTGATTCTAAATTGTATAAGGAAATTCATAAAGAAGTTACACAACTCAACACTGAAAAACCAAACAATCCAGTTAAAAAATGGCCAAAGGACCTGAACAGACACTTCTCCAAAAAGGACATACAGATGGCCAACAGACATATAAAAAATGTCCAATGTCACAAATCATCAGGGTGATGCAAACTAAAATCACGATGAGCCCTGACCAGTGTGGCTCAGTTGGCTGGGCATCATCCCACAAAGGGAAAAGTTATTGCACATGCCTGGGTGCAGGTTTTGTTCCTGGTCAGGGCGCATAAGAGAGGCAACCAATCAATGTTTCTCTTTCACATCAATGTACTTCTCCCTCCCTAAAAATAAATAAATGAAATGTTTAAAAAAAATCACAATGATATATTGCCTCACACTTGTCAGAAGGGCTATCATCAATAAATCAATAGATAACAAGTGTTGGCGAGGATGCTGGTGGGCACGCAGACTGGTGTAGCCACTGTGGAAAGCAGTGCGGAGTTACCTCAAAACGTAAAAATGCATATGCCTTATGATCCAGCAATTCCACTTCTGGGAAGATATCCAAAGAAATCTGATATACCAATCTGAAAGAATATATGTACCCCTATGTTCACTGTAGCATTATTTACAGTAGCCAAGACTTGGAAGAAGCCCAAGAGCCCATCAGGAAATAAAGGGATAAAAAAGTGTGGTACATTTACACAATAGAAGACTATTCTGCTAGCTGGGTGAAATAGGTGAAGGGATTAAGCAAAACAAACACACAAAAACCGCACAGACACAGATAACGGCACGTGGTTACCAGAGAGAAAGGGGGTGGGGGGAAGCAGAAGAGAGTGAAAGGGAGATGAATGGTGGTGGAAGGGGACTTGACTTAGGGTGGTGAACACACAATGCAATATACAGATGATGTGTGGTAGAACTGCATGCTCGAAACCTACATAATTTTATTAACCAAATTAACCCCAATAAATTCAATAAAAAAATAAAAAAAAACAAAGAAGTTGTATACAGAAAAGCAAAGAACCTAGGATAGCCAAAATAATTTGAAAAAGAGCAAAGTTGGAAGACTTGCAGTACCCCATTTTAAGAATGATTCTAAAGCTACAGCAATCAAAATAGTGCTACATGGGAGGAAGGCCAGACACACAAATCTGTGCAACAGAACAGGGTCCAGAAACAGACCCACAAAAATATGGTAAAGTAATTTTTGACAAATGTTCAAAAATAATTCAATACAAAAAATAGTCTTTTCAACAAAAGGGATTGGAACAACTGGACATACATATACTCCCCCAACTGAACTATCCATTACTCTTTATTCAAAAATTAACTCAAAAAGGATCATAGATCTAAATGTAAAATATAAAACTGTAAGACTTACAAGATGACAGGAAACAGTCGTCATGGATTAGGTGAAGGGTTCTTAGATATGATACCAAAAGCGTGAACCATTAAAAAAATAAATTGGACTAGATCAAAATTGAAAACTTTTTCAAAAGTTTTCAATTTTGATCTAGTCCAATCTGAGAACACAGTTAAAGAAATGAAAAAAAAATAAAAAGCCCTAAATATTTACAAATCATTTATCAAATAAATGACTTCAATCAAGAATATATAAAAAAACTATCAAAACTCAACAGTAAGAAAACAACTCAATTTTTAAAATGAACAAAACATTTGTACAGACTTTTCACCCAAGGCCACACATGAAGGGCAAGCAAGTGTAAGGAAAGAAGCTCAACATCACTAGCAGAGAGAGAAGTGCAAATTCAAACCAGGGTGAGCTACTGCTCTCCCCTTACTAGAAGGAGCAAACTCAAACCACCGCCACATGCTGGTGACTGTGCAGTGTGACTGGGACTCTAATCCATGCCCGCGGGAATGCAGATGGCACAGCCAGTCCAAAATAGTTTAGCAGTTTCTTATGAAGTTGGAGCATCCACTTACCATATAACCCAACGATCCCCCTCCTATGTATTTATTCTAAAGAAATGTACCTTGTGTTCACATAACAACCTTTACACATATGTTTATTGAGCTTTTATAAATGCTGAAAGTTGAAAATAAAGATAGGATACCAATATAGATGACTCTTAAAGGTATTCTGCTGATTGAAAGAGGCTAGTTTTAAAAGTATACATACAGCATAATTCTATTTATATTACATTCTGGAAGAGACAGAATTATAGGCAGGCACAGAACAGGTGTGGTTACCAGGGGTTGGGGGTAGGAGGAGATTATGACTACGAAAGAGCAGACCAGGAGAGAGCTTTTCTTACGTGATAGAACTCTTCTGTATCCTGATGGTCATGGTGGCTATATGAATCTATGACATACATTAAAACTCAGAACTATTCACCAAAATAAAGTCAGTTTCACTGTATGCAAATGAAAAATTAAACAGGTATGTTCAGAACCACAATACAAATACCATTATACACCCACTAGGATTGCTAAAATTCAAAAGCCCAACAATACCCAGTGT